>JANRMT010062806.1:67143070-67424439 GCA_026402145.1 Polypterus bichir lapradei
GCCTCAATGACATTTGGCATTAAGATTGTGAGATACAATCTTGTGCCATTACACAGTTTGGGAGGATCTAAATTCCAGAGTAATATAATGATTGAACGAACTTTCAAATTTAATATATGAGGTAGTAGACCTGGTGGCTCCAATAAATTTAAAAATTCAGTTGGATAATTAACTGATTGATTGGGGTCCATAATAGCATCAGTAGATTTATATGTCATGCAAAAGTGGACTGACTCAATGACTACAGACATGTGACACTCACTGACTTTGTGATGAAATGCTGTGTGAGAATGGTACTGGAATACGTTAAACTTAACATTTCAGAAAGGCTGGGTCACCTGCAGTTTATATGTTTTCACAAGGTTCGAAAAGATTGCCCTACCACAACTTCATACTAATATAACAAATCTGAGTAATAAAAGCAGATATTTTACAGTATTCCAGTTCAGCATTTAATACTGTTGTACCTTCAAAGTGGATCACTAACCTCATGGACATTTAGAGTTAGACATGGATCTATATCCAACATTAAATCTGCAAGTGACACCAGCATAGTAGTTCTGACCACCAACAAAGATGAGGCAGCTTACAGAGATGAGACTTGCCGGCTGACAAACTGTTGCCATGACAACATTCACTCTGTGATGGAAGGTCCTTTAGGGATTGCAGTTTCAAAAGTTTTTCCACATTGATGAAACATGCACTGGTGGTAAGTGCTCTGGCAGTGGTATCAGAGACTACTTGAGGTTAGTAGATAGTGGAGGACAGCAGGGTTTAGCTTGGGAGTCTTCCAAACCACTAGGTGGCAGCAGGAAGATCTGTTAACTAAGGTGTAGCTCTCAGCACCCCTTTAACTGGGGGTTTGTCTTGCATTTTAAAAGATGGTTACAGTTCAGGATTACAGAGACACTGTACCAGCTTATTTACATGCAGAGTGGAATACAATATCACTGGCCACTAGTGATGAGTAAAGTGGTTGACACAAAATTGAATTCACAATGAAACTCAGCATTTCGCACTGCAAAAAATTGTTGACTTCCAATATTACTGTCTTCAATTCAGAACATATTAAATGCAAACTTAGAAAGCCAAACTGTGTTATTAAAGAATTCAGCCAACCTGCAAAGTAATTCCTTCTTTTTCTCTTGACATGAGTAGTACAGGACCAATAACACTCACACCACTGGATTCAATGACAGTTTATGTTCAAAGGTGTGTTATATTCATTTTCTGTTATTCTTGCTGTATTACTGTCACTCATCTGTGGGAGACATACACATATCATCCTACACATAACAATAAATGTGAACTTTAATTATACTCTCCATTGAGTTGTTGGCACAACACTATGGTTGTGCAGGTGCCAAAGAGTGGCAAAGTGTTTAGACATTAATGTAAGCATTTTACTGTACATGTACCAGTACTACTACAGTTACTAGTTATACTGTCTTATATATGCAGTCACATGAAATGGACTTAAAAAAAGCTGTTCAAAATCCATTACAAAAGGACAGTGGTATGTAGTCCCAAAGTTTTGTGTCAAACGTTGTCTCTCTAAAGATGTGCATGAAAATCAGTAAACTAGGAGCAGTTCAGGTACTAACAGGAAGCTCATTCCACAGCTTTAGACTAGGAAAGTGACAAAAAACACTGCTTTTTAGTGCATAAGGAGAAGTAAGGTTCAGAAAGTTACGCAAAGGTATTCAACAGCACATGATGGAAGTCTACAGTAATATAGTGAGAATGAACATGGGGAGCTACAAGATGGAAAAGTTGAGTTTAACCACAAGGACAAACAATTTAAAAACAAAAGTGTGGGGTTATACTAGCTTTTCTATAATGCCATCTTTCACATGCTTGTTACTTTTCTTTCTAAATTTCTGATTCTAAAAGAAGTATAGCACATAGAGTGTTTTATATTTGTTTTTGGGAGACACCTTTATCACTAAATAATCTCTTACATATAATTATGCTAGCTATCTATCGACATACTTGCCAGTCTTATCCAGTTTAGGGTTCCAATAAACCTGACAACTGGGACAAAATTCATATGAAAACAGTAAGAAAAAGTAAATTTGAAATTCCACAAGAAGTTCTCATATCAACAATCAAACCTTGAAGCTCAAGCTGTATGCTTTGAACATGCCGTGCTGCAGTCTTCTCCCAATTGTGTAAAAATGCATATTACTTCAATTTAGAGAAAGAAAATTAAAGACTGTAAGAGTAATAGGTAATACATTTTATAACTGTTTTTTGTTAAATGTTCTTAATTTGTAATGCAGATGCCACCCATGGCTGGTGCCTGTATTTTTCTGAATTAAATTTCAAACATGTGATATGATTTCCAGCTTTTTGATACAACAAAATACTGTTTTAAAACAATTTATGCATAAGAGGAAGGCATTGAGTTTCTACTAATATGAAATATTGCCAAGTAAACTGATGTGGTCCTCTGCATTACTGGCAATAACATTGCTGTACTTTTCTTTATATATTTTAGTATATTCTTTACATCTTTCAAATCATTGATGCCTTAAATTTAATTTCTTCTGCATATATCTGTTGTTGAATCAAGCTGTTTTCACTCTTGTATTCTAACCCGCCTTAACACAACTTTTTTCAACCAAGCTACTAACCTGGCGTTGAGTTTCACTTAATATTAGATTAAAAGCCTCTTGATTCACAGAGTATGTACTGTCCAGGCTACAAAAGACACTAATCCAGAAGAATTAATGCAGGATGCACTGTATAAATAAACAAAAATATTATTTGAAATAGAACACTTACCACCTGTTTTAAAAGGTCTTCCTACTTTATGCCTCACATAACTGTGGTTTTATTGATTAGGAAATTATTATGATAAATATTGCCATAAGTCCATTTATCTGGAGGACAAAAATGACTGCAATGTATGGCTCTTTGTAATGGAGATCACTTGACACATTTCATTACAGTGCTTCCTTAACCAGGTTGATTCATGTCATTAGTTAAATTGTGATCAACAGTCAAGCATTGAGAAATACTATTCAGACTTACACGATACAGAAGGTTACAAAGAGTATTTTTCATCACATAATGGAGTTCTAGTTTGAAAGTCACTTTTGACTGCTTGGTTACATTATAAACGTTGTGCATTGACTTTTCAAGATTGTTCCACAGGTATTTCAAATTCCATTTTCATCCCAAAAATGTTCAGGTTAAACCTACTGTTTTACATGTTTTTAGATCACCTAACACAAAAGAAATCAACTAATCGATGGGGGAAGAAGAAATATGTACACTTATATACCTGTAATCTCTTACCTATATCACTGTACATGCTGCACCCCATGTATTTAACCCTCAGGAGCTCTTACAGCAGGCTGCATGCCAACTGGAAATGTCTTTAACACCATTACTTTAACCTAGTTTACTGGCAATAGATGGCTTCCCAAGATCATCGTCTTATGCCCTTAAGTGACTGCAGCTATACAAGGAATAATGTTCTCTGCGACACTAGTAACAGGCAGACAAAATCAAAGCTTTAAGCTTTTAATTAAAAATTATATTTATTTGCATCAAAACCCATTGACAGCTAAAAGCTAGTGATACAAAGAAACCAAATAAGCTGGGTGTGTGAAGTCTGCAGTCAATCCAATTAGTAGTAATAAGATGCTGATGACCATTTCATTCCCAGATGCCCTTTTTTCTTGCAGATCATGTGTTCTCAAGCAAAACAAAGATACAGTGAGAGAGAGTGAAAGAAGGAGTTCTTTGGTAGTTTTTAAAAGCAGTGGTTGGCTTCTCTGAAAAGGTTCTTCTTTGTTTAACACAATACCCGTGGTTTATTGTTATTGTTATTATTGTATTGGGGTTTACTATGCTTATCCAGGGCCACTTTTTAACACCATTCCCTGGGTTTACTGTCTTACTATCTAAAGATTGTTGTTGATTATATTTTATGCTAATAGTAATTGGACTGTATTGGCAATAGATATCTCAATTTTATTCCTCATATGCCACTGCTGGGGGGCTGGTTTTGATTTAGATATGCTGTGTCTCTGGGTATGTCAGAGGACTGGGACTTTGTGGTGTGGTCCAGCCTCAAGTTGGGAGGCAAAATGGGGGGTGAGGGGACTAGTGGGGGAGAGAAAGAGAGCAAGCTATCTCTAATACTGTATATCCTTTTAATCCTTATAATTATAAGTGCCAACGTATCAATAGGCTTCATGGCAATAACTCCTAGGAAAATTGGAAATTAAGGTCAAAGCTGTCTTATTTTCAGTTAAGACTACAAAATGACAACAAAAGTTCAGAAGCAATTTCTCCGAGACCGTGTCTCCAGGAACTTTGTGAGCTGGAATGTTAAAGGCCTGAATCACGAATTAAAGAGAAAGAAAGTATTTTCTCACCTAACAAGTCAAAACGCTAAAATAGTATTTTTACAGGAGACCCACTTATTAAGCATGAAAAGGTTCTTCTTGCCAGAGCAAAACCACCACTCAAAAATGAGCAAACATGCAGAACACCTGATATGCCTGTTATTTTCTGCTGTTTCTCAAAGCACAGGCAAATGTGTCAGACAAGTTTACCAAATTTAAGGTTAATTCTCTGATATTCAGGGCATAGCAAGCAACGCATATAGAATTAAAAAGATTTTTTTCTTTGTGTTATAATCCCCCCAGCATGCACGGCAATCCTGTTCAGCTTGACAAGACTTTGGACTAGAAGTGAAAGATCTCTTAGACAAACAGTTTAAAGTATCTCCTGTAAATTGGCATCTAAAATGGCACATACCTGTAAAATTGAATTTGTTTCACTGTATCTTGTCATGGGCTATTAAACATTCCAGGTCAATTCCTTGTATCCAGTGTGGATCCTGTTCCTCACAAACCTGAAATAAAGCAACTACAAAACATTGTTGGGTGAACTTACAGTAGGTTATATATAACTTAACAAAATATCCTCAGACATGTTTAATCCAATTCATAGTCACAGAGGACTGCAGCTTGTTCTATCATCACTGAGCACAAAGCAGTTAACAGCCTTAGATAGGACATCCCGATACAGGGCCCACTCATATGCACACACCTACATTTTGATAACCTCATATCCTCATTCTATTCTCAACTAGTCTGTCTTTGGGTATGTAGGAAGAAAATAGAAATTCTTCAGGAAAATTGGGAGTCTGTGCAGACTTTACAAAGTCAGCACCCAGGCTTCAAATACAGGATGATGAATCCATGAGGTGGCAGCATTACTCATGAGCCACTGTGCCACCACAGTGATATATTTTTTTTCTTTACCTTTGGTGTCTTTGTAAAAAGAAAACATGCCTTACATTTTGTATGATAAAGTCATATATTAAAATGAAATGTTTCCTCACATATTTCATTTCAGTATGTTTTATTGTGTGCTTTCAGAATATCTGAGAAAACAGCTCCTACTTTCAGAGGGCTGTGTAATTTTAGTCTTATTTACCATAGTGCACATTTACATTAGTACCAAATGGTAAGCAAGGATGAAATAAAGCTTCAGCGGAGCTTTATCTATACCAAGGAAAATAAATGCATACAAAACATCAAAGAAAAAAGAGGAAAGTCTTTTTTTTTTTTTTTTTTTTGAGTAAAGATATACAGTGCAGTATGCAAGCTGATTTACTTTGCATTAGAAAGCCTCCAAATTCTGACATCTTCTTCAACCGTAAAAATTTGACAAAGAATGAAAGAGAATGTAAATAAAATCCCAAGGGTACAATAAGTAATTAACATGTAATGTTTTGACTAAATAAAGTGGACCTAAAATTAAGTTTATCATAGACAAAAGAAATTTAATATTGTATTCTCAAAACTGCTTATTGTTCATTGATGCAGGGGCCAAAACACTCAAGGTAACAGGAAAGAAACTGCTATGGACTGGGAACCAGTTCATTACTTAGCCCACTCATGTTCACACTTACACAATGGATACTTTTTGATTCACTAAAGGAAACAAACCAGAAAATGGGAAAGGGGACAACCAGAGCACAACGAAAGAAAACCAGACAGTGCAAACTCTATAGAGGTAACAGCCAAGTATAGGGTTTGATCCCAAGATGCTGTATCTGTGAGGTAGCAGTGCTGACCATTGCGACTCATGTAATTTTTAATATTTTATTAAGCCAGAGGACAGAGCCCAAATTGAAGTTATTAAATGCTTAGATTAGATAGATTGGATACCATTTTATTAATTCCTTGGGGAAGTTCAAATGCATACAGCAGCAGAAACATTATTAACAAGGGTACAGACTCACAGGACAGTAATAAAGCTAATCAAGATTGATTGATAAATAAATACATTTCACAAGTACATTAGGTGGAAGAATTGATAGCAGTGGGCAGAAAAGACACAAAGAGGCGCTTCTTAGGACACCTTGATGGGAAGAGCTTGCAGCTAAAAGTGCTTGAAGAGCGCACCTCCTGGAGAGATACATTACATAATGACAAAATGGCAGAATGAGGTACTGCTTAATTCTTGAAACTTACCATTTTTAATTTCTGTGTGCAAATCCAAGGAGTCTGCATATTCTTCCACTTTCTCCCACATTTACATGTTGTTTATTCAGGTATCTTACCACATCTTGTAATGGTTCTTGATTTATGTCTGAAGATACCCACGTAATGAGGCATTAGAATAATGAGGTGAGAAGACATATTAAAACATTTAGTGAAAAATTCAACATCATTGTTAAGTTACAAAACCTACAGTGGTATGCATTCCTTATTAATGTGGGGCAGCACCAATGTACATCTGCAAAGGAAAAAAAAGATTATGGGTTATTTCCAGAAAGTGAAAGACATGTTTTGGTTGTGTAGCCTTCATCAGGTGTGCAACTGGAAAGGAAAGAACAGGGAAACATATATAGAAGGTAAAAGAGAGAGCAAAGTCAGGGCTGATGAAAGGAGAAAGGACGGGAGTAAGTGAGGAAAAATTTGCCATTTGAGAAGATGAAGGGAGAGATTAAAAAGTTAGCTGGACACTAAAACCTGGAGAAAAATGTAATCCCAGGCTGACAATGAGTTCAGCTTTTTCTGTTTTTCTTTATAAAGTTTCTTTGAAGCCCTGTAAAATAACACAAAAAAGAGATGTCTGTGTGGCTGTGAGGAAGGGACGTGAAGTGTTCTACAATAAGTTTTGTAAGGTCTTTGATTTTAAAGGCTCCAACGTGTTCCCTGATATAGTCTGCGAACCATCTCCCTGTTTTACTTAATGTGGATTGTTGGACACTTCCTACAAATAAAATAAATAAGATTTTTAGACTGGCAAGGGCTGTTATTTAATACAGAATTTACCAGAGGGACCAGATACAAGAGCAATGTATTCCTTATTATAAACTAAACTATCATTTTTTATGTAAATATTTTAGTTCAGTTATGCATTTAAGTACTTCCTAGACTAATATCCAACATTGTCAATGATACTGTTCATTATTCTACTTTCAGAATAAGCCTGCCACTTCACCAACCACCTACCATTATTATGTCTCTGTTATATATTTTTTTTTCTATTTTATTTTACATTCTTTATTCTAACAATATTAAATGTATTTCACCATCAAAAATGGCTTCACATGGGATCTTTTCAATGCAATTCCTTTATGTTCTCTTATCTTACGCTGTTTTCAGCACTCGGTGATGAAAACCACTCAAGCGTACCTACATGAATCTCAACAGATTATCTTATTATCAGCAACTCAGGATATTGATGTAGTTTAAGGGTTACAATCTGATATTTGTAATCAAAACAGCTTCACAAAGCAAATGTGTCAGTTTAAATGAGGGGAGGAAACCTAAAAAGCTGGTTGCTATTAGCAAATTAGAAATGGGTACGCAGAAAATAACCAAATAAGTAGATGGACATCATAATAAACAAAAACTTTCAAAGCAAAACCACCTGTGTATTATGGAATACTAGTTTACTTTCTATAAAGACATATTACAGAATTAAATACACCCGTTGATACATAGCTGTGAGTTTTTTAGTTTATCTGACTGAAACAGATAAACTAACTGAAGCAGTGTTAAACCACACGAAACAATGCTTTCTATTAATCATGTATAGTTCATAATGTTTTTCTTTTACAACTAGTTAGTATTCTTAAATAACTGTATTGTATGTGTGGCGTTTGGAGAGCATTTTTCTTTCTTTAATTTTTTACATACTTTAAGATTAAATATGACTAGAAAATGCAAAGTCTGCTAATGTAATGTCACAAATACGTTCAATGCATGTGATTAAGAAAAACATTACATTATATATCTATTCCAAAATGTAGTCTGCTTAACTATAATAACAAATCTAGGCAGGTTTCTATAGTAAGTATGATCCTTATGGGGACATTTTCCAATCTAGCTCCCATCTTAAACCATTATCATACATATTATACATATAGAGTGCTTTGAAAAAATAATGGGTGACCACAGTTAGCTATCTGGGCAGTGAGTATTTAGATGTGAAAATATTATAATTTGTTAAAATAAAAATAAAATTTTCAAATTAAACATAATAACATTGTGTTTCAAACTATTTGGTATTTTAAGTGGCCTCCTTTAGCATGTAAATCTAAAGCAGTTCACTTAGGTTCACCACTGTATAGTTTTTCAAATTGTTTTGTGGTAAATTCTTCCAAGCTTTTTCCAGGATATTTCCATAACTCTTGACTTTACCACGTTATTTTTTTTCTCCTGTCAAAGAGATGCCACACACATTCAGTTAGGTTGAAGGTGGGCTCTGATATAACAAATTTAATACAGCTAGTGTTTAATCTTCTCCTTCAAATAGGTCTTAAAGTATATTTCAGCATGGTAATGATCCCGAATATATATACTTATATTTTTTTTCCAAAAAAAAACTAATTTTTTTGAAGTACAGTTTAATGAATTGAAAACCGCTTACATTTTCTCATTTATAAACCCATTAATTTTGACCAGATCCCCACACCATTACCTAAATGATTCTCCAGACTATGACAAAACTACCACTATGCTTCACAAACTCCTCTTCTAACATACAGTTGCCTTTATAAAACCCAAATTTAGAATGTGGGCTTATTGCTCCATACGACTGTCTCTCCATGTTTTGTGTTTTTTTTGCATATGGCAATATTTTCTGCTGGTTGAATTTTGGAAAAATAATTTCTTAGCTTCAACACACAATACAAGACCAATTGATTAAAGATTCTTTGCACAGATGAAGTGTGTACTTTGGTGCCACATTGTGACGATGCGGGTTCGCTCCACACTCCCATACAGCTTCTGGGAGCTCCTGAGCCCGACACCGTCGGTAATGTTACCAATGAGCTTGGCAGTGAGGCACAAAAATTGAGCAAGCAGATGGTGCAAAAGGTGCAAAGTGCTTTTATTAAAACAACAACAAAACAAAGTGTTCAAAATAATGTAAAGTACTTCACAATCCTTAAATAAATAATCCATAAAAACAAGTGAAGGGTGGAGGTTAAAAAAACACAGTAGAAAAAATCTTTAAAAAACAACGAGGTTAAAACAACGGCTGGAAGCTGACCTTTAAAATAAAGCCCGGTGTCTACTTTTACCTGGCGGCTCCCCAGCTTCTCCCATTGGGCTTTGCAACAGGAGAGTCGCCCTTCCTGCAGCTGACCTTCTTCCCACACAACTGATCTGGAGGCTTCCTGATCCCTGGCTTCAGTTTAGCACTCTCCATATCGAGACTTGGCTTCCCCAACCACCAGGACGCTCACGTTGGGGAATCCACCACCCAAGCCTCCCGACTCCCGCTGCCTTCTCAGCCTTACGCGGCCAGCTGTCCTTCTTCCAGCTGGAGAACTTTGGAAAAATTTCTTCATTTTCCTTTTTAAGAGTATGTATATTTTGAACAAGTTCCTCGTATTCCCTTCTAATCTGGATGCACATCTCTTTTTCCTCTGATATTTCTTTCTCTAACTTCTCTAACTGTGTCTGTTGAAATTGTTGATCCTTTTCTGTCCCTAAGGAAGTTATTTCTTTTTGCAGCTCATCTTTTTCTTTTATAACTTCAACAATTTTTTGCTCTAAGAATCCAGCCATGGTGGTTACTACAAGGATATCAGAATTATTGTCATCTTCAGCAGCAAGCAGATCATTATTTGGAGAGGATGTGCAAAACTGGAATGGGGTACTAGCTCCCTGGATTTCCCCTTTATGAGTGAAATAACAGAACTGATAAAATTCCTCATCATCATTTGGAACACAGTAGCTTTGAGATACAACTACACGATTAACTTGAGGTGCCTTCAGTGTAATTCTGTGGGACAGGAGACCATACAAAAGTATAGTAATCCCGTGCAGTACTCCAGCCAACCTTAGAAATGCCAACCCAGTCTTTTTGATGAGGCTTGATATGCTGAATAATAGTTTAGTGACATTCTAATGCAGCATGTGGAAGATAGCTTTTAGCTACATTTTGAAGGATAACGTGCAAATTTTGAAGTTTCCATGATGTTGCCAACTGAAGAGCCTTCATGTAACTGAGCCATTTCTTGTAACTGTCTCAGATGTTTCCCATAAAGGCCTTGAAGATACTTCCAAATAAGTTGCTCCTGACGTAAAACAACACCCAGGCTGTTCTTCCAACGCCCTAACCACCTCGCGCCTCTATTTATGACGGAGACGTGGTTCACCTGTGGCAGTCAGACAGCTCCCAGGAACAATTATTGATGTGGACGACTCCTCACCTGTGCACTTAAGCAAGCATCACAAATCACCCCAGGAACCACTTCAGCCACTCACCACCACGCCCCCTCGCTAAGCCATGAGTGCGGCAATTATTTATTTTAAAAGTGGCCCTTTTGACATGAGCTGTGGACCCGCTATACCACATTCCAACCCCCATAAGCTTCGAGCTGCACATTAAGGCTCCATGCCACTGCCAAACCTGTGCAACTGGTGGCCCAGGTCCACAGCTCGACCACACTACCACTGCACTAAAATCACTAAATAATAAATGCACTAAAACAATCCCACACTAAAACCAACCTTATACAACAGGATAAAAAAGAATAAGAACTTTTAAAAGACAATAAAAACAATCAATAAATAAATGTCCATTAAAAAGCTCAGTCCTTTAAAAATGTCCTCCTCCAGCTTGGGTCCATGGGTTCTTTAAAATCTGGCACCAATTCCGCTTGCTGCTCTGTCTCCAGATCTTCTGTCCCCATTGCCAGCTTATTCCACCGCTGCCACCAAACGTGACGATGTTGGGTTCAAGGGCTCCCAGACGGAAGATGGGAGCGTGGAGAGAACCCGCATTGTCACACACATGCTGAGCAAGCACTTCACTGGATTTCCTTCCATCCCTTAAGGAAATGACCTTTAAGTACTGTTCATCAATTCCAGACAGCTTTTTATATTGTGTACTGCATTTCCAGTTTCTTCAGATTTCTTTATAACAGCATGAACACCAGAGTGGGTTCCTTGAAAAGTGCTGACTGCGAAAAGACATTAGTAAGAAGACTGACCAAGGAGTGAAATTAAGACAGAGGGGCAAAAAAAAAGCTATAGTCTGGGCAAGCTGGAATTAAAGAAACAGGAATAAACAGAAGGAATGATGGTAAGAAGTAGGATTCAAACAATAAAGTCAAGGATAAAAAGTTGCAAAAAAGTCCTAACTTTTACTATAAATCCTTGATTTTAACTACAATGATTAAAAATTAAAATCATTTTAAGTTTTAAATTTTACCTAAAATTTGATATTGTGAACTGTTGGTTGTTTTTTTTTTTTTTTTTTAAGGATCAGGAGCTGAAAGGGCAAAACAAATGAACAGTCCAAAAATACATGCTAGTCTAAACTAGAAACAGCATGAATTCCATCATCACAAGACAACAGGCAAACGAAAATTGAAATTAAATAAAATAGCAAATCTGGTTAAGGTAGAAACACTTGTCTAAACAGCACAGACAAAATATTTTTTATTCTTATATTTGGATGCTGCTTTTACCACAATGCCATTTTATATAACAGCAGCTACCAGAACACCACATGTTACACCATTGACTACTATGATCAACATCACCATAAACAAAACAATCACACGCACCAATCCATCACCAACATGACGCAGACAGGACGCCACTGACAAGATGAGAAAAAAAAAATGATGTGAAATAATAAAAATGAATGTACCCAAATTATTCCAAGATTCTCAAAACTAAGATTCACAACACTTAAAAAAGTGAGCACTGTGTGCTGCCATCTTATATAGGTGAGGCATAATTTCTTAAATTTTGATGTAACCTCAATATAAATGACAAGAAGCACAGTTTTGGCAGTGGCTATGCAAATATTGTCACAAAATAGTGGTGACAAACAGAATACAAATAGCAATAACAACAAAAACCATAATAATACAAAATCACAATAACTAATAATAATAATAAATCAGATCTGCAGAAAACTTACTTCGAAACTTACAGAAAGAATAGAAAATTAGGGTGAAGTAAATTAAATAAAACAGCCAAGAAGGCTATAAAGGAAAGAAGTAAACAGGAGAGAGAAGCAGCTGAAGCAGACCCAACAGTCTTCTAATTTTGTGAGGGATGTATATGACAATGATGCAAACCTTTGCAGACAGTCTTTATCCTTTGTAACTGAGGAATGCTGTTGGATGAATTAGATAGATAAAATTTCTGACTTGGCTGTCACAGTGATGCATTATGCAGACATATTGCTGTTATAGAAAAGGAGCTTCAGTAGTGCTTCTTGACACACTAAAGCTTAATAAATCCTTAGAATTAGTGTGCTACAGAGAGACAATGTGCAGCATTGTTCATAATGGCACTCAGTTTTGTTTTAATTCTCTCATTTGTTACTACCTACAGGGGTTCCAGAGTAAGTCCCATAACTAAGCCTATCTTTTTAATTGGCTTGTTGATTCAGTGGACCTCTCTTGAAATGATGTTACTAACCCAGCACACCACAGCATAGAAAATTGCACTGACCATCACAGAGGTATAGATGATGTGAAGGATGTCATTACACATATTACACGGCCTCCCTTAGAAAAAGAGTCAACTCTGCCCTTTCTTCTATAGTTTCTTTGTGTTCTGAGACCAATCCAACCTGTCATTAATGTGGACCCACATGTATTTGTAGGAGTAGACCACTTCTACTTCCATTCCCTGAGCCATGACCAGACAAAGAGGCTCTTTGGTGCGGCGAAAGTCAAAAACCTTTTTTTTTGGTTTAACAGGTCCACTATGGCTCAAAAGTTGTAAAGTTTTATCACACATTTTAATTTCTTATGTATTAAATTTTACATTTACATTTTAATATTTTCAATGTTATGTGCTAATCATAAATAAATAAACATTAGAAAGTTGCAAGTATTTTAAAATGGATTCTATACAACTTCACAAAAAATCCCAAATATATTTGTTTATCAGTTCACACTTAAATTGCCAACATTATAGGTAAACTTCCCACTTCAGCACTCCTCCACATCCACTATCACTTACTGTGCTCAAGTGCCACTAGATTTGTTCTTAAAAAGGTAAATGACCCCTTTCAAACAGTAAGTGTTTAAGCTTATGCAGTACACATATGGAGCATGTTGAAGTTAAGATTCATTTGATAACAACAGCACAGACAGCTGTGAGTCGAAAAGTCTGCCTCCCAGTAAGTGAAACCACTTCTTGTTTTCTCATAAATGTCCATCTGTTTTCTTTATCCAGTCTAGAATTAAAGCATAGGGAACAAAGAATGCAGTTTTGTGGCAACACTCCCTCACATATCCACACGCATTCAAACAAAGACAATATAGAGATGCCAGTCAACCTGACTTCATATCTTCAAGCTGTGAGATAAAAGCCTAGTCCCTGGACAAAATCCTCACTTTTTTGTCTCTTTTTTTTGTTTGTTTTTTTAATTCTTTATCGAAAGTGCTGAATGCGTAAGTGCTCTTTCACCATGCCAGCACTTGGTCCTTTTATTTGTACTGTGTTTTAGCAAAAATCAATTAAGGCTTTGTTTTATTTTGGCATTTTCACTGTAAAGTACCTTTTGATGTAAATTTTCTAGCAACAAGAATAGTGCTGTGGTTTTAAGAAACAAAGATTCATTGTTTTTTTCAGAATATATGCTAATACACTGAAAATGTTTGGAAAATAAAACAGAACAATCAGTGAGGCTCTAAATAAAAATGAGGACATACATTATCTGAAAATCTCATTAAAGGTTTTTTATTTTCAGCGTCTCAGGTTATCTAGTGGTGGACACTTATTAAAACACTAGTATAGCTTGGAGATTTTTATAGTGCCTACTGTATCATGTATAATTTCTACAGTAGATAGTGAAGAAAAGTTAGGAATGTTTTTTAAACAAAGTTTCTTGAGTGGTATATAGTAAAAGAAATGTTGTAGTGAAAGGTTATATTGTAAGTTGTTCAAAGATGCATGTATGTTGCTATACAATCTCTAAAGATCCCTATACTGAGTGTATTCTACGTAATAAATATTGTATGCTTATTTAGTTTTATGTCTAATTTTAAAACTTTTATTATTTTGCTTTTTCTTTTAATTTATGACTATTTTTCTGTTTTCCTTTTTTAAATATTACTTTCTCAATGTACACTGGTTTTATTACTGTTTTTATTGTTTGTGAAGTACCTTGAGTTGCAGTGTACTGTATGTACAACAGGTGTTACATAAATGTTAATATTTGTTGCTGCAGTTTATAAAATTGGCTGAATTTGGGCCAGAATAAGAACCGAATAAGAAGATTATAAGCTTTCCATTGTAGCTTCCAGTTTTCACAGAACAACACATTGATTAGTTTTGGAAGACTGAAATAAAATTTGCAGATTTTACCGGCCCCTAGTCTAACGTAATACAACTCAAACATGTATGCCTTATTTATTTCCCCTAAGACAGTTTCAGTGACAAAATATTTTTGGCTTTCATTTAGTAAATACATTAAAAAAAGCCTGTTTCAAGGTGCACTATACATTTTTATAGAAGATAACAGCTTCTTGTTTTGTTACAATAAAGTATAACTTTGTTTTCTTATGTTGTGTTCATATTTGGATATCTGAAATATTTAATACACTCTTATGTTATTTGCAGGACTTTTTAGTTATTATTTATTGATTGCACTTCTGGAAGCTGAGTGAGAACTCTGTAATTCTGGATTATATGTATGTCAATATGTGGGTACAGAAAATGGATGGATGGATGTATAGTTTAAGACAGAGGTCTACCTGCTAAAACATTTTTGTAAACTTAAGTTTTTTAATGTCTGTTATGTTCCAGTTAAACAGTGCAATAGTTGCACTCTATCATTATGCCTTAAGCTATTTACATGGCACCATAAGGTGTTGAAATTTAACTCTGAAATGTTTTCAAAATGTTCCATGCTATTTATCCAGCTTAATTAACATTGTCTGCACCAACTGCTTTCAAAATTGCTCCATAAATCTTTGCCCACTCCCACTCATACACAGAAAGCATATTTTTGGATTCCTATTTGCATTAGAATTGCTTGCTAAAATGTGCTGTTTTCATAGTAAGCTAAAATTCAGACATGCTTCATAGCATCAGTATAATTAATATAATGTTTAATAATTTACTCATTAAAAGAAATGGCCAAAACCTGTAAGAAACCTAAACCTAATTTAATTCCAAGCAAGAAAAGTTCTGCTGTGTAGATTAAACAGCGAATGCCATTGAACTATGAAGCAGAATGTCATACGCCACATTGATTTGGAGTAAGAGGAAGGGCTTCCCTTTAATTAAATAAGTAAAACAAAAATCAATAATCATTATACTTTATTCAAGATACTAAACAAAATGCATTACACAGAGTAGTGAAAGACTTATATGAAGGTCATAGTAGCAGCACAGGCATGAAAAATGGTTGCTGCTTTCCAAGGCAAGCTAAAGATGTCAGTACTCATCTCTCACACACAAATCATAAACTGAAACAACAAAATATAACTGCTTTTGAAGAACACAGAGAGGGTAACACATTAAATAACTGTAGATTGGTTGCATACCTAATAGCTAACTCCTCCGCTTTTATATACTCAATTAGTAAAATGTTGCACTGAATATGACTCAAAAACATGGACCATGGAAACTTATCCACATTCATTGAATTATTCCTTCAGAACATTAGAAATATCATGATGAAAACAGGCCCTGCAGCCAAACAAACTCCTTTGTCCCATTCACTTAGATTGTCCACCACACTACTGTGCTGCCTATTAGAAACAAATGTGCCAACACCGGAAACGGACTACATGGTTATTGGCTTAACAAAGGCAGGGATAACATGAGAATCAAGCTGTCAGTTTCTAAAAATGTAACACAAATCTATTCTCCATAACCATTCAGGGTTCACTATATAGAAAAAAAAGCACTGGCACAGGAGGTATTACTACTTTATAAATTACCATCCAAGGTTTGTAATTTTTGTGGTCAGTACATCAGATAGCAAACTGTTTCCAATTTTTGTTGTTTGCAGATGACTTGGAGTCTTGTCTGGCTGAAGGACTTTCACAGCCAAGTGTGAAGTGTTAGGATGATATTTAGGCCACCCAGATCAGAAATCATGGTTCTCTTCTTGAAAAATGTTACTTGCTATCTGTAGGAAAGAAGCGAACAGCTGGCCAAAATAAATGTTGTTAAGCTCTTTTGGGTACTGAACGTGCAACAGGATGAAACAGATTTTGAGAAGAAAAAAAAAAAACGTTGATTTGTGTAACAGTGGGACTGTTATTAAGTAATTCAGGGATGGAGCTTAAAATTGGTAATAACTGGACATAAAGGCTGCCCTGCTTTTGTCTGTCTGCTCTCTCAACAGCATCCTAATAATTAATAGAGGAAGATTGAAATTATACCTTCCTCTGCTCACCAGAGCATTAATCAAAGTAGTTCTCATTATTCCAACACAGTGTGATGACCAGGGAGGTAGTATTAGAAGGCTCCCTTATTGAGAGACAGAGACAGTAACATGTAGAAAGGGAGAAAGACAGAGACAAATGACTAATTACATCTATTAATGTGGATGGAATGTCCAGTTGGTTGCCGACAGTGCGCTGGCAAAATCTTATCTTACAATTAACCCTAATAATATGCATGGAAACTTGAGTGGTACTTCAACACTTTTACTTTGTCCCAGCAGATTTATACATATACAGATGCAGGCAGCTGTATAGTGTTACTACATTTTCTGTTTATTGTTTACAGTGAGGTACACTTTTAACTGGATAAAGCCATGGAGGCAGGAGAACCATATCATAAAATAATGAGACTGATTTTTTTTTAATGTTAATAACTTCAAGTACTTCAACAAGAAGGTAAGCAAATATTAATTTGTTACATGGAGTAAAAGATGCTCCATGAATACACCCTAAAGAAAATAACAGTATTGTGTATTTTTGTTTTGCAACGGGCAAGATTTTATGTTTATTTTTTTGCTTTCATCTAGCTTAATTTCTGCAGATGCATGTGGACACTCTGTGGGTTTATCTCCTGCAGAATGCAGTTTTTATAGCCATGCAGATACCTAATGTATACATTATGACCCCAAACCTCAAACACAACTTCACAGACACTAGTTCTGATAAAAATAAAAGGTTTATTTATATCAAATACAGTACCTTGTAAAAAGGCTACATAACTGACATAAATCAACACAATTTCTTTCCTTCCTCTTCTCTTCTCCTTCCAACCCTCCAGGAGAGCTTTGTTCACTTCTACCCGACTCCAACTCGCCTGAATATGGCAGGTGGATTCCTTTTATCGTGGACCCAGGAGTACTTCTGCTGCTAGGGCCTTGCCCAATGGAATTACTTCCGGGTCTCTCAGAAATCCCACAAAGTAATCCCCTCAAATCCCCCTGGCTGCCAACAAGAAACACAACAGGGCTGCATAATGGGACCCAGCTTACAGAATGCCCAGCAGGGTCCACATAGGGATCTCTAATCCAATCCTAGCATATGAGGGGCAAGGATATTTAATAGTTTTTATCTCCCCCAGTCCCTCCATTATACTGGCCTCCTGACATGGTAAAGATCCTTGTACAATCCTGGCTAAGATGTCAGTCCATATGTGCCATCCATTACAACAGGCATGTCAAACACGCGGCCCGCAACAGAAATCTGTGCGGCCTGCATGACAGATCCTAGTTAGCACTAAACTTGTACAAAATGATTACTATCGTTTGTGATCGAATCATTTCTGCCTTCTGACAAAAGCATGTTTTCCCATGGCATTACGGTACCGGAAACGTCATCTGCTAGTATAGCCACAAGCCTTGACCAAAGTTAATGAGCTGCCATGTCACAACTGAAGTGCTAGGCTGCAGCAGTGGACAGCAGGAGCGGCCTTAGGCATGTGCTAACTGTGCACCTGCACAGGGCCGCCACACCAATATATATTGAATATAAAACAGAAAAACAAAATAACGACACAGCTGACGGCAATGTGGCCAAAAAACATTGTGTTTCTTGTTAATTAGTACGCTGTATTTACTGATGTTGCTAGAGTCGGAGCAGTAAGCTATATGTAGCATTATAACGCTCTGCCGTAATGAGAATATCATGGGCCGTCACTTGGTTTTCAAGTTACGGACAGGCGCATATAGCAGCGTGTCATGAGCATGAGGCGGCTATGCAGTGTCCGCAACAGACGTGGCCATCCACCGTGCATAAGATACCATATTGACATTGGCGGGTGAAGGGGCCACCGATTCATTCTCTGTCCAGGGTCGCCATGAGCCTAGGGCCGCCCCTGCTAGGCTACACTACTGGTTGGGCTGTTGAGACTGGCCACTGAGCAGAACTGACCATCACAAGTAGTGATAGCTCACATATTTTCAGTTTTTTTGCTCTAGTTTTATGTAATCTTGTGCTAGTATTGTAACGACAGTTAGTTCAGACTACAGCTGAAGATCTGAAATGGACGCGAGAAGTTGGTGAGTTGTTTATTAACATATTTTTGTGATTTTGAGTTTGTAAAATTAGTGTAGGTCAGGTGGCTTTTTGCGTATCAGCTTATTTTACAATATAAACTTTGAAGTTAACTTAGTAAAGTAAAATTTGGTTTTTGAAGGATTTGTTTTCCAACTTGAATTACTGAGCAATGAATTCAGTGAGTGTTTTGTGATTTCAGTTCACACGAACAGGACTTTGTGCTGTTCTCTTACAACATTGAGAACATGAGAATATCCAAATGAAATTGATTGAACTGCAGTCAGATTCTATTCTGAAGGCAAAATACAACGAAGTTGGTTTGACAGGCTTGTATACCTTCCGCCCTCGTATGTGCAGATCCGTAAGTTGGCATTGAGAGTACTGTCTATGATCGGAAGCACTTACCTTTGTGAGAAATTATTTTCATTAATGAAAGCTACCAAAACCCCACATCTCTCAAGACGTACTGTTGAGCACCTTTCATCCCTCATAAAAGTTGCAGCTGCACAAGATTTTAAGCCTGATATTGACGAACTGGTTACTAATAAGAGATGCCAAGTGTTGGCACAAAAGCAATAGATCTCACACTGTAATACTCCTATATAAGGAATGAATATAATATAATAATATAAGGACCTAGCTAGGAGGCTAAGACTCTAATTGTATGCTGTTGTACGGAGAGTGTATGGAAATAAATTGCTTTTCTTTAAAATTTAAGCGTTACATTTTTTTAAAGTTTTCAGTATTTCGACGTATGGCAGTCGAAGCGGCCCTCCAATGGTGGCGAGTTTGTCATGCCTGCATTACAACATACAGAAAAAACATATAATAAATTATTTTCTTAATGCCCCGCTTCCAGTCATTATTGCTTACAAGATCAAACTGTGTTATTGCAGTCTTTTCATTTATTATATGATGGGGCATACTGTAAATTGTAATAATTTCAATCAATGATAACTAACACTTGTTCTTCTCACTCAAACCTATTACATTCAGTAAAATTTATTGCCATTGCCTGAATTACTATGAGAAACTATTCATTTTAATCACATAAAACCCTATTGAATGTTTCCCCTAAAAATATGAACAAAATTATTATTCCTGCATCTAAGATACATTGTACAAAAATAAGTCTGTCACTAATCTGTCACATTACGAAATTAGTAGTAAATTTTACTATGCATTAAATATGGGTATCATATATATAAATTGTCACACATGTGCGAGTAGGAGACAGCTGAAGGGCTTAAGTAATGTCAATACCACATCTGACCAGGAGTGGGCGGGGTGCACTGACTGTCTTTCTCAGTTCCCTGCAGACCTTTTCCAAGAAATCCTACCAGGTTCTGGTACCTTAGAAGACGTCGCTTCCGGGTCCCGCCTCCTCAATGATGCAACTTCCGGTTCACATGACGCCACTTCCAGGCCCCGCCTCTTCAATGATGTCACTTCTGGGTCCTGGCCCTTCGTTTATGTCACTTCCAGTCCAGATGAAAGCACTTCCAGGACACGCCCCTTTGATGACATCAGTTCTTGTATGGCCATTTTACCACCATGGAATCAGATCTGTTTTGGACTCAGTATTGTGAACATCTCTGTTCAATTCTACAAACCTTTTGCAGCTAGGGATATTATACGGATGGCGGCCCCAAACCTTTTTATGATGTCTGGTCTGTGTTTATATCACAGTAGCGTAGTCGGCAGGATGTCATCCCAGAAGAAACCAGGACAGGACCTAAACTTCAGCCAGGTAGGAAAGTATCGGGGCCGAGTTTCTGGGTGGGGAGTGCGTCGGGTGGTCAGGAAAGACTCGGTGCAGGCTCCGCCCCTTATGTTCAACCCCAGGCTAGTATCTTACCAGAAGGAGAGTGTAGGGGAGACATACAGACGTGGGCTGGTTTCTGGGGATGAAACAAAAAGGGCTTATTATGCTCTCGGATGAGAGAGCTGAGCTGCCCATTGGGACCAAGGACCCAGCTAAAAGTGGGTTAACCCCAGACCAGCAGGCAAGGAGAATAAAAACATGGAAATTCGATTCTAAGGGATCAGTTCAGGGGCAAGCTATGGTCCTCTGGGAACAGGTGTCATTTTGGCTAAGGCAATTTGATTTAACCCCATTCCAAATAGTACAGCAAATAGCCTGCTTTATATTTTTACAAGGACTTCCCCAGCACTTTGCTCAGCCGGTCTGGGGAGAATTCCATTTCATGGAGGAGCTGATACAGCTCATAAAAAAATATAATCCAGCCTCAAAATCTGGGAGAGCAGAACGGTCCTCTAGTGGATTTCCTAGAGATTACGTCCTACACCATAGGTCTCTTCCACATACACCGGAGCCTGTTCTGAAGTCCCCGGATCGCTTGGCGGACAACCTATCCGGGAGCGAGGCGGAATGTAGGAGAAGGGTGGAGGACAGTTTGTGTGCCCTTGCTAATCCCCTGATGGTTTCACATATGGGACAAGTAGTCGTAAATGGTTACAAACTCAAGGTATTGTTCGACTCTGGCAGCAACATTTCCATTGTTGATCGCCGATATGTCTTACCGCGACAATGGATGAAAGTAAAGACCAGTATTAAATGTATTCACAGAGAAGTCCGTACCTATAAATCCGCCCTAGTTTTTATTTCTCAAGGAGGATCAATAAAAAAATTCCCTGTAGCGGTCCTCCCTGATCCACCTTTTCCAGTAATTCTAGGGCGGGACTGGTCTAATAATAAATGCGGAGAGCTACAGACTACTCCCAATCCAAACTTGGGCCTAGTTATAGATGAGGATGATTCATCTGAAGCTTTCTCCACGCCGTGCACTCAGCCGGCCGAGAGAGGTACGGAAGCCTGTGAGGAGGACAGAGAGACTCCGGGACTGTCGCAGGTGGAAACATCATCCACACGCGCCTTGATGGTTCGGGACGAATCTCTGCCCCTTGAGGTCAAACCGGATCCTCTCTCACAAATTAATTTTCAATTTAGAGAAACACCAGCTTCTTTTAAAAGGGAACAATGGAATGATGACTCCCTTAAATTTGCAAAAAACGCAGTTCTCGTTAATGGCCAACGCATGCATCAGTCCATGCCACAAGGACCTCACTTTGTAATAGAGAATGACTTATTATATCGGGCCGCTGAGCATGAGGGGTAGGTCCGGAAGCTGTTGTTAATCCCACAAACCATCCGGCGGCAGGTTTGTGAGTTGGGACATTCTCACCTCCTTGGAGGCCATTTAGGCACCGAAAAAACCTTAGAGTGGATCAAGCTCAGATTTTATTGGCCGGGAATTAATGAGGAGGTTCGCCATTTTTGTACTTCTTGTCCGGAGTGTCAATTAAGGTAAATTCCTAGGAAGGACCGTGCGCCTCTCGTTCCCCTTCCCCTAATTGATGTTCCCTTTGAAAGAATAGGGGTCGATATAGTGGGACCCATAGAACCCTCAGCCTGAGGACACAAATTTATATTAGTCCTTGTGGATTATGTGACCCGATACCCGGAAGCTGTTCCTTTGCGCTCAGCTACATCCAAAGCAATTGCACAGGAACTAGTAGGGGTCAATGCGCGAGTCGGAATCCCTAAAGAAGTCCCAACGGACCAAGGAACGCCTTTTACCTCGGAAACGTTCAGGGAATCGGCCAAATTACTGAAAATAAAGCACTTAAAGACTGCGGTGTATCATCCTCAAACCGACGGTCTAGTAGAGAGATTTAACCAGACTCTCAAGCAGATGCTTCGCAAGGTGGTCTGCGGGAATAGGAGGAATTGGGATCAACTCCTCCCACTCGTTCTCTTTGCATACCGGGAAGTCCCACAAGCCTCTACGGGGTTCTCACCTTTTGAATTATTATACGGTCGACAACCCCGGGGTATATTAGATATTTTGAAAGAAGGTTGGGAAAGAGAAGCTCTTCCCTCTACAAATATATTGGAATATATCGCACAATTACGCAATAGATTTGGAAAAATTCGGCCGATTCTAAAAAGTCATATGGAAGAGGCGCAAGCAGCACAGGCCCGTTATTATGATCGTGGCACGACACTCAGAGAATTCCATCCGGGGGATCATGTCATGGTGTTGGTTCCCACCTCCCATTCCAAATTACTCGCCCATTGGCAAGGCCCTTATGAAATTAAGGAGAGGAAAGGACTTGTCGACTATTCAACTATGAAACAACCTAAATGTTGACCAAGCGAGCGGATTTATCATGTAAACCTGCTGAAGCCGTGGAAGGACAGGGATCTCGATCCCTCCTCCGTTCAGCCACGCTCATTCTTTGCTCTGACAACCTTAATTTCAGCAAGGAATTAACTTTCAGACAGAGGCGGGAGCTGGAGTCAGATATCCTGTCCGTTCCAGAGGTGGTAAGTTAAAAACCCGGAAGGACCTCTCTGATTGCACATGACATAGTGACTGAGCCTGGAGTTATCGTCCAAGAACGCTCCTATAAACAAAGAAGGTAGAAGTGGAGCTGGAAATCAAGCGAATGCTGGAACTAGGAGTGATACAGGAAAGTTTTAGTCCCTGGTCCAGTCCAATCGTTTTGGTTAGTAAGACAGACAGCAGTTGGAGGTTTTGCAATGACTTCTGTCGGCTTAACCAAATCTCCCAATTTGATATTTATCCCATGCCTCGCGTGGACGACCTCCTCGAAAGGCTGGGCCAAGCAAGATTCTTGACCACACTTGACATGACAAAAGGGTACTGGCAGATTCCTTTAACGGATTCCGTAAAGGTGAAGACGGCGTTTAGCACCCCTAGCAGACACTGGTAGTATTGTGTCCTTCCATTCGGGTTACACTGGGCTCCTGCGACTTTCCAATGTCTGTTAGATAAAATGCTCCGTCCCCATAATGCGTATAGTGCTGCCTATCTGGATGACGTTGTCATCTATTCCAGCACATGGAAGGAACACGTACAGCAGGTCAGAGCGATGTTGCGGACACATGGAGAAGCTGGGCTCCGAATTAATCCAAAGAAATGTTTCTTTGGACTGAAAGAAGCTAAATATTTGGGCTACCTGGTGGGTCGGGGCACCGTGAAGCCACAGTGTTCAAAAGTTGATGCCATTTTAAAATGGTCCCATCCGCGAACCAAGTGGCAAGTCCAAGCATTTCTCAGATTAGCCGGGTACTACTGCTGGTTTGTACCTCGATTTTCTGAGAGAGCAACGCACTTGATTGATTTGACAAAGAGCTCCTAACAATGTGGTATGAACTGACAAGACGGAAGCTGCATTCTGTGACTTAAAACAGGCTCTTACTTCAGCACCAGTGTTGATCGTTCCTAATTTTTCTCTCCTGTTCATTCTCCAAATGGACGCTTCGTACACAGGCCTCGGTGCCGTGTTGAGCCAAAGTGTCAATGGTGTTGAACACCCCATCATGTACCTGAGCCGGAAACTGCTGGATCGAGTGACCAGGTATGCAGCGGTGGAACGGGAAGCCCTGGCAATTAAGTGGGCGATTACACAGTTGAGGTACTACCTCTTGGGCTGGCGATTCACTCTAGAGTCGGATCATGCTCCTTTACAGAGGATGGCCCTTTACAAAGAGTCAAATCCACGGGTCACTAGGTGGTTTCTTGACCTACAACCTTACAAGTTTTTGTTCATTCATCGTAAGGGCTCTCTCCATACCAACGCTGATGCCCTCTCTCGTGCTCACGACCTCTCGGTGCAGGTCACCCGACCCAATGGGTCTGGGCTGAGGGGTTGGGCCTTGTTACACACGTGCGAGTAAGAGACAGCTGAAGGGCTTAAGTAATGTCAATACCATATCCGACCAGGGGAGGGCGGGTTGCACTGAGTGTCTTTCTCAGTTCCCTGCAGACCTTTCCCAAGAAATCCTACCAGGTTCCGGTACCTTAGAAGACGTCAGTTCTGGGTCCCGCTTAATCAATGACGCCACTTCCGGTCCTGCCGCCTCGATGATGTAACTTCTGGGTACTGCCCCTTCTATACCGTCACTTCCGGGACATGCCCCTTTGATGAAGTCACTTCCTGTATGGGCCTTTAAAGCCACTATTTTAAAACCATGGAATCAGTTCTGTTTTGGACTCAGTATTGTGAACATCTGTGCTCAATTCTACAAACCTTTTGCAGCTAGGGATATTATACGGGTGGCTGCCCCAAACCTTTTTATGATGTCTGGTCTGTGTTTATATCACAATATATATAATCAGTATACAATCCTGAAAAACACCCAAAAGACAAAAGGGAGTTTTAGGTTAAGTACATTTGCATAATTAGAAGATGAATTAGACATTGGGACCCCCGTGACCCAGTAGTTAGGATATAGCAGGTTGGATAATGGAAGTCGCAAAAGAATAATCAAAAGACCGCATAGGGATCTAAAACCAGAAAGTCAAAAATAGATTGTGATTAAAACCAGAAATACTAGTCAAAAAATTCTGCCAAAAAACATAAAGTTTCAAATTAAACTACTTACAGTAATTGTTGTGAAATTGGTGAAAGATTTTCTATCCAAAAGCTTGTGTTTCCACAATGTGCTACCATCTTAAATAAGAAAGTGGCCCATGATGTCATGTAAAGACAACTTCTGGTCACGTAGCAACAGTCACCATTGTGAGAAACAAAACCACAAAAAAAAATTGATGTCATCAACAACATTGTTAAAAAAATATATAAGAATGCTTGCAAGAGTAGGAAATGAATGACAAAATAAAATGTAAGATTTTCCAAATGGGGAAAAGAATGATATTCTGCATAACCATTTGAATGCAACAGCATTACACCTAATTAACGTCTGTCTGTGTCTTTAACTGGATCCCTTTCACCTCGCATGAACCTAATTCTAAACCCTCTGTAAATAAGCAATAAGCTTTGTATTCTGTGATGAGATCTTTCAGTACTTCTGGCCTAATTTCAGGTGTCTGTGTCAATATAGGCACCTTCCAAATGATTCTGAGAAGAACTGACTGCAGAAAACCACTTCTTGGCAATTTCTGCTCTTTATTCTGAATTTCGATTATTTATTGGGTGTGTTTGTATTTGCACATTAGTGTGCTGATGATATCTTGGACTGGGTGTACACACTTTTGTTGATGTGTTATGGTAGGCCAGAGATACCAACATGTCATCTGTAACTCTGTGATGGCCAGAGCGATTTCCTACACTGTGGAGTGCTGGGCTGGTAACACCACTTTAAGAGAGGCCCACCAAATCAACATGCTATTTAGAATAGTAGACTCGGTTACTGGGCGCACTCAGGACCCCCTGGAGGTAGTAGCAAAGGACAGAATTAAAACAACACTGAGTGCCATCATGAACAATGCTGCATATCCTCTCTCTGACACAGTAACACTGAGTATTTTCAGCTAACAAATTATTCAGCAGAAGTGTGTGAAGAAACGCTACTGGGGCTCCTTTATAACTACAGCAAAACCTCTGCATAATGCCTCACTCTGACTGTAACAGCCAAGTCAGCACCTTTCTTTCTTTTGATTTTTCTTGCTTTATAGTCATACTGGTGTGTAAGTATTCATTTATGTATTTATTTATTTGAAGAGCTTCTGTAAAAAGCCAAACTTCCCCCTGGGGACAAAAACAGTAAAGCTATCTGGGTGTCCTCTGCCTTTGATACAGTGAACCACTAGATCCACCTTGCCAGCCTCTCTGACCTTGGCATTACTGGGACTGCCGCCAGGTGGTTTCAGCTCTACCTCTCGGGCAAATCCTATGGTGTCTCCCAGCATAAAGAGATGTCAAAGGTGCACCAGCTATGCACAGGAGATCCCCATGGATTGATGCTGGACACACTCTGCTTCTTTGTATGCACATCCTCACTAGGTCCTATCATCCAGTCCAATAGTTTTTTTAATATTAGTGCTATTCTGATAATACACAGCTGTACCTGTCATTCCCTCCACAGGACTACACAATATTAGCTAGAATCTCTGCATGTCTCACTGATATTGTAAACTACTGTAGATTAAGGAACACCATCTCCAGCTCAACCTGGCAAAAACAGGCCTTCTTGTTATCCCAGCTTACCCTTCTATTCAGCATCCCAACGCTGTCTATCTTGGCTCACTATTGCTAACACCTGCCAAACCTTGGGATGGTGATTGATGACTAAATTGTCCTTCAGGGACTGTGTTGCTATGGTCTCTCGGTCTTGCAAATTGAGTCGGTACAATATCTGCAAGATCAGACTATATCTGACAGAGTATGCAACACAACTCCTTTTCTAGGCTTTTGTCTTGTCACATCTGGACTACTGCAATTCTATGCTGGCAGGGGCACTGGCATGTGTCACCAAGCCGCCACAGCTGATTCTAAATGCAGTGGCATATCTGTCAACGCAAGCACTCCTTTGTTGAGATGACTATACTAAGCAGCACATTTTAAGTTCAAACCCTAAATATTTGCCTACAGAGTAGTCTGTAGGGTCTACCCCCATATATATAAAGATTCTTCTGCAGTCCTGTTCCCCTTCTCGACCACTCAGGTCAGATGTTGAATGGCATCTGCTGTTGTCATCACTGTGTGGTATCAATTCAGTCCAGTTTCTTTTTTTGTGTAGCTCCTGGCTGATTGAAAAAGCTGCTTACTTCCATTTGAATTTCGGACTTCCTCAATGTGTTTAAGAAGTGTTTGAAGATTTTTTTGTTTAGTGAAATTTATGTTTAAATGATATTAGCTGCTAGATTTTTTAATTTATGAATTGTAACTAGTTTGTATTTTATTCTGAGCTCATCATTTGTGGTGACCACTTTTGTAACTATGTCCTATAACACTTGTTCCTAAACTAATGTTTACTTGATTATTTTTACCTCCTTTATAAGTCACTTTGGATAAAAGCATCTGCTAAGCAAATTAATGTAAATGTAAGCAACAGTTTTTCTGTATATATGCATTCACATGATTGTGTATGAAATTATGAATAGCATATGAGATCATGAAGACTATTTTATAAACCTAGTTAACTGAAAAAATCAGCAAAGGAAAAAAATAGAACTCTGAGAAAAAGTAGCTTATTATTTATCTTTCCGAAATTCTGCTGAAGTTAATGATTAATAGTTAGGGATTTGAATATTAATTCAATCTGAAAGCTCAGTAGACTTCCCAGTAAATGGAAAGGTACAATTATGCACTGATGGCTAAATCTCAGAAATGTCCATTGTCACAAAAACCTATAACAGTAATAAATATCTGTAAAATAATGGAAAAACCTGGATGTAAGAGATTATTTATTATTAAAAAAATAACTAGCTACTTAGTTCAAAACACTGACGTAAGAGTGTCTTGATTTTGATTATTTATCTGGAAGTAAGGTAGCAGAGATTATTGACAACAAAAGCAAATACAGCAGTACTTATCAATGGTATGTAACATAGAATACTGGGAAAAAGCAATGTCTTAATAAAGATGGATTAAGTAGCAGATTATTTTTTGAAGGATTAGACCAGTGGTTCTCAAACTGTGGGGCGGGCCCCCCTAGGGGGGCATGAAGTAACAAAAAAGGGGGCGTGAAGATGTTAAAAAAAGAAAACAAGAATCGAAAATATGAAAAATACATCTATTGAAACCAAAAGAAATTAACTTAAACTACATTCTGATGCTAGAAAAATAAACATAGAGTTAAATGTCGATAAAAGTTAAGTAGGTATAATAAAATATGCATCTATGATATATCATTAATTAAAAAAGAACAAATTGGTATTAGTGAGAGGGCAGCACGGTGGTGCAGTGGGTAGCTCTGCTGCCTTGCAGTTAGGAGACCCGGGTTCGCTTACCGGGTCCTCCCTGCGTGGAGTTTGCATGTTCTCCCCGTGTCTGCGTGGGTTTCCTCCGGGTACTCCGGTTTCCTCCCACAGCCCAAAGACATGCAGGTTAGGTGCAATGGCGATTCTAAATTGTCCCTAGTGTGTGCTTGGTGTGTGTGTGCGCCCTGCGGTGTGCTGGCACCCTGCCCAGGGTTTGTTTCCTGCCTTGCGCCCTGTGTTGGATGGGATTGGCTCCAGCAGACCCTTGTGACCCTGTAGTGGATAGATGGATGGTATTAGTGGGGTCCTTTCAAAAAAATGTTAGGGGGGCACGATTAAAACTGTTATGAAAACTTAGGTCGCAAATACTTAAAGGTTGAGAAACGCTGGATTAGGCAATTTTTATCAATGACAAAGTTTAGCGTTCATGTGAGCAATAAGGTTTTCAAAGAAAATGGATGTTGTCAATCTTACCCAAAAAGTACTATAATTACTAGTTCTATTCAATATAATTTTTAATAACTTACCATAAACAAATAAGGATGTTTCTTTTGAAGACACTGGTGTATTATAAAGACTAGAAATACATTTGTTGTAGTGTGAACACAAGAAAAAGCAAAAAATATTTTTTTACCCTTAAAAGATCATGTACAGAGCACTATGTAATTAATGTACAAGGAAAGAATTCAAACTAGAAGAAATATTTACATTTCTAGAAATTTGGTGTAATAGGAAATTAACATGAAGACAGCATATTCATGCAACTGTAAAAAAACTATTTTATTTAGAAATATTTGTTTTCAGGCATGAGAAGTGTGCAGACTATATATACAAGTTGAAGCAGATTGATTAAGAATTAAGCTTTTCAGGCATACACTAGATTTCATATCAAAAAGCTAAATCTTTTAGATTCTTTTCAGTCAAATTCACTAATTATCAGTCGAGAAGCTTTCCACTTTCCATTTCCCTTTCCATATAATTGGAATAAGACAAAACACTCAAAAAGTTTAAGCAGAAATAATAATTAAACTACTACATAAACAGTGAAGATAATCATTCTCATGGGAAAGAGAGTCCAAAAAAGCAATTCTGTCGGGTCTTTTGGTATCACCAGAGGGCGCTGCCAGGTGACAACTACTCTGGTTCCCATATAACCTGGAAGTACTCTGGACAACTTACAGTGGAGACTGGAAGCAGTTTCCGTGTGGACTTTAAAAGTGAACCTGCTGCCTCTGACACAAACACACAGACACAAGTCCCACTTTAAATGACAGTTTATTTTTACAGCTACCTTCCACAAAGTTTCCAGTGGTGCAATAAACACAATTCTCTTCATGTTCTCTCTTTCTGTTCTCCTCCTCTACACCTTCCAGGTGAACTTTGTCCACTTTCACCCAATTCTGACTCATCAAACTGAGGCAGTGGGCATCCTTTTTAAGTTGACCCAGGAACTACTTCCGGTCTCCTCTTAAAGTCATTCTCCCTTCTGGGCATGCATAGTACTAATCTTGAGCCCAAGAAACAACATTCCAGCAACCCTGTGCAGGATAAAAGCTAATTTCAGTCATTTGTACTTGACTACTGTCCAGAGCTTGTAACAAGAGGCAGGGATACAGATGAAGACAGATGGGTAAATCAAAAGTTTCAACAAAGGATTTATCTCCCCTTTTACTACCATTGACCGGTACACCACAAAAAACTGCTGCTTGTTTGTTATAATAACTTCTAATAACAAATATAACCATGATAATAACTATAATAATAACTTCTACCCTCACTCTTGAACAACTGCCTCAGTTGGGGAGATCAAGTATGTACCTTGGAGACTATTCATGTGCAAATATTTTCTTAAAGCAAAAATGACTGCAAAGTTGCATGTGTACTTCACAGTATAAATAAAGATTTATAAAAAAAAAGATTTCTGTATTTTACTCCATACTTTCTTGGTCATTCAATGACAAAGGTGCTCAAAGAATTTAACAAGCTCTTGCTATACCATTGAGCCTGGACACTTTTGATGTAACCATTGAACCTCATATTTTTGTGATTAACCCTGTGGTAGCTTTAACATAATGCATTTCACAATATTCTACTTCTCTGTAACATACATCTATCCATTCATGCATCCATCCATTTTTAAATCCACTTATCAATGTCTTTGGAAATTGGTGGCACTGAATGAAAGGTAGAAACTAAAATTATAAAGGGTGACAAGTCCTAGGCAAGCACATACAAACACATAACCCTCTCATAATGTGTTTTATTTGAATTTTTTCAATCATTCCTTGCCCTTTAATACTAGAATCCCTGAACCCTACGAAAAAAACTGATAATCCCAGCCCACCTTAAATGCCTTTGCACCTCTCCATCAGCGTCTCTTGTTTTGTAAATGAGTCGGTCACCACAAGTGACAAGCAGCCTGCTATCCCATTTCCCCTGTCTTGATGGAGCTGATCTCGGGCAAAAAGTTCTCTCAGCTCAAGCCAAGGCTCCTTATCTGTGTGTGGGGTGATGTGCTTAGAGTTGTATAGGATAAATAATACAGTATAATGTTGTTTGGAATACTTACATTTCATGTGTGTTCCGTGTCTACAAAGATCTGGGTAAGTGTAGGAAGAAAGGATGAGAAATGTGAGGCAAGAAATACTGAACACATACCATACTGGGTACGATCGGGGAAGAGTCCACCCTAGGAATCTGAGGGACGACTGTGAGTGCGAGAAGGAAGACGGGAGGACAACTAACCCCGAGCGATGAGGCAAATGCCAGTGAAGGCAGCCAAGACGGGGGTCGGTAGTATGAGGACTACCTCATACTATCGACTTCGCGGTGGCTGAAGTCTCTCCCACTGAGCATACCTTGGGTGAGCTGGAGAGACTGGGAAGGAGGACAGCTTGGCTGGTGTGACCCCAATGTCGTCTGCAGGATTTTAATCTCATTTTAGCCTTGTTTTTAAAGGTCTGAATTTTACCTGGTTTATATGGATTATTTATTTAATGACATTTTGAACACTGCACTCATTTTGGACACTGGTTTTGTTATTTTAAATAAAAGCATTTTTCACCTTTTTGCACCATCCCCTTACTTCGTTGTATCCTCACCGTCCAGCTCATCTGGTTACATTACTTTTTTTTTTTTTTTTTTTAATTTTATTAATTTTACTGCAATCATTCCATACAAATCAATCAATTTTTACAAAAAGTAGGATTGAGAACAAGTCAACCCCCGCCCCGAGAGAGAGAGCATGGCCAACGGAGTAAAACCTAAGGCTTGTAAACATACCTAAATTGATGAGTTTGATAAGCCAATAGAGATGAATGGAAATGAAAAAGAAATAATTGCTTCCTCTGTGCTTTAAGAGCTTATTCTAAAATATTACTGATTAGATCCTGCCATGTTTTGAAAAAAATCTGTACAGATCCTCTGAGTATTTGATTTTTTCCAATTTCAAATATTATACAACATCGGTTTCCCACTGACTTAAAAGAGGAGAGTTAGGATTCTTCCAGTTTAGCAAAATAAGTCTGCGTGCCAAAAGTGTAATGAATGCAATCATAGTTTGTTTGTCCTTCTCCACTTTAAACCCATCTGGAAGAACCCCAAACACAGCTGTTAATGGGTTAGGAGGGATTGTGAGACCAAGGCTGTCTGAAAGGTAATTAAAAATTTTGATCCAGAATGATGTTAATTTGGTGCAGGCCCAAAACATGTGACCCAGTGAGGCTGGGACTTGATTGCAGCATTCGCAGGTTGGATCTTGCCCTGGAAACATTTTGGAGAGTTTTAGGTGAGACAGACGTGCTCGATATATAATTTTGAGTTAATTAATTGTATGTTTTGCACATATGGAGCTTGAGTGAATGCTCTGCATTGCTTTTTTCCACTCCTTTTCTGATATATTAATTGAGAGATCTTTTTCCCAGTGTCCTCTTGGATCTTTGAAAGGAAGGGACTGTAAAATAATTTTATATATTGCAGAGAGGGTGTCTTTTTTCCAGCATGGATGAGGGTGCAAGATGAGGAAAATCGGGCAGGTTCTGTTTAACAAATTTCCTAATTTGAAGATAGTAAAAGATATGTGTAGCTGGAATGTTAAATTTGGAATGTAATTGTTCATAGGATGCAAAGACGTTGTCTATATAAAGATCTCTAAGCAAGTTAATCCCAAATTTTTTCCAGATATTAAAAACTGCATGTTTGCAAAGGTTGAAAGAGGTAGTTCTCTTGCAGAGGTGCCACAGATAAAAGCTTCTCCATCTTAAAATGCTTTCTACATTGGTTCCATATTCAGAGTGAGTGAAGTGCAATTGGGTTATTAGTATATTGCCAATAACTTGCATTTATTGGGGCACAGAGCAGAGAATATAAAGGAAGTACTGCAGGATTTTAGTTCTATTGCGGACCAGGCCTATGTTTGTTCATCTATTTGTGTCCAGGTTTTTATAGCTTGTATGTTTGCTGCCCAGTAATAAAACTGGAAGTTAGGTAGAACCATGCCACCTTCTGCCTTTTGTCTTTGTAGGGTCGCTCTTTGGATACGTGGATGTTTTGAGTTCAAAATAAATGAGGTTATTGTTGAATCTAATTGCTTAAAAAATGATTTATTGATGGATACTGGAATTTTTTGAAATAAAAAAGGAGCTTAGTAAGAATATTCATCTTAACAGTGTTAATTCTTCCAGCTAGAGTGAGATGAAGGGTTGACCATCTATGCAAGTCTTGCTTAATTTTTTCCATGCAGATGGCGAAATTTTGTTGATAAAGAGCTTTATGTTTACTTGTGATGTTTACCCCTAGGTATTTAAACTGTTCTGCAATGATAAAAGGTAGGGTGTCTAATCTAATATTATATGCTTGAGAATTAACTGGAAAGAGTACACTTTTATTCAGATTAATTCTGAGACCAGAGATCTTTTTAAATTCTGTGAGTGCTGTTAAGACTGCAGGCACAGAATTTTGTGGGTCTGATATATACAGTACCATATCATCTGCATATAGAGAAATTTTCTGTTCTAGTCCTTCTATGATAATCCCCTTTATCTGATCAGCATTTCGACAGTGTATTGCCAGTGGTTCAATGGCGATAGCAAACAGCAGCGGTGACAAGAGGCATCTTGTCTGGTACCACGTTCTAGTTTAAAATAGTCTGAATAAATGTTATTGATACAAATTGAAGCTTCTGGATTGGTATACAGTAGTTTGATCCATGCACAAATGTTCGGGCCAAACCCAAATTTCTCCGATGTAGTAAAAAGGTATTTCCATTCAATCATATCGAATGCTTTTTCTGCATCCAATCATAATAATATTTCTGGGGTGTTTGACATAGTTGGTGAGTATATTACATTAAACAGTCATCGACCCTTGATAAATCCAGTTTGATCTTGTGATATTACCGAAGGGAGCACTTTCTCCATCCTTCTAGCTATGATTTTTGAGAGTATTTTAACATCATTATTCAAAAGTGAAATTGGTCTGTATGATGCACATTGTAATAAGTCCTTATTTTGTTTAGGGAAAACGGTGATTAATGCTTGGCGAAAAGTTTGAGGAAGAGTTTGATTGTCTCTGGCTTCTGTAAAAGTTGCTAATAGGAGGGGAACTAGCTGAGCGGAGAATTTCTTATAAAATTCTGCAGGGTAGCCATCAAGGCCTGCTGCTTTCCCGCCTTGAAGTGACTTTATAGCATCTAGTAATTCTGATAATGCCAGAGGTTTATCGAGTTCCTCTGCACTAAAAGTGTCTATTTGTGGTATCTGTAATGTATCCAGAAATGCATTAGATTGTGTGTTGTCTTCTTTAAACTCAGTAGAATATAAGGATTTATAGTAGTCACTAAATGTGTGCATTATATTTTTGTGGTCGATGATTTTGTCTCCGTTAGTGTTGGTGATTACTGGGATTGCGTTGCGGACTTTTTGCTTGTGAACTTGTTGAGCTAAAAGCTTATTAGCTTTCTCTCTGTGTTCATAGTAATGATGTCTGGATTTATAAATTAGATGTTCAGTTTTAACAGTTTTTTAGTTGTCAAAAGGTTTAGTTCTGAATGCATCGCCTGCCTTTTCCTATGTAGAGCCTAGCTTGGAAGCCTGGCATGTTCTTCATCATAGGCATAGTGACTTTAGCTCCAAGATCTATCTAAGAGTGGATTTAAAACACAATTAAAGTCCCCAGCCATTATAATTTTATGAGTGTTCACATTGGGAATGGATGCAAATAAATGTTGTATAAATTCCTTATCATCGACATTAGGTGCATAAGCATTTATCAGAATCATTTTACAGTTAGATAAGTTACCGATGACCATCACATATCTCCCTTCAGGATCCAATACTACATCTGATGCTACAAATGGGACTGTTCTTTGTATGAGAATTCCCACACCTCTAGTTTTCTTTGTAAAGCTAGAATGGAACATTTGGCCAGTCTAGTCCTTTTGCAACCGGAACTGATCCTTACTTAGTATTTTTACAGGAGACCCACTTACTGTTTTAGCATTTAAATCTGTTAGGTGAGAGAGTACTTTCTTTCTCTTTAATTCGTAATTCAGGCCTTTAACATTCCAGCTCCCAAAGTTAACTGTCCCATCATGGAGACATTGATTCTGAATTTTTGATGTCATTTTATAGTCTTAATTGGAAGTGAGACAGCTTTAACCTTAATTTCCTATCTCCCCAAGAGTTATTGCCATGCAGCCTATTGTTACGTTGGTAGTTATAATTATAAAGATTAAAAGGATAAATTAGATATAGATATAGCCTGCTCTCTTTCTCTCCCCCCCTTAACCACCTACCCTCCCATTTTGCCTCCCCATGTGAGGCTGGACCCCACTTCACGCAGTCCCAATCCTCTGACATACCCAGAAACAGAACACGTGCAAAGCAAAACAAGCCCCCAAGCAGCAGCGTTTTAGGATTAAAAAAACAGAGATATCTATTGCCAATATAGTCTAAATACTATATGCCTAAAATATAATCATTAACAAACTATGAACTTAAAATATATATAATCTTCAGCAATTTTAATGTATTAAGATAATAAACCCGGGGAATGGTGTTAGAAAGTGGCCCAGAATAAGCATAGTAAGTCTTAATGCAATAACAACAATAAACCAAGGGTATGATGTTAAACAAATAAGATAAAAAAAAAGAATTAAGCACAAATGTCTATAACTGTAAGTAAAACATAAACAGATAGTGTCCAAGTAATAAAGAGGAAATATAATTACAAAAACCCGTATCTTAACAAATAGATCAGACAGTAGGTTATTTATCCTTGCCATGTCATGACAGACTACTACTCACTTTAGTGTTTCAGAATAGTGTCGGAATCAGCTTTCTTAATTCCTTTTCTGCTTCTTCCTTGCTGGCGAAGACATAGAATTGACCGTGCAATTCCACTTTCAGTTTGGCAGGATACAAGAGGCTGTATTTAATATTGGCTTGCCATAACCGCTGTTTAATGTTGTAGAAGGCTGCACGTTTAGTAGCTGTTGCTGGAGAGAAATCAGGGAAGATACAAATGTGGTTATTTTCATATATAATCTCTTGCTTGTGTCTGAGGAGTGCCATCACCTCTAGCTTAAATAATAATCTCTCAAAGCGAATAATAAAAGATCTAGGTCTAACGGTATTTTTCCGCGTACGCGATAAGCCTCTGCTATCTCAGAATCAGCTTTAAAGTCCTCCCCAATTATTTTAGAAAATAGTTCAGCTGCGAATTTCACTGGGTTTGAACTTTCTCGATTCTCAAGTAGACCTTCGATTCTAATATTATTCCTTCTGCTTTCCTCTTCCAGAGCAGCAAGTCTGTCTCAGAGTTTTTTGCATTCGGAGTTGGCAGTTGTTACTTTTTCTTCAGTATTGGCAGCTAGATTTTCGGCTGTTTCAATCTGAGTCGTGAATGTCTCCTTGACATCCTTCAGTTGATCAGTAAGTGTGTTCAGTTTAGACGAGGTTTCCTGAATGTGCTCTTCAATTTTACCCAGCGTATCTTTAAAGACTGTCTCAAAGCGAATACATATGCGTTTCTCCAAGTCTTTATTATCCTGCTGCCGCTCCTGTCGCAGCTTCTCATTTAGCTTCTCATTTGCATTTTCCCTTGCCTTCTCATTTGCCTTCTCGCTTTTCCTTATATCTGTCTTTATCTCTTGCTTGAGCTCTGCTTGACCTTGAGCTTGAGATTGCATGAGCTCAGTGATCATCACCATCAGTTCAGAAAGATCATTTCTGCTTTCATGCACCGTAGGTTAGGCGGTGGACTCTATTACAGCCGGTGTTCCCGGCTCGCGTGGAGTAGTTGAATGCACGGACTGCAAGGCCTTTTCCAGTTTCAGATGATCTTCTCCAATCGGTGAGCTATCGTGACCCGCGTCACTCGCACTCATACATTCGCTCCCCATTTCGCTCTCAGCCGGAGACGATGTAGCGGACTGTGGTCCCGAGGAGTCTGGGCTTTCGCCCATCTGGTCAAGGGTAGTCTCTGAGAGGCCATACCTTGAGCATGAATTCAGACTTGCCGATCTGAGCTTGGATGTAGCTTTAGTTTTCGTTTCTTTCTGAACCCCTTTCTTGTTGGCCATGTTTATATATGCTTGCATATACTGTAGTAGTGCCCTCAGGTTGGATAAATACAGGATATCTCAGGATAATAAGATATGAAAAATAACACCGCTACTAGCAGACCTCCGCTTCAGACGTCCATCTCTCGCAAGACCAATACTCCATCTGGTTACATTACATCAAATGCTTTTTCTACATCCAACGATAATAATATCTCTGGGGTGTTAGACTTTGTGGATGATTATATTACATTAAACAAGCATCAAAGATTGGAAGCCAAGTGTCTACTGTTAATAAATCTAGTTTGCTCTTGTGATATTACTGAAGTAAGCACCTTCTAGCTAGAACTCTGGAGAGTATCTTAACATCATTATTCAGAAGTGAGATTGGTCTGTATGATGCACATTGTAATAAGTCCTTATTTTTCTTAGGAAAGACGGTAATTAATGCTTGGCAAAAAGTTTGAGGTAGAATTTTATTGTCTCTAGCTTCTGTAAATGTTGCTATTAAAAGGGGAGCTAACTTAATTGAAAATATTTTACAATAATTTGGCAGGGTAGCCGTCAGGGCCTGCTGCTTTCCTAATTTGAAGTGTTTTTATAGCATCTAGCAATTCTGAGAGCGTCAGAGGTTTATCCAATTCCTCTGTACTGAGAGTATCTAGCTGTGGTAGCTGTAATGCATCGAAAAACCCATTAGATGGTGTCTTCTTTAAAATAAATGAATATAAGTACTTATAGTAGTCTCTAAATGTGCGCATTATATTTTTATGGTCAATGATTTTGTGTCTGTCTGTGTTGATAACTACTGGTATTGCATTGCGAGCTTCCTGCTTGTGGATTTGTTGAGCTAAGATCTTATTAGCCTTCTCTGTGCTCATAGTAATGATGCCGCAGTTTAAAAATGAGTTGTTCCATTTCTTTTGTTGTCAAAAAGTTGAGTTCTGAAAGCAAAGCCTGTCTTTTCCTATAAAGTACCTCATTTAGGAACCTGGGACCTCATGTATAAACGGTGCATATGCACAAAAATGTTGCGTATTCCAGTTCCCATGCTCAAATCACGATATATAAAACCTAAACTTGCCGTAAAGCCACTCACATTTTCACGCTAGCTAAAACCCTAGCGTATGCAAGTTCTCTGCTCGGTTTTGCAAACTGGTGGCACCCAGCGTCAAAGCAGTGCTAATGTTCCAGTGTGGCTTCCCTTTCTTTTTTAGATCCACATCCCTGACGTAGCTTTATATATACACTGAAATTAACCGCATATTGTTTATTAGTTTAATGCATCTGATTGTAATTAACCAGTAACAATATAATGGTCCACAGAATGGTCAAACTATTCTATATACCATAGCTGCTTTAGCGTTGTTACTCTCACTGCACCTGTTGGGGGTTGCCACAGCGGATCATCTGTTTTCATATTACTCTCACTGCACCACTCGGAGTATTTATGTCACTGTATCTGAGTGGGGAATCACAGGTCTACAGCAGCTGATTGGAAAGAGAATTATCGGTATATAGTACAGCATCTAGAACACACTGCCTCAGCCATGCTACCAATTTAAACTGCTCTCATGCAACAAACGCTTCGGAGCCTTTCCTGTACGGACCTCACGGTTCAGAAACAGTTTCATCCCAAGAACTATAAACGCACTCAATCAGTCCATCAAGTGCTCCTTGTAGAACTGTTTGTACTTATTAGTACAATCACCTGACTGTAAACTTACGATGCAGTTATAATATTGCATAACCTGAGCCACTTTATAAAATGCGTATTTACATATGATGGCAATATCATTTTTAAGATAAAATGCAACCACAGTGTCCTCATGTTTAATAACATGCTTTAACTCCTATCATCATGAAAATGGTAAAGTATACATCTCAGTATTTTAATTATTCAGAGAACTGTAATATTACGAATGTAATGGATTTTGTGTCCTGTCGGAGGAAGAGAGCCTGTTTAAGAAGCACGTAGTGATTGACACACATAGAGCACATAGAAGATCAAATACAAAACAAAGCATTTAACGTGCTACTTTAGTTACGATGGGATCTGAGAAACTAGTAAATTGAACGATCTTAAGATGAAGTTTATGATGTTCTACTTTAATGACAAAATAAATACGTGATTAAAGTGGAAATTTTGAGATTAAAGTTGACATTTCGTGTTTTTTTCCCACTGCATGCCTATTTTTTTTTTCTCTGTACCCTAATTAGCTTTCATATGACACTCAGACGTTGGGCTACGAATCACCTTTTCATAGCGACTTTGATTTCTGACAACTTCTTTCTTATTTCGGGCAATGTGCAACTTTATGAACTTGAGCTTCATTCTCCGACACTAAAGGTCACTCAATCAACTTCCTTTTGTTGTTTATACCACTGTTTAAACCAACAAATAGTACGTTTTTCCTTGCCTCCACTTGGTATTCACTGAAATTCTTCTATTTCCCCCCGTGCTTTTGCCATTGCCTTTTCACAGAATGCTAAGCTTAAGGGCTATTTATATTGAGTTGCATATTCAAAGAGGCATAATTCTGGGTGGAGTTTTTGGAGTGGCAGCAGGCGCGTGCACGTGCATTACTTTTCACGCTGACTGGGATTTATTCATCTGGATTTTTTTGTGCGTATGAACCTTTCTGCTTTTGTCCTTACGCCATGTTTTAGTGTGAATTCTATGCACAGCGTTATGCATGAGTATCCTGGTCTGTTCTTGATCTATTCTGGTAATTTCACTGATTAACTCTGATACCTTCTTGGTTTCCAATTTATTTTTAAAATAAAAAATTTTAAAATGCATTCATAGTCTTCCAGAGTATTCCTGCAGAGACCTCTGAGAATGTATTTGCCTCTAAAAAATGAAATTGCTTGGATATAAAAAAGTTCTCGTCAGGTAATAAAAGTAGGTAAAGACACCAGCTATAAGATGAGTATGTGGGGCATAATGATTTGAGCTCCATGATCAAACGGGCGTAGTCAGAGATAACAATAGTGTTAATACTTGTATAATTTGATTGTGGGCAAAAAATTTTTCTTTATAAAGAAATAATCAATTCTTGAGTTACAATGATGTACTGGTGAGAAGAAGAAATATGCTCTTCAGTTTGGATTTAGAAATCTCCAAGGGTCTGATAAGTTGTGATCAATTACAAACTGTGTAATTGTTTTTGCAGTGTTAGTTGTTATCGCCCCGGTGGCTGAAGACCTATCCATTTCTGGATTTAAAAAACAATTAAAGTCTCCAGCCATTATAATTTTATGAGTGTTCACATTAGGAATGGATGCAAATATGTTTTGGATTAAGTCTCTAATTATCAAAATCACTTTACAATTAAATAAATTACCCATAATGCTTACATATCGCCCTTCAGAATCAGATACTGCATGTGATACTACAAATGAAATTGTTCTGTGTATTAAAATCCCCACACCTGTAGTTTGTTTTGTATAGCTAGAGTGGAATATTTGGCCAGTCCAATCTCTTTGCAACCAAAACTGATCCTTGTTTAATAATTGTGTCTCCTCTAAAAATATTATCTTAGCATTTAGATCCTTTGGGTGAGAGAAAGCTTTATTTTTCTTTAATTCGTGATTGAGACCTTTGACATTCCAGCTATTATAAGGTAATATATTATTACATAAGATGGCTTTAACCTCAATTTCCAGTTTTGCCAGGAGTTACTGCTATGAAGCCTGTTGTGTTGGCACTTATAATTGTAAGGGTTAAAAGGATAGATTAGAAAAAACTCTCTTTCTTTCACCCCTCAGCAAACTCACTCACTCGTCTGCCCGCCCGCTCTTGCCTAATCTAAGATCAGCCATCAAAGTGGTTACTAAGGTTAAAATGAAGTAAATGACCAATGAACACTATGAGGACAAACTAGTGAGAAAGCCCAAACACCCCTATTGTGATGTGGTGATAAGATCAATGGAAAGACACCCCTATTAACGAAGCATTGTTGAGAATAATTGAAGAATTAACATCTATCTATCTATCTATCTATCTAAACCAACACTTACTAGATTAATAGAGACATATTTATGTTACACAATGGAAAATGCATAAACAAGACACATTACTATGGTATCTTAAATAAGAACAATACATCCTGCAAGGCATTAATGTTCAAAGAAACTGCTTTCAAATTGCAAATACACTTCAGATTAAAAGGACACAAATATGACACCCATAAAGAGAAACAACAAATTTCAAATTTCTGACTAAAGCACTTCACCTCTCAGCTTAAATCATTTTGCAGCAAAATGAGCAGATGGCATAATTTTGGTTGGAGCAGACACAATTTGATTAATACATACTGATTCTAAAAAAGGCTATGTTGCAACAAAATTGTAAATCATCTTGAACAAAATAAAAAATAAACATATGTAAGGTTTATGTTCAATAGTAATGTGCGGAGACAGATTCAGATTACATTAGAAGTTTGTACATAATAACAACAAATCAGTGAAAAGTTATGCTGTAAATAATGTCAAATAAACCATGAAAATTTGTTTTATTTTTCGTTATTAGTCAAACTGTTCAAAAACCAAAATCTGCAAAGCATTTAAACTGATGAATACTAAGTATCTATGCTAGAAAACTGATCTTGCAACCAACTGTGTGCTTACATTAGGGGAAAAAAACATATACCACATGCAGAATCTCAGATGATTAAACACACTGCTTGTTTTTAATATGTTGTACCTTGACTAAAAATGCAACATGAATATGAAAGTCAGAAAAATATATTTGGCAAAAAAGTAATATTTCATGTAACATGCTGTGCACTTTAAAATAATCTTTCTAATTAGCATTCAGACTGTGCAATCCTAATGTTATTTTTATAGGTCTGATACCTGTAAAATACCTGATACCTGAGTCTTTTACTGTCATAAAAATATCTTTTATAAACCCCTTCTCTTCCTTTTAAAGATCTATTTTCATGGCTGTCTATATTTCTGATTAAAATACTTAAAATCACAATATTTCCTTGAGTTTTTGTGTGGTGTGATGCTGGTTGACGTGTGGCTGATGTTAACCGCAGCTGAATCTTAATTAATACCAACTAGTAATTACTAAATAAAAGTTTTCAGGTTTCTCTTCTTTTTGTTGAAAACACTGGCATGGTGAAGATAAAAAAAATGCACGAATGTTCTCACATACTGGTGTGTACTTTGGGATATGTTAGCAATATAAACAACAGCTTTTGTTATTATTCCTGTAAAATTAGCACATTGTTTTGTCATTGTTATGACTAAGCAAGTGACAAAGCAGCTTCCGTGGCAATGTAATGATAGTAGCTTTGCCTAAGTGAACGTAAATTGTGTAAAGCTCCCAGAAATTTTCCTCATTGTCTCTTACTCACCACCTCATATGCTAAACTGCAGCTTAGGCTGTGAATGAAAATAATTTCCTGTACACTGTGTCCTGCATTAGTGATTATCAGAGATGATAAAAAGATGGGGTCTTGCGTCAAATGTTCAGTATTGTTTGTCTAAATATTTGAATATGAGCAATTATTAGACTGCAAATGCTAAATTAACATCATTATGGACAAATGTTTCTCTTTTTAGCAGCTTTGACACTGATTCTCAAAATCCTTATAATTTTAATGTAAAGCATTTCTTTTTGAGTGTTCTATTGAAAAGAAAAACACGTATATTTGGTGTTATGAGTAGCTCTTTAAACATTCAGTCCTCTATTCATTTTCTGACATCAAAAATGGGATGCAGAAAGCCACTGTGAGACATAAGGCAACCCACAATGAGACGGCAGAATGTTATGTCATGTTCTAATGGTATTTCACAAAGGATAATTTAAAGTGTTCAGTTAACTAAACTTGCATATTTCTGAGATATAAGAGAAACCGGGAGATTTTAACATTGGTATGAGGTGAATATGAGAAATATAGTCAGCCAGTGCCTGAGCTGTCATTTAGTAAATGACCAATGTCACCTTCTACAGTGTAGCAGTGACTGCTACAGAGTGCATAGCAAACATCAGTGGTTCACTTTATTCTTGTTTCTTTCAACCAAACTCCTTCCCTTCTCTTTTCAACACACTGCAGAGAATACATTTAATATAATTTTTAAGTGTAATTATTTATTTTTATTAAAGGTTTTTCCATGTACCACTGATCCGGCTCACAGGATCCTCATTGTTAAGGACCCGAGTGGCTGTACCAGGCCAAGGGGGGACGCCCACGTAACACATGGCTGCAGCAGATAGAAGGTAATTTCCGGTGGGTGGGACTGGACCACGTGTCTGCCATTGCCAACCAGGATCCTGAGCTGTTTCATCATGTGGTGGGTGCATCGACACTCCATACCAGTGCAAGCTCCCTAACCTGACCTGACTGATCTTAATTCACTGTAAAGCTCATTGCTTTGATAGCAATTACCACTAAGGTCCATCCATCCATTATCCAACCCGCTATATCATAACTACAGGGTCACGGGGGTCTGCTGGAGCCAATCCCAGCCAACACTGGGCGCAAGGCAGGAAACAAACCCTGGGCAGGGCGCCAACCCACCGCAGGGCGCACACACACACACACCCACTCACCAAACACACACTAGGGACAATTTAGAATTGCCAATGCACCTAACCTGCATGTCTTTAGACTGTGGGAGGAAACTGGAGTACCCGGAGGAAACCCACGCAGACACGGGGAGAACAAGCAAATTCCACACAGGGAGGACCCTGGCAGCGAACCCAGGTCTCCTTACTGCGAGGCAGCAGCGCTGCCCACTGTGCCACCGTGCCGGTCTACCACTAAGATAAGTAAGTAAAATAAAAAGTAATGCTTTCATGGTGGTTTAAAGTGTCAAGTGTCACAGTCAATGTAATTTTAGTGCATTTTCTTCAAAAAAATTTTTTTTTTAACTGCCTATATGAACTGTTTTTTAAAGGGAAAGTATATACACATGGAAAATGTCTTTAATTATTTCCAGTTTCCATGTGCTTACTCCTGCCAGTTCATGAACTATCTCCAGTTATTTATTCTCCAGTCTCATTCCTTTTGTTGTCACCTTCTACAGACGCTGTCCACAAACATGTCGATGCTTAAGAGAGCTCCTCTGCTTTAAGCAACAGACAGGTGCAAATGACAATGTAACAAGTGGTTTCATATGCATGACACTTTTGCTGCCTGAACCACTAGGGAGAGACTAGCAGAAGTGTAATTTACTTGAATTAATGTGAATGCACTTGCTTATTACCAAATTTTCCACACAGCTCAAGTACTGGATAATTTAATTCAAATCCATACCATTGATCCAGCATTAGCAGTCCAAACAGAAACAATCTTCCTTCACACTGAATTATGGTCTGCCAGCATGTCTCCCACATAACAGGCAGTACGCAAATCCATACACAAAGCTTACTAGCACTGATGACAGCGTCTGATCTCTGAGGGGGCTCATGTTCTGTATGATCTGGACCCATTCTGCTCAAACACATTCATCGCTGTGGGACTTTATGGCTTGCGCAGCAGGGGTTGATAGATCTTGTGCAGAAATGATTAAAACTGTAATTGTACCAGCCGCTCTATCTAAAGAACAAGGGTCCATTTTTCATTGTGAAGCACTTAAGCATTGAATTTAGCATCGGGCTGACTCAAGCTGTCTGCTTTACACTACTTTTGGCTCTTCAGCTTGAATGAACATAAATCAGAGATGAACATCATGCTCCTCCTACACATTAAATAACCCTGAAAAGCTGAGTCGAGAATTGACAGATGCAATAACTTGTTTTTAAAAGAAGGACTACATGCAGTATAAAAGGAGGCTTAGGGCAACCCTAGAAAATTAATTGAGATGTTTGATTGTGCTCTTGGGGGATGAGGTGGGATAGGAACACACACTGATACAGCGCATTGCCGCACCCACCACATGACAAACCAACTCAGGATCCAGATTAGGACTCAAGTGCTGCAATGCAACGGGTGATACTTTAGCACCACACTAGTTCAGATGGAGTAGAACTAGTGTGAGGCAGGATGTAAAATTCATAATAGCTCTGTATAATAACAGGTTAACATGTTATATATTTGTATAGCCAGTAAAACTTTATACATACGTATGTCATGCATAGTGGAGGTATTTAGAGCTTACTCCTGAGAAAGGGGTACTGGTGTACCCCAATATGCATAGCAGGTACACCACAAGTGCCTTATTCTTTTTTAGACTTATAGCCTTGCCAAGGCTTTTTGTATGATTGCTATATGGTTTAGGTAATACACATTGTTGATACTGCCCTCAGAATTGGGAGTATCATCATTTACTAACCTTAAGAGTTACCAACCTTAGACTTTGAACCCAGTATTGGGCCAGAGAGACAGCATTACTTTTATTGTGGTGACAGTGCCTTATCCTCCTCCTTGCATGATGTCATTTCTGTTAATAGGAAGTAATTTGTATCTTACTCGTTTATGTTGAAGTAGGTGTCTAGTTAGGATTTTGAAATAAAGAAATACAAATATGACAATCGATTTTCCTCTTGAATGTGTCCTCTGGAATGGCACAACATAATTTTTGTTCTATTATGGGCTCCGCCATTTGTGTTAGTACAGTATGTTTGCTTGGAGATCTTACATAGAGATGCTGAGGTGTACGGCAGTTGTTAAATCTGTATAAAGATCAACACCTCTACTTGTACACAGAGTGTATCATTGCTGGTGTATCTGCCTTCTTTTGATTAACAAGTTTGAATTTTGATTTGTGTTTTAGTCTTGATGAAAGACTTTAAGTTCCAAATTCGGTACATTATTTTACTACATGTGACTCTCCCAGGCCTCTTACAAAACCTCACACTTCTGACCCAAGTCAGTATAAAACTGGGCCCCATTCCTCTTTCTCTTTGATGGCATTAATGTAGGAAATGACAAACAGATAAATTTTATCTTTTTTGAGCATTTAAATCAACAGAAAGAGTTTCAACATAAAAACTAATTTCTCAAAATATTCACAAATTTACAAATGTTCAATTTCATTTGCAGCAGATTTAAAGAAAAAGGAGATGCAGGTTCCAATGCAAAATCTGACCATTATTATTTACTGTCCTGCTGCTAAACATGAATGATGTGATTAATTCAAATAGTAAGTCAGTTAGTTTTGGGATGTGAGGCTGTTGTGGGCATTGTAGACTATTAGCTGAAACCAGCATTCCTAAAAAAGTCATTTAGTCAACTGGATTCACACCTCATAGCTTGGATTGGAATAAGAAGGTGCCTGAGCATAAATATCTTCTTGTACACTGACATCCTAATCATGTGCAAATAATGTGCAAGTAACCTGTAAAATACCATAATTAAACAGATGTCTGTATTGATTGACTTTGGTAGGACAAACATCTCTACCGCTGCTGCCTCGCAGTAAGGAGACCTGGGTTCGCTTCCGGGGTCCTCCCTGCGTGGAGTTTGCATGTTCTCCCCGTGTCTGCATGGGTTTCCTCCCACAGTCCAAAGACATGCAGGTTAGGTGCATTGGTGATTCTAAATTGTCCCTAGTGTGTGCTTGGTGTGTGTGTGTGCCCTGCGGTGGGCTGGCGCCCTGCCCGGGATTTGTGTCCTGTGTTGGCTGGGATTGGTTCCAGCAGACCCCTGTGACCCTGTGTTTGGATAATGAATGACTGAACAACTCTTTTCTTCTGCTTGCAGTTTAAGTCAAAAGCAAAAGAACGAACTTATTGCAATATTACTGAACCATACCAGCCAGATACAGATAATCTACAACCAGCTTTGAAATGACTAAAAATATATTTTAGACAATCATGTTATTTATCAAACATTTTGAGAATAAATGTGGCGCTATCTGGAATATAAAGTTAAATATAAAATGGAAAACTGGATTAATAGAGATAATTGTATTAAATTTAAAAAATAGACTAATGTTTTTTAATCAGGGTATGATTTATTGAACACAGTGCTCAGATATGACCTTGTCAATGGTAACAGACAGCCAAAAAGCTAACACAAGGACAAAATGGAAAGACAGCTCGAGGGCACCAAATCACTATGCATATGGCAGACCCTGTAGGCTCTGACCAACTATTAAGGGAACTCTCCTACACTAATACCTCACTTCCACATGATTTAAATACATTTTGCACTTGTTCTTAACCTCAAAGCACAAAGACTTTCATCCAGGGAGTGGTATTCTACAATTCAGTGAACATGATCTGAACACAGTGTAGAAAAATTAATAAGCCACAAAGGATAATGCATTATCAAACCTTTTCAGATCAACTACTATAACTTCAAATTTTTTACAACAGTCTTTGTCTCTGTTATACCTCATCTAAGGCCTAACATATACACAGAATACTCTCAAGGTGCTTTTAGAGGTTATGTACAGCAGCTGATGCTTGTAGCTAAATTGGGGGCTTCATCCCACCACCATAAATAATTAAAGATTTGATTACATTAACTAAAACCAAGGCTAACATAAACAGAAATATAACATAACCTTTTTTTCTTTTTGATGAGTTAATGTAGAAACTATAAATGGAGGAAAAGTAACTGCAAGAAAAAGCACCTTAAAAATAAATACAAAATTACTTCCGGTTGCAAAACTCTTACAAAACCACTCTAATGGAAAAATATGACACTTATACTTGAAACAACACCCACTTTCTTGTGTAGCCATAATTGAAGCAACAGTGAATTCTAAAGATTATTAAGTAGCCCGATAAAATAACAGAAGGTCAGCAACCAAATAAAACAACAAAAAAGGAAACCAGGTAAGTGCCTGCCTACTTAAAATAATTTCTAGTAATCTGAAACCAAATGCAGCAATCCAGTACAAAAATGAATAAATGAAGTGTAAAAACAAGTGCAAAAGAGAACCAAATAATCTGCCAAAACCAGAAACTAGAAATTGAATATTCAAAACTACCAAAAGTAAAGTCTTGCTTTTCTCAACAAAAGAACCAGGTCAGAACCATAAGTGTACAAAAGGGCAGCATGTCTAAACATAGTTCATAGTGCATACCAAGTTCAGAAGTAAAATATCAAAAATAAACAGCAGCTTATTAAGTTTAATGGGCATTACATATCAAGAGATTGTAGGCAGTACCCACCTAAATATAATTAGATCAGCTGTGCAGGCGAGCAAAAACAAAGCAGGTTCAGATTAAATAGGGAATAAATCAACTACTGTATACAGACAAGATAGGAAATAAATAGCTGCTGCTTACATAGATGTGTGATAGGACGCAAATGGCTGTGGAGGTAGTATGGGGGTACGGGCACAGGTGGAAAACATAGCAGGCAGTTTGACGCTTGTGAGAAGGCGTGTGAATCACTTTAATTCTTGAATGTCTGCGTACCAACATCCTGCCATTATTTCATGCCATCCCAGTGAAGGATGTCCATTTGTCAAAGTGAATTGTGGCAAAGTAACCGGCTGATAACAGAGGCACATTAGCCAGCCATGCAGAGGGGCCATGAGTTTTGGAAATCCCAGAGTAAAAATGAAAGCAACTTGAGGAAGCTGCCTGAAGTTGGGGGCACATGCACATATATGTCTGTGTTCATGCTGGCAGTCATGCATCTGTGTGTGAAGATACCCAAGAAATAAAAATGCTTCCACCTAGATCGAGGCTGCAGGGGTGGAAGTTCACAAGTGTCATAGCTGACTGGATTATGTCGGGCTGGTATTAATGATTGGCCAGATACGTCAGCCTGGCATATAAAACTGAAAGACACCCAGGAGGGGTTGTCTTTTGACTGTCTGACATTAGAGAGGGAAGGTTTGCTGAGAAAATTAGAGAGCAATCTTTACAGTGCATTCTTGTATATAGAGATATGTATTTTTCATTGATATTCCTGCATTTTGTGCTTGTTGCGTACATCAGTTTTATTGTTTCTGTCGTCTTGATTTTTGTCATCTATGAGGAGGAGGAAGAGAAGAGCTGTCTGATCGTTTGTTTTTGGTAATTTTTTCATCACTTTTATTTTGAGCCATTTTAAATACTTTTCATATACATATGTAAATATAAATAAATAATGTACATATTCACCATCACTTATTTTTATTTATTGTTGTATATATATTAATACTGTATCATTGTAGAGGATTCCATTTAATTTGAAATGCATGGCACAGGATTATTTTTGTCTAGCTGGCACTTTAATAAAGACTTTTTTTTTTAAATATTTTCTTTGGTTCTATGTCTCCGTTATGTTATAGATGGACAGAGTTTGAGCAGGTGCAGAAATTCCAGTGTATGGGGCGTTACAGGAAGACAGAAAAAAGCCTCTGCTTAATTTGCCAGTTGGAAGATAAACAGGAAAGGAGATTATAGGGTTGATGCTAGTGCTGGCTTTATTATAGAGAGGTCCACAGTAAGATAGAGAAGTGCTTCCCAAACTCAGTCCTGTGGACCCCCTGTGGCTGCAGGTTTTTGTTCCAACCAGCTTCAGTTTTTAATTGGACTCCTGGGCTAATTAAGTGAACTGTTATTTGCCAAGTTCAGTTTTTTGTGAACAACATAGAAATTAGAAAACTAAGTTTGGTTAAAAAGATAAAATATTAAAATGTACCAAGCAGTTATATGGGAATAATGTATTTTGCTCTTTTCAACAATATTTTCATCATGATTTTCATTCTACTTTTCCAGGTGTTCTAATTGTTTAATTAATCCATTATTTACTAATTAGTGGGTCTGACGCTAAAGTAGTTACAGCTTTTGATTATTCAGTGTTGCTTGTCTGGGTCTCTGCTCTTAATTAATAACATACAACAAAGGGGGAAAACTGCATAGAGAAAGGGCAAAATATAATGAAATCAACAAAAGAGAGTTAAAGATTTAAATCTATAGCAAAAGCAGAAATATTTTTAAATGTCTTATAAATGTAAAATCATGCTTCTGTGCTTTTCTGAATGTTGAATAAGAGAAAAAAAATACCAGCTAATTAAATGAGATCAGTGCTATCAGGTTTTGTCACTGAACCTGCAGCCACAATGGGTCCCCAGGACACAGTTTAGGAAGCACTAACAGAGAGAGAGAAAATGAGAATGAGTGAATGCAGTTGCTGTAAACGCTGTCTAATTAAACAAAAACTGTCACCATCTTATTGAGAGAAAATGAAAAACCAAAAAACTGCCACCTGGTTTTACTTTTCAACCAAAAATAAAAAAAATTGAAAAGAGCCATAATTCACATACTTGGATGGTTACTCAAAAAGAGAAAAAGAAAGCTGCCACCATTCTGTAAAACTTAGCCAAGTTAACAGGACTAGATGGCAGTTATTCAGTGTACCAAAATTAGTTATAAAGGCACTATCTGCAAGAAAGAGGCTGACAGCTCACAAGAACAAAAAAGAAAAGTCCTAACCTTGGCTTTTCCTGGGACACACACTAACAAACAAATCAAAACAAAAATATATTTTCTGTTAAAGCAAATGAGGGATGCTCACCACATGGCAGTATGTATTTATGGGCATGGTGGCAATTACCCAGTGCTTGATCTTTATATATAATACACTACCATGGCTGTCCGTTTGTCTGTCAAGGATTTTAAATCACCTGTAGCTCACAAACCGTTTGAACTATTGACCTGAAATTTGGAACACATATACTACATGATGTATACTAGTCACTTTCGGGGTGACGATTGACCTCCAAGGTTATTCCGCTTTTTATTTTATTTTATTGTAGAATCAACCTTTGGCAGCAGCCAGCAGGGCGACCGTGCGGCACATGCGTACGGGTGCCGTTCTCATCCCTTTGCCGTCACTTCCTCTACCTCTTCATATCTTAAATCATTCTTGAGGCAGGTTGAAGACTTAAGTGTCTTAAGTGAAAAATTAAAGAAAACATACTAATTGCAACAAAAACATACTAATTGCAACACAAACACTGCCTTAATCAGTTTTAACGCGAAGAGATGCTGACGAAAGAAGAGAAGAAGCGGGCCGCTAGGGCGGAGAAAAGAAGAGCTGCTCAGGAAGTAGCAAGCGCATCAACCTCTGAGCAAACGAATGCTAAACATACAGAGAAAGAAAGAGTATGAAAACTATGAATGCTCAAGTCAAGTGTATTTGTGTAGTGCGCCATTACTGGTTATTATATAAAATCAAATACATAAAAAAAACTAAATAAAAAGTTACATGGTTGCAAATGTGGTGGAAAAGGATTTAAGAACTGGTCTAAAACCGCTAAGATCCTAAAAACAGGTGTTATTCATCATCTGCAGATCTACACCAAACTATGCCAAAATAACCCTGCAAATTAGTTTGAAATTCCAGCTGAACTGTGTACAAACCATCTACTCGACTCATGTCAGACTGACCATTTGAAATGAGGACTCAATCAATGAATGATGGAATGAGGCAGATCTTCAATGGAAAATCTCTGTCCAATTTGACTTATGTTTTCTGTTTGTATTATGTGGTGATTTTTCTGGAAACATTTCGTTAACAATATTTTAACAAAATAGTTAATATATATTTGCATGTTGTGAGCAAATAACTAGAAGACTGTCATGTGCATTATGTTGCATGACTCACATGAGACTTTTACTATTTTTTTTCCTCATGGGCCTTTTTCGTATCATTTGCCATTGTACGGCACTGGTCATCTATTGGCTTGTATTATGCCATTAACTTTTTTCTCAATTAAAACATGAGAATAACATTTTTTCCTGGCCATTACTAGAAAACACACAGGGTATGTAACATATAAAAAAATATCATTTTTGGGTGGAGTATTCCTTTAACTTCAGGATTTAAAGAAGAAGACCAGAAAAGAGAGAAGTACTAAAAAATTTGATTTTGACCTTTACATTACATGATTTACATGTTACTCCTCTTGGTTTAGATCCTTCAAAGTTTTAAGATTTTGCTCTAGTAAAAAATGTTGATCTTAGTGCACAAAAATCTTAAATTATACCAATCAATAATTAAATTTGACAATTTAGCGACCAAAAAGTATTTTTACATTCTTCCTCTTTAGGTGCATTCGTATATAATGGGCAAAGCACCTATTGTGAAAGCCTATGTCTGTCTGTCTGCAAGAAACAACTCCCCCGACCCTTCCATGGGCAAATTTTGTTGAGATATGGCGCACTTATTCTTCAAAGAAATTTGGCAGTTAAATTTTTGTTCAGTTATCTTGAACAGTTTATGCTGTTCAGAGTATTGAAATTTAAAGATTTCCTATTGAAAAGCTTTGGCAGATTTGCAGACTCATACATCTTAAAAACAGGGAAACATTCTGTGTGGCTTCAACTAGTAGTCATTTTTCTGTTTCAATTTCACTTTGAGGTGGCTGGTGGAACATGTAAATCTTGTGTAATTAATTATTGTAATTATTAGTAGTATCCTGTAATACTTATTATTTGATGCTACTCTATTGAGTATACTTCCAAAAATGTTATGTTTAAGAAAATTGAACAATGATTAGTCACTGACCCTCCACCACTAACACATATAAGTCAGTGCCATTTTGACAACACTTGAATTGGAATCTGCTGTGTATGAAAGCTACTGAGCCACCACAAGCCTGTTTGTGCTCCATTTTTAACTCCAGTGAATTGTTGTAATGTAATGTTGTTAAAATGCATGTATTTAATATAGTTTACTAATGTAATTGCATTCTATTATTGCTCATACTTTTGAGTATGACTCATTGTTACAAAACTATATAATAAACAAAAATGTAATAATCAACTCTTGGATGAAGTAAATAAAAAATGCTCCAACTTTCATATCAGTTAAGTTACTTAACGAAAGCATCATAATGTTACACCATGCGCATATTGTCTAACTTGTTTTTGTTTGGCTGGATCTGACTATAACACAGAGATTGGCAAATACATTACACTAGCCATGTGCGCCCAACTACGTTGCGCGTGTTAAAGTTGTCTGTGAAGGGCTCCCTGTTTAAACGTGGCTGCCAGTCATGAACTTCGTCGCACAGCATTATGATTTTTTTATAAGGGAAGCAAAATTACAAAAGAAAACCCTTGGATATTGATTTGATAGGAACGGCCTACTCGGAATCACTGTCCGAATCGTAATTATGTGGTGGTGTAGGAGCATTTCTGCTTCTGTCCGTTCACAGTCCGTCTCGTTTTCACGATGCTGCCGTTTCCTCTCACAATCTCTTCTCAACCTTTCTCCAGTCTCGCAGGTTGCTTTGTGGCAATCCAAAGAGTAAGTCAATATACATGGAGCAATGGTTATAAAAGGGGGACACATAGGTATCCAGGCTCTTTAAAGCATACATAAGGATCACTTCACTGACATGTGAGCAAGGCACGGTACAACTGTGAGACACGCAGCACTCGCCTGCTACAACGTAACAATAATAATTTCCGGAACGTGCTGTTACGTTGTCATTCATTTTACCCACTGTCTTTCTTTCATTCATATGTTACGTAGGCACGTACCTTTTATCTTCGGCAATCTCATTCTCTAACCAGGCCTCAGGAGCTAACCAGCGTAACACTGTCCACCACCCCTTTCGTTATTCCGGCACATTGATGTCATCCGTGAGAAACAACAACGTACTAAACTGGAAGGTGGTCTGCGCGTGCGTGGAATTCACGGACAAACAAAGATCAAGATCTAAATGAAGATGTCTGTCTTTAGTTAATTTAAAGCACAACAATTTGTTTAGTTTGAATGTCTGTGTTTTGAGGTGTGACTGGCGTACTACAGTCTTCAGTAGTATAAGCCTGGAGGAGATTCTGAATGCAATGCCTATGTTTTAGCTGTCTCTCTACTGCCATCTAGTGCTTCTTCTTCTAATTCATTCATGGACAAACAAAGATCAAGATCCAAATGAAGATTATATATAGAGATTGGTGTTTTTATTTTTTGCACTTTATGTAAACTATTTTTTCTTTAAAATTATTTAATAACTGATTTCATGTTCTGAACAGTCTTAATCAGCCACTTCTAACCAGTTTTTCGTGCATGATTAATAAACTTTTTATTGTTATACATCTGTAAATCTCACAGATTCTGAATTCTTCAGACAGACAAATCTGATTAGAACAGCAAGACAGTTACTAATGGTGTAACAAAACCTAAGAATCTTTTGATACAACACACACAAAATATTTTTTCTTTATTACTTGCAACTTTGCAGGAAATCTGAGCTGGGATTCTGGCAGTTGCACCAATGATGTCAAGTGACACAACTTCAGGGTGGCAAATCCTTCACCATAGATGAACATGTAATAGTAACTAATACAAAGGCTGCACCCATGAAAATCTATATGGTAACACAGAAATGTAACATTATAGTAAAATAATAAATACAGAAATAAAATTAAATTACAAAATGAAAGTAAAACTATTAACAGGTATCAGAATCTCACAGAAAATATACAGTTCTTAAAAAATATATTAACAAAGATAAAAGAATAACAAAGTAATCAAAATTTATAATACATATTTTCCAAAGAGAATGTAGTCATACTTTGTCATTTGTAGCAGTAGTATTTTAACTGAGAAAACAATTACACCAAAGTTTGGTAGTTTTTGATTATGTTCCATGCTATATATACTTAGCAAAAACTGGACTGGACAGGACTGTGTATTTCAACAATAATGTTTTAAAAATCCAAATAACTTTACAGATCTTCATTGTAAATTGTTTAAACAATGTTTTCCATGCATGTTCAATTAACCATAATCAATTAATTAACATGCACCTGTGGAATGGTCATTAAGACCTTAACAGCTTACAGAAAGTAGGCATTTAAGGTCACAGTTCTAAAAATGCAGGACACTAAAGAGACTTGTCTACCGACTGTGAAAAACACCCAAAGAAAGATGCCCAGGGTCCCTGCTCATCTGCGTGAACGTGCATTAGGCATGCTGCAGGGAGGCATGAGGACTGCTGATGTGGCTAGGGCAATAAATTGCCATGTCCACACTGTGAGACGCCTAAGACAGCGCTACAGGGAGACAGGAAGGACAGCTGATCATCCTCGCAGTGGAAGACCACGTGTAACAACACCTGCACAGGATCGGTACATCCGAATATCACACCTGCGTGACAGGTACAGGATGGCCACAACAACTGCCCGAGTCACACCAGGAACACACAATCCCTCCATCAGTGCTCAGACTGTCTGCAATAGGCTGAGAGAGGCTGGACTGAGGGCTTGCAGGCCTGTTGTAAGGCAGGTCCTTACCAGACATCACCAGCAACAACGCTGCCTATGGGCACAAACCCACCTTCGCTGGACCAGACAGGAGTGGCAAAAAGTGCGTGAGTTTCTGCATGACAGCAATGTCAGTGTTCTGCCATGGCCAGCGAAGAGCCCAGATCTCAATCCCATTGAGCACGTCTGGGACCTGTTGGATTGCAGGGTGAGGGCTAGGGCCATTCCCCCCAGAAATGTCCAGGAACTTGCAGGTGCCTTGGTGGAAGAGTGGGGTAATATCTCACAGCAAGAACTGACAAATCTGGTCCAGTCCATGAGGAGGAGATGCACTGCAGTACTTCAAGCAGCTGGTGGCCACACCAGATACTGACTGGTACTTTTGATTTTGAGCATCCCTTCATTCAGGGACACATTGTGAAACATTTTTAGTTTATGTCTTATGGTGTTGACTGTTTTAGTGTTCATACAAATATTTACACATTAAGTCTACTGAAAGTAAAAACAGTTGAAAGTCAGAGGACGTTTCTTTTTTTGCTGAGTATATAAGAAATATGCAGTCTTTATGTGTGGAACAATTATTGCATTTTAGTGACCTGGTGAGTTGAGGTCATTTGTTTGAATACTTTAACAGTCATAACCCAGGTAACACAAAGTAAAAAGGCATTTTTTTTCAACAAGCACCATTGAGTCACCTAGACACAAAGACAAAATAGCATGAAGTTAGAATTAAAAAAAACTGTAATAGACTCTAATACCATACTACGAAGGTGCTAAATATTAAACTTTTATGGTCAAAGGTGTAAGAACTTGCTTAATTTTGTTGTCCTTTGTGGCCAGGTGTGTGCCTGCAATATTTAGCTCCAGCTGAGCATAATCAAACATTACAGTGCTGGAAAAAGACAATTTGCAAACAACAAAATTTTGCTCAAATATTTAATAAAAAGTACAAAACACACATGTACATACCTGTGCGAAAGAAGCAGCTGTTGTGGCCATTTTTTTTCTGGAATCAGTCTGCATGCCACTGATCAGCATGTATTCAGTCAGTCTCTCTGGGGCTGCCAATTGGTCATCAATCATTTCATCTGTTGACAGATGCTACCACATTTCTATTTTGTCTCTGTAGCTGCCTGATCTTAATCAGTGGACAGTTGCTTTCCTCTCTTTGTCTGTTCTTCTACACTATCTTCACCTTAGTGGCAGCTAATTTCTTTTTCATCAGATCACCAGTTAAGTGTCAGCCTTGTGTTGTCTGTTCCATTTTCCTGCTGAACCCAGCAGGAGAAAACTGCACAGCCCACCAAATTATTTAATGGTAGCTGCACTCAATCAAGACTCAAGATTTACCCTTGATTGAAGACACTGACATCAATAAGCATTGTTAGTTTTCATACTTACTTGCCCCTGACATTGAATTCTGGTTACTTCCCCTATAATAATGTTTCTTTTTGGGAAGATATATTTGTTTACTACTGTTTGCTTTTTACTTTTTACGTCAGTGCAAGTTTAAAAAAAAATAATGTAAGAGGTCAGCAGATAATGTGATAGTTTTTTTGTTGTTGTTGTTTTGGTAACCACCATAGATAATGACAGTTCACAATATTTTTTATTAATATATTATTGCATTTTACTGTAAAAATTTGCTTGTGTTTTACCACTCTTTTTATTATATGTTGATATCAGGAGCATTAAAGAAAATCATGTTTCTTAGAATGTAAATTTAGAAAGTAAAGGCAAAAAAAGAAGTTAAACTTTCATTTTAATGTTTGTTTTATTTTGCAAAATCAGGATTGAGAGTTGTCAATTGAAAGAAGAAAATCAGAACTTTTGATCTTCTGTTTTGCTTGGTAAAGTCCAAGAATATTTGAGGTTTTCTTGGATTCATAGGGAGTGACGAGAACTAGACTGGGATATTTGCTTTTAGTGTGTCAAGTGGGCTTACTTGAAAAACAGCAGTAGATGCCTTGTTTACGTGCAGTCAGCTTTCCCCAGAAGGTATCTTCTTTTTAGAGATGAAAATGATTATTTCTGACTTCTGATTTGAATTATTTGAATTCTGTTTATAATTCTTTTTGCAGAATTTGGTGTTTTTGCTTTTGCTTTTGATGATGAATTTGTCTGGTGCCTGAGTAAAACAAATAATACAGTATATAAAAAAAAATCACTTACCCATCTAATTTGTTTGCAACATTAATCAATAACTACAAAACAGCTCTTTTTAAGTCTTGCATACACAAGAGTCATAAAAAAGGTTTGGAGCAGCAACACGTATAATATTTCCCTTGCTGCAAATCGGTTAAATTGCTAGCACTGATGTGCTCAGAACAGAGTTCAAAACAGAACTGACTAGGTTAGTCAAATATGGTGGCTTTAAAGGCCAGAAAAGGAAGTGAAGTCATTAAGGACAGATGCGGAAGGACCTATGGTCCTATTCCATAGGTTCAGACTGGGATGTGACATCATCAAAAGGGCTGGAACAGGAAGTCAATTTGGTCATGGGTTCTTCACCGGAAGTGACATCACTAGGGCCAGGCGGAATTGGTCTGTGCACTCCGCCACCCCCTGGTCTAGCATGGAATTACTCTCATTTGGACCCTTTAGCTGCCTCCCATGCGCATGTGTGTGACAAGTGATTTTGCAGTTACTACAGATGAACATGAAATAACCAATTATCACGCCCAAGGAGACAATTACTTTTTCAAACACAGGATTAGGTATTGAACAAATTTGTTTAATTGTGTAGGCAGAATAGTCAAACAAATAGTCAAAGCAAGTTATTTTGACTATGTGCAGTATCTAGATATAAATTTACAGTTATACTGATGTCATTCTGAAGAGTTAACGTTGTAAGGATTCTAACTCTTTTGGGACTCCCCCCCACCCCCCAAAAACGGGATGACACACAGAAAAGTGTCCCAAAGCATGATTGCTGTGTCTTTGGAAGACAGTTTATCCATTGCCAGGGCAACCACAGGCTCCCAACGCTGCAGCAGCTTGCCACGAAAGCAAATCTGAGCCGACCACAGTTGTGATATATGCACCTTCATTGATGGGTGATGTAAGGAACATTATAAATGCAGGGAACAGTATTACTTGGCCACGACCCTGCCTGATTGCGGTGGTAGATCCTGCTACAATAAATAACCATGCTGTTCAAGCTGAATTAAGCTGGTTTTGCTAAAGTACTGAGACTCAGCCTCATGTTTTGGGGTGCAGGACGGGGACTCACACATCACAAAGTAAATACCATAGTTTGGAAAAACTGAACATTCCATAAAGTGCAGTATACTTCAGAAGGAGTCTGCAGATTAAAATAAAATTGCATGAAGGTGCCATGCCTCATTTTAAAACAAAAAATTTGTAAGTTATTAAGAAACATGCCTTTTTTATTATATGTGTCTATTATTACTTGGATAAGTGGTTAATCCACCCTTATATAGTTGACTGCACTCAATATAAAATAAGGTTTGCTGAAAATGCTATTTTAGTTACAAAGTCATATTTGTACTGTATTTGTCTCTGCATTGCATATTTTTAAAATATATATTTATTTGAAAAAATGTTGATCTCAGGAAAGGTGTTGCGCTTATTTCCCAAGAAAAGTTTCTAGTTGATGAGTAGAGCTGTTACTTGCTCTATCCCAATAACCTTTATGGCCACTGTATTTGAAAAAATACTTTTATAAAACAAAATAATAAATATACAACCAGGAGTTGTGATAATAAATAATTTAATTGCATAAAGCACAAAACCTATTAAAAATGAAATCTTCAGAGGGTCAATATTTTCTACATAAATAATGTTTTATCTCTTCTTTGTGTGATGGTTAAATTCTCATAGATTGCTATCTGACTTTTACATATTCTGAAAAAAATGAATATATTATGTTTTGATTAAATTGACTTACTACATAATAAAGGGCAAATGGTTCCAAACATTAATATATTTGTTTACTTACATTTTTGCATGTCATTCTGTGGAGTTTTAAGAGTTGCATTTTATATGCACCAAAGAATTTAAAATATGTCTAAGCTGTGTAGAAACTCTGCTTCCAGGTCAGTGACCCACTCATATTTCCTTGTTAGCATTTTTTCCCATATAGACTTTAACTGTAATAGACTTGAAATCAAAATGCTGATTTGAATAAAAGTTAATAAAGTTCATGTTATATGCATAAACCATACATGTGACAAGCACATAACAAAGAGAACCAATGGCTAATAAGATGTCAAACATTTAAGCAGATCAGTTTTCTTTGTATAATTTTATTTATCTCATAAAAGCATTCTAGATTGTGCAATCGAGTACCCAGAAAATCATTTTACATCTTAACAGTAAACCTGGCAATCAAGCAATAAAAGTTCTGAGAGTAATATATGTAAAGGACTTGGACATCAAAGATACAACAGATGTACCGCTGCTTCTGTAAGTTATGTTTCTTAGAGTCATGTGAGATGTTCTTAGGGTCATGAATTTGCACTCCCTTCTTCTGCCATATTAAACACACAATTTTGAAGTGCTACAGTAAAATGATTCTTAAATTATGTTTCATTTCTGTTTTTGAGAAATACTACGATTTACCATATATTTGAAGAAAAATACATATTCATAATGTATAAATAGTGCATTTTGCATGAATGTCCAGTTTAATGCAGTATACAGTACACATACTGTTTAGCACCATATACTTTACAAATGTTAAATGCTTTAAGAATGATATTCATTACAATATACTATAGTTCTGTTTATTAGTAAAACCGGAAGGACACAACAGTACAGAGGGGATATACAGAAGGAACAATAAACCATGACAAAAAAGGTCAAGTATCTAATTGGAATGAAAAGTGAGTTCATGTAAGGTTAACAAATCAATGTTATCCGAGAAAATGGGTTTATGACTTCTGTTTCAATCATTTCACCTGGAAAATATTGGTTGACTTAAGTTGAATAATTGCAAGAACGTTTTGCTTGTCATACAGTATTTTGCATTTACTAAATGCATTTGCTGTTCTTTTCATTATAGCTGAATAAGGAAAATACATCATGGTAACCTTGGCATGTTCTTTTTGATTTCTGAGGCCTACAAAAAAGTTTCACTGATGTATCAGCATAAATGTATCCTTAATGCTGAAAGCAAGCAAGTAAATGTTTGAATGATACATTGATATTGAAACAGCTGCACAGAACACTATAATATTTTACTGCTCTGATAAGGGTGAGGCACAAAGCATGAAGGCAAGAGAATGGAATATTAGTAGAATGGTACACGATATGAGAAAAATATGTATCACAGCCACTGATTTGACAGAGCCTTTATAAAATACCATTATAAAATGAGCCTTAGAGTTTCAAGGGCTCTGTTTATTCCAGCAGCACTGGCCACAGTTCAACAACCAGTATGAGACTGTATGTCATTCCTTTACAAGATATACTCATGAACATACAGTAATTCACACTGGGTCAATTTAAATTTACCAAATAACCTAATGTGGACATCTTTGAGATGTGCAATGAAACAGAAGCACCACGAGAAATCCAATAAAAACAGGGAAAACCACAGCATTCAATACAGAAAAGAGTCAAGTTGGAAAACTTTGCTTTTTGATGTAAAACAGAATTGTCTGCAAATCACCATCAGCAGAACTAAGGAACTGGTTATAGACTTCACCACACTAAATAGCTTTGGGGCATAGTCAGTATTTAGTAAATGGATGTGGAGGTGGATCATTGAAACACGTTGTTGGGGGTTCACATTAATTACAAGCTGGACTAGTCTAGTAACACAGAAGAACTAGAACATTAGAATAGTTGTGAAGAGAACAGACTATTCAACCTAACATGTGCATCCATCCAATTCATTTAAATTTTTTTAAATAAAATCATATCATAATATAAAGGTCCCCAAAGTCCTAAGCTCCACCACACTACTTCGTCATTTATTCCATGTGTCTGTGATTCTTTACGTGAGGACAAATGTTTGTGCGAATTCTGCCCTTATTCAGTTTAAAACTGTGTTCCTGTGCTGTCATTGAAGAATTTATTTTACTGTAATATTTAAGGTCCTCAGCTGTAATTCCCAGTTGTTACCGCTTAATCTGTGTTTGCTTACACCCTCAATCTCCTCATATCTCATACCTCTTAGTTATGTAATCTACCTAGTCTCCATTATGTGGACTTTCACTAGTGCTGCTAAGTCTTTTTTGTAAAATTGAGACCAAAAAGTACCCCAGGTGAGCCATTACTACTGTGTTATATATAAGCATAACCTCCTCTGACTTGTATTCTGTACATAATGATATATAACCTACTATCTTATTAGCCCTCTAAGATGCTTCTGTACACTGTCTGGATGTATTGTAGATAATGACAAGTACACTACAGTATAACTTGTAGGTCCTTCTCATAAGGTGTAATTTAAAGTTTAAAGCTCCAATTTGCATAATTATATCTAACATTTCTACTTCCTACATATAATACTTATATTTACTTACATTCAATTTTATCTCCAAAAAAATCTTTTCAAACCTGTATGCTATCCAAGTCCTACTGTCACAGTGTAACTGATTCTACATTAGCTGCCCTTCCACCTAGTTTGGCATAATCTACAAATTTAACCAACGTGTTGTTTATATTCTTGCCTTGGTCATTCATAAATATTAAAAAAAGCAGCAGCCCCAGCAGTGATCCCTGAGGAACTGAATGTTTGACATCAAACAATTCTGAAAAGGTTCAACTCAGCATAAACCTTTGCTTCATGTATGAGCCAATTTTGTACCTATTTACACATTGCATGTTGAATTCCAGCTTTATTTAGTTTGATCACTAATCCCTCTTGTAGTACTTTATCAAAAGCCTTTTAAAAATTAAGAAAAATTATCATATGCAGCTCTCTTATCATAAGTATTTGTTGGCTTTTTCATAGAATTACAGGATATTAGTGAAACGTGATGAACTGTGTCTAACTTGGGCCACTTGCTCCCTGTGAATGTATTCTTTTTTTTATCAATAGAGCACATAGAGTACTTGAACCTGCATATATAACCCTTCAGTAATCATGACAGAAATATTAAGACAAGAAAAATATGGTACAAAAGAATATATATGTTAAATTTGCTTTAAAATTCAGCTTTTGCACCTAATTTACATTGTACTATAATCATTTATACACACAAATGCAGGCCAAAGAGAAGGATTAGAACAGTACAATCATCATTCAGTTCTTCAGTCGAGGATGCTGATGACTGTGGTTCCATTTCAGCAGAATACAGAAGGCATTCTTCAGGCTTCTGGCTAAATGTTTCCAGACAAGCCTTTAATAACCCACACATTTTACATTTTTAGTTTACTGCAGGGTGAGCCAAAAAGAAGTACCACATTTCAAATGTTTATTCTTAAAAAAGGCAAAAAGATAAAATATATTTCATTACAACACAAGAAAGGTTATGCAAAATAGATTTTTTTACTGTGTTGTAAAAAGTAGGTCTTCAAGATGGTGGCCATCATTAGCGATACACTCTTTGAGACGATTTCGGAGAGCTCATTCACATCCGAGTGTTTTCTGTTTTAGTTAACAAGAGCTTTTTCTAGAAGTGACTTGTTTTAACAATATTCTAGCAAAAATGCACGTGTTTGGCAATAGGTTAGCATATGACTGTATGGCTTCACATGTACATTATGCAAAAGAAGTAACAAGATTTTTTTCAGGGATGTTTTGGTATTATCATCATAGATTTCTGTCAGAAAATGCTTTACCTCAGTTCTGCATGAAACGATTAATTTCTTTCTCAGCCATCAAAACAAACTACATGAGATAAGTAACATGAAAAAACATAACTTTTGGGTGCAATGGTTCTTTAATGTTCTCTCTGTGAAAGTGGTAAACATAGGTTAACATTGGTAACATTTTTTGTCATTGTAATTTCTCTTTACTATTTGAATAGCAAAAGTTCTATTTTGCTAATCATCTGCTTCATATTTTCTGGCTGGTTAATTAATAATAGAGAACTTTTGTTCCTCCATAGGCATAATGTTAGATACTGTACTACTCATATGTGAACTTTTTCTACTAGAAGCTACTGCCGCACTTATATTATCCAACTAACAGGATGAAGTTAAGCTACTTGAGAAAATACAGTAAACTGTTAAGAGAGATATTAATGGCAACACTTGTAAACCCCAGGAGCTGTGAATGCTAGTAATTTTGTTTTATAAAATAAAGGTTGAAAGCTAATTGCCCTCCTGTTGATGTTGGCAAATGTAAGTTATTCCTTTCAAGAGAAAAGTAATTATTCTAATGGCATCCCTGGTTTCTGGAGGTGTGAAGAAAGAATACTAAACACTTGGTCCCAGCACTTTTTACAACTTATCTTAGTCACAGAAGCTGTCCTTCTGACATCAGGGTCATGAGGATCATTTTAGGGTTGGTATTATCAATACTGTATGTGCCTGTTTTGTGCAGGTTTATACATTTTTTTACTATACTTTTGGTTTTTGATGAACTATCTTTGTCTCCTGTGATTCCAAAAACCTATAATATTATTATTGCGACTTCATATAATACATGCTGATGAACAATGAATATGTAATGTTATGGCAAGCATTTTCCAAATGGCTGAGGCCAAGTGACACTGTCAGCTCTTCTGATCATTATGAAGACTTTTAGACTTTGTCAATTTAGAAATTGCTTGTTACTGTTTTTCATAGTTACGTCATTCCTTTTTTAGGCTTTGATATACTTTAAAACTGTTAATTTTATGACAGTGTATTTCTAGTTGTTTTAGCACTGTGATGTTTTGGAACACATTGGTAGCTGGTCATTTTAGGGAGGCATGCACTCTAATCAAGCAGAGTTGGAAATGTTGGCCAAGCAAAGACCACAGTTGCATTGTTAAAGCTCATTTTTCCAGGCTTCTGTCAGAGATAGAACTATAGGCAAAGATGGTATGAGACATCTTTTAGACCTCACCCCAAATAGTTTAAACCCAACTCTATTGCCCTGCTTCCTACACAGCCCTAAGGGAATTTTAATTTCAAACACATTAAATGTCCCAAAATCATAGGCAAGTTTGTGTAAGGCATCTGCCAGACCTCTACTATCAGTTTTGCAATGACACTGACATTTCTCTGCTCTCCTCTCATGGAACAATATCCTTGACAATATTTCAACATCATCCAAAAACCACAACTATTATTATAAGAAATTTACATTTGTTCATCACCTGTACCTCACCCCTTGGAAACATTATATTATGCATTTGGCTGTCTTTCCCATCTACCACCTGTGTCTTTTAAGTGCCCCTTGTACTTTTTCCGTATGTTTTGGTTTTTGGATGATTGTTTTCAACTGTTTATCTAATATTTTTTTCTTTTAATATTCCCCTTTTGTCTCATATATTTCTTGTCTTGGATCTGTCTTCTCTTACCTTGACTTCTATCCAGAGGTTATTCTGTCTGGGAACCATCTCTGTTAAGCTCAACTTATCCTCTCTCTGGAAATCTCCTGACTTACTCTCTATAAACTTTTGGAAATCCTATTTCTTTAATTTAACTCTATTTTATCTTTCAGTGGAATGGATCAATGGATCATCTGGCTCCAGTATAGAAAAAAAAAGTGGCAAACTGCTGTGCACTTGGTTTGGAGCTGGCTGGTGAGGGATCCATGTCATGCCAATAATCTTAATCCCTAATTTCATGTTTTCTTATGCCTTTTTTCTGCTGGTGTTACACTGTGCCTATCTGGCCTCTGTCATGAGTCTGCGCAGTCATCAGTCATTTTTAATTTAATATGGAACCCTTTCTACAAGGCAATTTTGGAAGAGCAGGCACCGTTAGGGGGGTTGTTGTTGATAATTAGTTCCTCTTTCAACAATTCCAAAATGTGTTTTTTGTAAATACTGAGCTTAAGTAATAAAAAAAAAACTTTGCTCATAAAAAAGTCCTAAAATCTGAACGTGATTCTCAAGGAATAGAAAAAACAAAGACAACCTTTGGCTTGTGAAATAATTTTTATAAACTAAAATATTTATTAACAAAGAACAATATAACAAAAGTTGCAAAAGGAGGAAAAAGGAGTTGTCTAAAAGGCAATCCTAGGATAGAGCTGCCAGGGAAGAGGAAAAGAGGAAGGCCTAAGAGAAGACCTATGGATGTAACAGAACAAGATACAGAAGGCAGACAGGTATGGAAGAAGATGATCCGCTATGGCAACCCCTAACGGGAGCAGCCGAAAGAAGAAGAAGAAGTAGATACTACTATGTGTATTTTAGTATGAGGTATATATGTTTATTCTCTCTCCAATTACCTTGAACCAGAACAAATTTTTAAAAAATTATCTTTTAAAAATTCAGCTGTGACTACCTAAGGTATAAATGAAATGGAAGAAATATGTTGCTTCCTCTTGCAGAAAAAAAAACCATCTTTTTAATGTTTAGACTTCTCAGGTTGTATAAGAAATGCATGATAAAGTGAGTAAGTGTTGCTGTCTCTCACATCTTGAACCTAGTTGAGATCCTGACATTTGTTGCATGTCGTGTATGTGCTAAGTGCTAATGTGTGCTCCCGTAACCGCAGCATGAGAGAAGGTGAAAGTGCTATATCTAAATCCAGGGGAACAAGTCAGAAGGATAAAGAGCACAGTTTCAGAGTAGCCAGAAAAAGGAAATAGAAAAGAAAATGGAAGAAAGTAAAACAGTACTCACCACAGGCTGAACAAGGAGTCATCACGCCACCAAGACAGATGGGTACATGCGCATGAGTGCGGTAATATTTAAATAGGGTGGACTGCACCTGAGCAGGTGTTGATGAACAGTGGACATCCCGACCTGACAGTTTATTGAATGACCGCAGGTAATGTAAATAAGAATTGGATGGACAAAAGGACTTGCGGTATAAAACCATTGTCCGAACGCCAGGGGTCATCATCTGAGCAGGTCTTCAGGCTTAAGAGTAGATCAGGCTACTGATTTGATATGTACCGACCTTTGTGTGTATAGTAGGTGCTTAGTTTTTCATTTTTTTTTATTAATTTTTCAGCTTGTCCTTCATGAACTCTTTTGTAGCTGGACAAAGGTGGAGGAAGAGTTTTTTTTTTTTTTTTGTTGATTTCTGGTTTTCTTCACTTTTGTTTTGGAGCCACTGTAAATATTGTAAGTAACGCCTGCATTCATTTTCTTTGGTTTTCAAAGTGTCTTTGCAGTGGACATTGTAAATTTTTTTGGAAGACATTTGTTTGAAAAATTGTCTAGACAGGTCTGGAATAAAACGAAATTCTGTTTTTGAATAGTCTTTTTTCAGTCTGAGTCTCTCTTATTCCATCCTGTGGTTGTTCAGTCTCATCTATTGACATCCTAAGGTGACAGTTGTACAACAGTGTCCTTGCCCGGGGTGTCACATTGGCTCATAAAAGAACAAAGGAACTGGATGTCAATGGCATAAAAATACTAAGAAATATCCTTAAAAGAATTAATAATTTGAGCTAATAGTAACATATATAATGAAAAGAGGGTAGGACCAAGGACAGAGCCCTGAGGCACTCCACAAAACAGTGAATCACTGACTGTGGTGATCTCACTCACATGAACTGAAAAACTCCTATGAGTTAAATAGGATTAAAACCAGGCTAAAGCTGAGCTAGTGGTATCTACAGAGTGGGATAACCTGTCTAAAAGGATCTTATGGTCAACAGTATCAAAAGCTGAACTAAGATCAAACAATAATAGTACAGAGCAGGGCTGTCTCTGTAGAATGAGTCTTTTGAAACCCTGATTGAAAAGGGTCCAAGATCTGTTTGTCTCAAGAAACGTGGACAGTTGCTGCTCAGCAAGCTTTTCTAAAATAATTGAAAAGAATGGCAGTTTTGAGATGCACCTAAAGTTTTTTTTACAATGGAGAGATCTAGATTAGGTATTTTTCAGTAAGGGGTGAACAACAGCCTGTTTAAAATAACTGGGCACACAGCCAGAGTGCAGAGATCAGTTAATAACAGATACTAGTCTAGGGCCAATAGACTTAAGATCTTGTAAAAACAGGAAAGTTAGTAAAACATCTAAGGAACTGGAAGACAGCATCATTTTCTTAATCAGACAACAAAATACCTAAGACTACCATCACAGTTACTGTGTGTATCAAATAAAACTCTAGGGTTGCACTTACTGTTAGAAATAAGATTGGAAAAATACAAAGCTCTAGCTTCCCTCATCTTTGTTGTTTTATATAAAAAGCATATCTTTAAGGTGGAGATGGTGTACCTCCAAATCAGTGGCCTTTCATAACCTGCTAACCCTGATGGCAGACACGTCAGAAACTATGGATGCTACCATTCATCCAGTTAGATGTATTAACGGCAGACTTAGATCTTAATTTAACAGGGACAACAATGTTTAGAATGTTTGTGACTGAACCAAACTGTCAACATTGTCACTCACTTCAGCAATATCACTAAACATATCAGAGAATTGTTCGATCGCAGTTTCATTGTTAATATGAGCATTGTTTGAGTTGAACAAAATCTGAATTGAAGAACAGATTAAAAGACATAAATTTGTGGTCACTGAAATGTATGTCCTTAGACATGATAGCTGCAGTACTTTACACCATGAGAAAAAATGAGGTCTAACATGTGCCATCCTATGTGAGTGGGACTTAAAACATGCTGTGTGAAATTAGAAGCCTCAGTAATGCTGATAAAATCAGAGGCTGCAGTGCACAAAGGAGTCATCAGCATGGAGATTAAAATCCCAAAGCAGCATCACATTATCCATCTGGATAATTGGAGGTTAATAAATCAAAACATTCAGATGAAAAAAAACTGGTCGGGCCAGGAGAATGGTAGCTTAGAGCATAGTATGAGGCCTTCTGCCAACCATCTTTCATCACTTGTACTCCAAAGGACTTGTACATAATGATTCTGACCAGCTGAAAGGTGAACATAGTCCTGTAAACCACCACGAGGCCGCCATAGTGGCATGCTGACATACGAGCAGTCTAGTGGACAGAGTTCATTATGATAGGTAAGGTCCATGTCCTGCTGCCAAGTCTCAGTCATAAACATAAAATCCAACGATTCACTGCAGGACAGATCGTTGAGGATAAAAGCCTTTTTAGAGACAGGTCACATGTTGAGCAGAGCCATCTTGACCGAGGACAGTGTAATTGGTGTCATTCGCTGCTGGAGCCCAGGAAACATCTTGTAGCATGGTGATGTTCCTTCTGCCCTGATCCCAGTGGAGACTCAACCAGAGCCATGAACAGATGGGAGGCATGGCGGAAAAAGCAGGAGCAACAGGTCTTAGACATTTTGACTTCACACAGTGCCAGGTGAATCTCGCTACAGCAGAGTGAACATATAGGCTTTGTCTTACCCCTTAATGCATACTTGATAAAATGGTTTTGGAAAGTGTATGGATCTCAACAACGTGTTCACAGCTTCTCCTTTCACTGTTTTGACTCTCTATGTCTTCTTCTTCCTCTCTCTTGCTACTGTTCATTTTCTATTCTTCTTCAACACAATATCAGTAACATCTAATCCTGTGTAAGTCACAAACTCCTCTAAGTCATCCAAATTTAGAGAAAGACCTGCACCTTTTCTTGGCCTCTGACTGATATTTGTGGTGAACAGATGAAGAAGATTGACTTTGTTGTGGCTGACACTCTATTACACTCTAAATATACAGTATATATACATTTACATATATATTTATGTACATACACAAACTGATATATATATACTGTATATATATATATATACAGTACAGGCCAAAAGTTTGGACACACCTCCTCATTCAATGTGTTTTCTTTATTTTCATGACCATTTACAGCACTCCATCACTCTCCTTCTTGGTCAAATAGCCCTTACACAGCCTGGAGGTATGTTTGGGGTCATTGTCCTGTTGAAAAATAAATGATCGTCCAACTAACCTGACTTCTGCACAACACAACTGCTGGTCCCAACCCCATTGATAAAGCAAGAAATTCCACTAAATAACCCTGATAAGGCACACCTGTGAAGTGAAAACCATTTCAGGTGACTACCTGTTGAAGCTCATCGAGAGAATGCCAAGAGTGTGCAAAGCAGTAATCAGAGCAAAGGCTGGCTATTTTGAAGAAACTAGAATATAAAACATGTTTTCAGTTATTTCACCTTTTTTTGTTAAGTACATAACTCTACATGTGTTCATTCATAGTTTTGATGCCTTCAGTCATGAAAATAAAGAAAACACATTGAATGAGGAGGTGTGTCCAAACTTTTGGCCTGTACTGTATATATATATATATATATATATATATATATATATGAAATGTGACTGGCTAATCATGTTGCTTGAAGTAAATTAGTCAATATGACAGGCTTAAAACAGGAGAGGGTTCTGACACTGTAGAAGAGCACCCATTAAGATGGCTGTGTGGATGCTATTGTGGGTTAACAGGAGTCACAAGGAGATAAACCTAGCTTGGTTAACTACTGCCTCAGAAGTTATTTAATTCATGTGCATTTAAGTGGAAAAGAGTTTACGACAAAGATGTAGTCAGATGCCCTATTTGGTAGCAGCAGGAGCAGTAAGATTTCTTGTTTAGAGAAGGTAGCCCCACTGCAGGCTACTTTTTTCTCTATTATATTGTGCTAGATTTCTGCCTTAAATGATGTATGCTATAAAAAATATGTTTAACAACCTATTAGGGACAATCAGAAGGTAATCGGTTTATCTCTATGATAGCTCTGAAGCTTCCAGGAAATTATGACATTTCACAATGTGTTATTTGTAAAGAGGCAGTGTGTGCATTGCCTTTTTTCACACATATCAGTATATCATCAACATAAAAATGATTTTTCAGCTGAAAGATGCAATTCAAGGGGGTTGCTTGTAAAAGCCAAAGATCAAATAATGAAACCCTGGTGAACACCTTGAGTTATGGCAGCACACTTTGATTTAGATTTTCAAGGGTTGCATATTCTTGCCTGTCACGCACATAGCATTTAAACGACTGCCTAAAAGCAGAGGAATATTCTCTGTTCTACTAAGCAGAATGTCACTGTTTATAGGGTCAAATGCTGCACTTGTATCTAGTAACAGTAAAACACTTATGAAACTAGCTTTGGCTACCATCAATTGATTGTTTTTCACTCCTACTAGACTCATACTGTGTTGGGCTCTAAAACACAATTGAAATAAGTCAAAAAGGTCATTAAAGGAAATCCGAACTTTTTCTAAGCACCACATGTTTCAATATTTTAAAATGAAATGGCAATTTTGATTCAGGTCAGTAATACTCATCAACACAGGGGTCCAAACCGTCTTTCTTTATTTAACACAGAAGTTGTTATAGCAGTGCCAGTAGAGAAATATACTGTACACAGTTAACAGTGGATTGAGAAAGTATTCAGGTCCCTTCAGTCTCTGCATACTTTATTGTGTTGTAGATTTAACCTTAAATAGATAAATTTGCAATTTTTGCAGGTTTATTAAAAATCACAAGCTAAAATGTGTTATTCATATAAGTATTCAGACTGTGGAGCAGTTTTCCCAGCATTTTAGGTTTTAACAAGCCTCTAATATTCTACAAACAAATCCTAAGTGTTCCATTACAGAGTTTTCGCTTGTTAATGAACTGGGAGGCCCTGTTACAACTCTTGATGGACACAACACTATACAATATATTGGTCCTGTTTATGTTACTCCTGGACATTAAAGTAACTATTTCCATTACTTGAATAGGGAGAATATCAAGCTACAGTAGTTTCCTGTTGCCTTCCTCATAGTGTTTTTAATGAGACACCATCTATATCTAAATGGTCAGTGCCACTCCACATAAACACTTCCCTTTGACAGCTCTTGTGTTTAAGGCAGTAGAGGATTTTTCTACCCTCCTCACATTAAAGTCTGGTAGGGCGGCCATATTAAATTACCGACTACCTGACCATGCGGCACATTGTACTGGGTCATATGCTACAAGTAGCAGGTAGCAGGCAAGCTTTACCTGACATATCCTGGGTGAGGATATGCAAGACAAAAAGGGGTCTTCATCCTGGATTTCAACATGACATTGCCTGAAAAGGCTTAAGCCAACATTCTGAATGAACGAATAGTAGGATTAGTATGAAGAAACTTAATATTAATACAAAGCACTACTTCAGCGGAATTTTGTAGTTTGGTTGGTCAATACAAGAGTAATAAGAATTTAAATATTTTAAACTAGGCACTGAAAGATAGATAGATAGAATTTAACCAACAATGTATCAATGGACACAAATACTAAAATGTAAGCAGTATATAACTACTTGATTTGGGACTTCATAGTTGATTTATGTTTCAGATCCTCTGACCAGTGGATGAGGCCCTGTCAGAACACAAGGATAAAATGATTAGTTACTGTATCTTAGCTGCCACTAAAATTGGAGCTATGCATATTAAAGAGGAAGAGATCAATGAACTTAATAGAAACTTGTCGCCTTATTCATCTCCTGAAAGGGAAGTGAGAAATACCCATGTAATTGAATAATACTCTTAGGGAAAGACATGAGGTGTAGTAAACTAAGTTGGAATTATTATAATGTATATCCAGAGCTTTTGAGCAAATTATGTTAGAGCAGGAAATTTTGAAGCCCATGGCAAAAGGGGAAATTTGCCTTTTTATATAAGCTCTTTAAATAATTACATAAAGAGATAAATATATATACATGTACAACCACACTGGACACACACCAGAATAACTAAAAAACAACAAAATTAAAAATAAAGAAAATGTCTGACATGGCTGTTGCAGAAACAGCGAGGACAATATATTAATCTCAAAGAGAGAGATTATATGAGAGATCTGCCACAAATGATTCTATCATTCGATTCATCAGTTTAGACTAATACAGAGTTGCAGGGGGCTGCAACTTATTTTGGCAGCCCTGGGCATTGCCTAACTATATTATACTAATAAACATTAAAAAACAACATTTCAGAATAATAAAGAAACCCCCACAGAGACATTAAGTGAATGTAAAACTAACCAGACAGGATTCAAACTCAGGATTCTGAAACAGTAACTCCAAAATAAGACTGTGCCACTCATGTATTCTTATGTTTCTTTCAATCTTCATTTTATGTATCCATTTACCAAATGTTAAATAATTTATAGTTCTATATCGAAACTGTATGGAATTCAACAATAAAATATAAAAATCATTCTTTTCACTGTCAGTGGGAAAAATAGACTTCAGTGTTAATAACTTCATGTCAAGAAGAAGAATATTTCAAGCATATGCTTGTTTATAGTGTATTTAAAAATAGTTTCTCTTCATTGAAGACAAGTCTGTTTGATTTTTCCACAAATGGAATACATCTTCTTATATAATACGCTACTGTGGCTGTTCGTTTGTCTGTCCAGGATTTTAAATCACCTGTAGCTCACTATTGGCCTGAAATTTGGTACACATATACTACGTGATGTCTACTGTCTGCTTTCGGAGTGAAGACTGACCTCCAAGGTTATTCCTCTTTTTATTTTAATTTTATTTTATTGTAGAATCAACTCTCGGCAGTGGCCAGCAGAGTGCCCATGCGGGGCATGCATATGGGCTCTGTTCTCATTCCCTACCACCTTCACTGTTAATGTGAAAAGATGCCATCAAAAGAAGAGAAGAACCGGGACACTAGGGTGGAGAAAAGAAGAGCTGCTCAGCAAGCAGCAAGCGCATCAACCTCTGAGCAAACAAATGCTAAACGTACCGAGAAAGAGTATGAAAACTATGAATGGTCAAGTCAAATGCGCTGTTACTGTTATAATATACTGTGCCTTAAATAGCCAGTGGTGCTAACCAGCTATTACTTTCATTTTAATTCTGCTAACAAGACAGAACTTCTATATTGTAAAGTCTTAGACAGGCAGGTATCGACAAGTAACTGTTCACCTAAAGTAGTATGTGACCCTCTTTAGAAATTACTGAATTCATTTTCTAATTAAAATGCAATTACAATGCATTATATCTTTGTCAGTTGGAAAATCGTTCATATTGGTGTCCATATACTTGCATATCTGATAAAACACTGGTAATACCCACTTAAAGTGTATTTAAATGCAGTTTTCAAAATAAAAGAGACTTTACATTAAATTCCTATATTCTGCTTGCAAAAATCCCCATAGCATTTCCAATCTTATGACAATTAGCCAATTTTTTTTTTAAACATTGAGAGCTTTTTGTCAATAGAAAATTACATGTTGTTTTATTCTTACTGTTATATGAACTCTGATTAATATTTATTTGTCTACAATAATGGCAGCTTAACATTGTTTAAAAATCACAGAAATATTCTGTCTAGTAGACATCTGGTAAAATTTCACTTTCATGAAGAGAGTTTTATCATTTCTTTATACAACAAAATATCCCAAAATCACAGCATACTAATTTCTTAAAAGTGAAGAGCAAAAGCAAATGCACATTACACATTGTTCTAGTGCAAAAATGAACAGCTGGTTGCTATAGCAACCCAATCTGCTTTTCTCCACCTTTAAATGTGACACTGTGGTGGGTTAATTGTAGTGCCTGCGCCCAAAAGCTTGCATATTTCAATAAGCCATATAGCTTTTTTTTTTTATTGACTGCACTCGATACCACAAATATGTCTTGTACAATACTGCTTTGTATGAAATGGACCACACAGCTTTCTGGGCTTCAGATTTGTTTTTGAAGTTTCTAAAATGGAAAGGCAGTCACTGGACACAAATGCTGAAATGTAAGCAGTGTAGCTGCCTGATTTGGAACTTCATAGTTGATTTACTTTTAAGACCTTCAAGGCTGTGGGTGAGACTTCTTTAACTGAATTTTTAGACAGACCCTGTCAAAAGACAAGGATAAAATGACTAGTTACTGCATCATAGCTGTCACTGAAATTACAGTCAGACATAATAGAGAAGAGGGAGATGAATTTAATAGAAACTTGTTGCTTTGTTCATATCCAGAAAAAGGAGTGAAAAACACTTGTGGAAATTAAGTTGTGAGTTGCAGGAAAGTATCTGAATTAGAATTTGTTGTCATTTGATGATGAAGAGCATCTAAGTATATTATGGTAGAGCAGGAAACATTGAAAACTATGGCAAAAACACAAAATTGTCAGGGAAATATATATAGCAACTGTGACCCAGATGGTGAGCTACTTATTTTCTGTAAATACCTCGCCTTACCTGACACAATTAAAACATTTGGAATTTACATGTTCAATTCAATTCACTTTATTTTTGTATAGTGCTCTTCACTAAGTGCAAGCACAGAGTGCTGTGACACGTTCTCAGGTAAAATGTAAATGCAAACTTTACAAATGACTCATTATATAATGAACAAACATAAAGACACAGATTTGTTTAATCAGACAGGAAAACAAAGTAGCTTGAAAATAATTAGCATACACAGAGTGCAGCAATATCCATCCATTAATTAATTGTTGATCCATAGCTAGTTGAAAAATGGAGGAGAAGAAAACTGAAACTCCAATCAACAGCACCTGAGGAGAAAATAAACCTCTGGAGGTTCCAACGTTAATTATAACAGACAACATCAGACACAGTTCGACACAGTCTCAGTCCTACCGACCTAGGACATACAGTATGTCCACACACTCCCATCTAGGCATTCTACTGTGCTGGGCCATCTGAAGGAGAGAAAGAAAATAGAGGAGGGTAAGCAACTGAGAAGTGCAACAGTATAGATTAAGATTAGTTCAGCATTATTATAATTATTGTAACTTTAATATACACTAAAGTAGTATATGTGAGTGTGGAGGCTTTAACTGGTTATAGGACAGCTAAAGGTCTTGTCAGTTCAAAGTTTATAGCATATTTTCAACTGTAGGCGTATGCACAGCCAAAGCATTTTAAGCTTCCAACTACTGATGAAGATATGTCAGCAGATATAAAGAATGAAGTATCAAAATAATTTACTGAGTGGTAAAGGTGCTATATTTTATTCCTGTTTGTGGACTCCTTGGCATATACCATTTGTGCCCAATATAGTTGCTTTGGAGCAGACTCCATACCCATAAAAATACCAGTACAATCCAGATACATGATAGGAAGACAGTTTATTAAAAACAAAGCACACAAAGGAAAGGCATAATGAAAGAAGTGAAGGCAATAAAACAAGAAAGAAAATAATAAAGTATATTCACTTCTGAGACAATGTACACTTTTTAGAACTTTCTCCCCAATTATATAATTTTCTCTCTTTCTCCTCTTGCAGAAATACTGATCTCTTCCTAATCTTCTTCAGATGTGCTCTTGTATTGCAGCTCATCAGGCTGAAAAGGTTGAGGCTCATACCCAGTAGACCTTCTGGTGCTCCTCCATCTGGATAGAAAGCTGTTCCATTTCATCCTTCAATCTTCAGATACTCCTGCCATAACTGCGTATCCAAAGAGCCATTCCAGGATCCCAAACTGCAACAGGTGAGTAATGTGGCTACCAACTAGCTGCCTATTTTTGGCACCTTTACAGTCCAACTTCACCTCAAGATTTAGTACTGTGGCATCCTGGTATTGGTAATTTGTCTATGTGTACCACTCTACAGCTCTCTCTCAGCCATACTTTTCGCCAAAACACGTCACTGTACTAAACTAGCATAACCCGAATATTATCTGGCATAACAAGAAAATTGGGCCCTTGTGTAAGAGCTGTCAAACTTAATCCATACACAAAATAATTGACATATTTTAATTGGCTTCCTTCAAGCATGCCCACTTACCATGATACTTTTGTTTTTATTAAGAAGAGCAGAGATTGTTTTTATTAAGAAGAATATTCTCAGACAGTTTGTTGACCCTATAAGTTATAATGTAGTGCCATCAAGTGATACCAGATTCTCCCTGCTAAAATGTTATGGCCCAGATACTAAAGCCATTTGAGCTTAAATTCACCTCCTTAGCAATTTACCCCCACAAAAACAAACTAAAAAGATTAATATTTTTCAACAAGAAAAATGTTGTTATGTGTAACAGGAGTATGCAAATACCGAAACATCAACCTAGATGCAGTAGGATGTATATGTCTAGCATCAATTGCTGTACTGATGCAGATTTAGTACATGTCCTTTGTATGAAAGTCACCAACACAAAATCCAGTGCTGCTATCAGGACAGCAGAAACATATTTCTTTGTGTACTTTTCTTATAATATTTCTTGTTGCTTTTGAATAAGAAGGAAGAAAGTCAGTGTTTTGATCCATATGATGGACACCACCCATTGTGTTATTGTGGGCTACCACTATGCAAGGCTATATGACTTCCACATTTCCCATGACATGAAAATTAGAAGTTTCTGCATTGTGAACAGTGCTTATGTGCTAATGTATTTCTTGTCCTTACACTTGATTACAATAATTTTGCCTTTTTGCCTTGTACCTACTCTCAACACAGTGAAGTTTCACTTGACTAAATTCACCAGACATATGATGGCAGTTATGTGTGCATCAGTTTCAACATCTGTGTCAACAGCTGATGACCAGTTCATAGTGTCATCCCTATCGGTTTATGCAACTAATGGTTTTGTTTCAGTTTGTTCTAAAACTGGCTTTACAGCTTTTCATTTACATGCCATTATGTGTTTTGGTTGAAGGCTGTGCCAGGCTCATGAATATTGATTTGTTATCATACAGTGGCAGAACACATAGAAAAAAAATCATGATTTGTTTCTGTATGATGTTATTTTAGCTACAAAATGACAGAAGAATACTGTCTCAAGCATTATTTGTGTTTAACACTATACAGTATATCTCATCAAAACAGGTTATAAATAGGTTACCCAAAATAGTACTTGGTATTAACAGTTTTTACATAGAATTGTGAGCCTGAGACATTCTCAAAGTTAAAAACAAGGAGGTTAGGGTTAGATTTTGGCTACTAGGTTAATTCAAGTGAATAGTATCCCAGCTGGCACGTAGTGTTTGTTCACTGAACATGACTCACTACAGTATGCTGTTTTCATCAAATTATATTTCATAGCTTTCTGTGTTGGAATGCTGGGTCTGGACTGTCTGTGTGGAGTTTGCATATTCTGTGAATGGCTACATGGGATATACACCAAGTACTCCAGTTTTCTTCACTGAGCTCAAAGATACTGTATATGTATTACAATGTTAATGGGCAGTTTTAAATTTATTCTGAGTGCATGTGCAAGGGGTTCCTTGCAACTTGTTCAGTGTTGTTATTGGGAAAGGCCTTAAACTACAGTTGATGTTTGAGAATGTTGAGTACATTTTCTTTAGGCAAAAGACTCTGTGAGACTATACATGGGAAAGTCTAAATTGATCTTTACAAAAACTTTTTGTGTAAAGATTTCTGCATGTGGTTTTTGACCTTTATGTTCCTAACCTTGATCCATCCTGTTATGTAATGACCTGAATTTATGTCTTATTGATGTTTTTAAATTATTATTTTTCATATCTTTATTTCTCTTATGTTTGTAGTTTTTCCTGTAACTTTAAGTGTGCCTCCATCCCATTTACTTTGAGGGAGGAGCACCAAGATGCAGGACCACCTTGACATTACCACTCCTTAGCCCTTGTGTTGGCTATTTAAGTTCAGAAAAATTGAATCTCAGGTAGATCATGGTGTTTATGCAGGAGTTTCTGTATGAGTGTTGTTGGATTTTCTTTCTTCTCTTCTGTGGATTCAGATTTCTGGATTGTGTTTTGGCATTTCCTTCTTGCCCTTTTGAACTTTTTGTCACATATTTCTATTTTTGTGTTAATAAATCCCTTTTTAAAATGTCCTTTGTTTGCCCTACTTTTTACAAGCCAGAGGTTTATGGTTAACCTCTCTCTTGTGGGGCTTTTTGATATGTTTTGAGACATTTCTTATTATTTTGCCAGCTACCCATGTTATGGGCCTGCTGGGCTAAAGCACACTGTCATTAGTAATAAGATAGTTGGACTGGATGAGCCTTATCTGGTTTGGCCAGTGAAAATCCTGTTCTGCTTTACCGATATTTTGGAGGCCTGAACCACAATTTTGTCATATGTGAGACTCCTTATCACAAGAGTTCTTAGCTCTGCCTGACTTTCTTGGTTTGGAAAAAAATTAAATCTTTCTGGAGTTTCAAATTTTACATAATTTCTGCCATTCAAGTATTTGTGAGTTGTCTTCTTTTTTAATTAACTGGATTGTGATAGATCCTTTTAAATACTATGATCAACATTTAAAGAAAACATTCTCAATGGCATAAGTGTTGCATAAGTGTCAACATCTCTAACTTAATAATCAGAGGAACTATATATAATATAAATTTTGGTTTGACACTGAAATAATAAAAAATATATAGTAAAATAAAGCAGCTGTTTTCCAAAGTAGCTATAGTGTTTCTTCTTTAATCCAATGATAGGAAAACACTCCTTCTTTCTCTCTTTCATCAAATGATGTATTTCTAACTCATTGGTTTTCAATAAAATTGTTTTATTTATTTTGTGATTACAACAAAACATACAATTTTTATGTAAAATTAGCCTACCTCTTAATGTTAGCATTACATCATGTAATTACCATGGGGACTACTACAAAAAGCATACAGGCACTCAAATGAGAGAAAATGATACGACACTGGGAAATCAATTTTGTAGAGACTGGCTACAATTAAGATTTTAAGGATAGTTACTTGTCACTTAATTCTCAGTTAGGTGTTCCAGTTGCTCTTTTGTGTTTCCATTTTGGATATTGAAAATTAAAATTATTTGACATGGCAAAGATAATATAAATGAAATGTATCAGATGGCTTTAAACTTTTAAATATATCAATATGAGTAATTCCAGGTCTTATTGTTTTTAGCAGATATTTTAGCTGTTACATGGGCATTACTTTTGAGATACCAAATGAATCGAACAAAAGATTGTTTTCCATTTTATTTGAAACTGCAGTCATTGCTGTTAGTACAGTGTGTATTAATGGGAAATGTTGTTTGGTGTTTACAATGTTTTCAAGCATCAGTTTCAAGAATAGATTCAAAAATCAATATATTCACAGTATGGGATTACAAGACTAAGCAATTGAAACAGTAGACATTAGCAATACACAGTAAATGAAGCATATTCTGCCAGTGATGGCACAAAATATATTGTACAATTATCACAGGTATCAATACATGCCATAAAAATATAACACACATTTCATGAAACACTGGAGAATGAACTTCAATATAAAGTGCTCAGTTTATCTTTTAAATGTACAAAAGACCATCCAGAAAACAGACAAAAACATGCTTTAATTCTAATATAGATTATAATAGTTTGGGAGAAAATGTGAATGAGAGCAAGGTTGGCCATAAAATGGTTATGGCAATGATCCCTAAACTACGAGTGGGGCCTTTCTAAGAATTCTAGTTTGTGTGCAATATGAGGCAGTGTAGCACAACATATAGCGCAGGAGTGAGATGCTCTGGGCTTTGGAGTATTTCCTGAATTCTTTTTTTGGTAATTGAGTTTTCAAATGCAGTACTCAATAATATTATAAACCAGAGTAATAAATGTTTGTGACTATTTGTTGAAAATGTATGTGAGCAGGTGATATCAGGTTTGAAAATTGTGTTGAAACAGGAGAGAATAATTAAGTGGCTTTATGCAGTGGAACAGTGTGAGACTGCTTGAATAAACAATGAGCCCCTCCAAATCTAAGGTCATGGTCTTTTCCCCTTAGACAATGGCTTGTCTTTTTCAGGCAAGAGAGAACAGCTGTCCATCATGGAGTAAATTCAAGTGCCTTAGGGTCTCTTTAGTTGTAGGTGTAGAAGGAATTGTAAGACTGACAAATGAGTCAGCGCAGTAGCTGCCGTTTTGCAGGTGTTGATTGGGCCCATGCTAGTGAAGACGGAGCAAAGTTGTTGGAGAAAGTGTTCAGCTAGGAAGCTCCCTTGGTGCCTCATTGTAGTTGTACAAGCCAAGGAACATTAGAATAAAACCTGAGAGCAGAGAGCCTGGAAGCGACTAGGGATGCCTTGAGACATTTTGGAAATGTTGCGGAGATAGGGTGGCCTGTGCTGTTCAGTTTATTGTCACTGTGACCCTCATCAAGATATGAGGAAATAAACTGAAGTGAATTGAAGAAATAATTGCAAAAACATATGTTTTGATCTTCCTATATTTCTGTTTCCTAACCAATTTCATTTTGCTTCCATTTTCATCTCTGTTTTTTGAAATTGACAAAAAAAAAAAAAAGTTTTTTCATACATTAAATAAAGAGTATAACAAGGTTGCATATCTATGTCACTGATGTATTTATTTCCATTTTCTTTAATGCTTTTTTGGCTGCTAAAAAGTATTCACTCCCTTGGAAATTTTCACATTTTACATGTATATTGTTATTCTGCATTGATATTCAGTGACTTTGACATGTTCTCGTCTCCATCCTCTGAATTGTGATTTTCATTCACCTCTTAACGGAGTTGCTTGGCTTGTCCTTTTGCCTTTATTGTGTAGGTTAGGCTATAATACTGACTGACAACAAGTTGGACATTTCAGATAAGGTACATTTATAGACTGGTGATGTACATTTAAATAATTCCATGGCTTCTTAAACTAATTGGCTGCATCAGTGATGATTTAGGTGTGTCATATTTAAGAGGGTGAATATTTATAGCTTAATTGATTATATGTGTTATATTTGTAAATTACTCTGATCACTTTGAGTGAGCTGTATTTGCTTTGCTGTTGGTCAGTATAATAAAAGCCAAATTAAGTCTGCTGTGATTCAATGATGTATAACAATAAAATATGAAAACTACCAATTCAATGAATACTTTTATAAGACATGGTATCTTTGCATACTTTTTTGAAGTGTTTTTTTAAGAACAAGTGATAGAAATAATGTACAAATAAATAATATATACCTTGTGCAATAAAAAAAAGAAAATTTCATGTCAAGTTCAGCATCCACATGTACATCCATTTCTGCAACCCACAATTTCATCACAGGAATTAAAAGCCTGTCACATCAGCTTTGAAAAGGCTGGAAATTCAAAGCCTGGTCTCTGGAGCTGTGACACAGTTGGACTTACAAGGCTGCTACACCAATATTCTGCCATGGCTCTCAAGCCAAGCTTCTATCCCTCCATTGCTTTTAACAGCTAAATGAAGTTCATGGTTCTTTAAAAAAGAAAAGAGTATTAAAGTACCTAGACATGTTCTATACTGAATTTAATTTACTTTCAAATGTTCTATTTTCCTTGTTATTTGCAAACATGATTTCATTATCATTTTCAATTATATGAACAAAATAACATGCATTGGGAATAATGCAGTAAAAAAAGACTGCCTTCATCAATTTTCCCAACCTTTCATTATCACAAACATCTTCACACTGTATGAGATTACTATGCATTGTGACACACAACATTTATTTAGACAGTAGAAGGAACCTAGAACATTAAAAAAAATCTGCATTGTTACAGCACACTTAAGTGGAAATAGGAAAAATAAGAAAATTATTATTCCAGAATTCAATTTCATAAAAACAAACTGTAGTAAACATGCATGCTTTAAACACTGGTGGATGAAAATCCTGATTATTAAAATTTAATTCATGCATGTAATAAGTTCACTGTGGATCATTAGGCCATTAGAAACCACTGAAGCATTGCTTTGCTGAAGTTTATTTAAACTGTCTAGTCATAGCTAGGTTTAAATATACTTTTCTTATACTTTTCTGGTAGCACAAATATGTTTGTTTTTGTCTCCAGATATACTCTTTTATTGTGGATGTTAGTTACCTTTCCAAAAAAATCTGATTATGATCAGTAATCTTTCTTCTGCTTTTCTGCTTAGTTGATATAGTTAAAAACTTATTTGTATTTATTGATATCACATATTTGTAATTTTTTCAGAGTTAATTTAATGGGTAATTATATACCTGATGTGTGCTTGATATTTAAACATGGCTACATACACTATATGGCCTAAATGCATGTGGATAACTGACCATCACACCTATATGCAATGTCTGTTAGACATCCCATTTCAAAAGCATGGACATTAATATGGAGATGCACCATCCACTTGCAGCTATAATAGCTTCAGCTGTTCTTGGAAGGCTTTCCATAAAATTTTAGAATGTGTCTGTGGGAATTTGTGCCCAAAAGAGCATTGGTGAGGTTAGGTACCAATGTTGAATGGGAAGACCTGTCTTGCAATTGGCATTCCAGTTCGTTCTTAAGGTGTTCAAAAAGGTTGAGGTCAGAGCTTAGTGCAGGACACGTGAGTTCATCCACACCAAACTCTACAAGGCATGTCTTTATGGATCTGTCTTTGTGCACAGGGGCATAGTCCTGCTGGAACAAAAAAGGGCCTTCCCCAAACTGTGGGCAGAAAGTAGAAAGTACACAATGGTCTAAAATGTCATTGTATGCTATATCATTAACAGGACCCTTCACTTGAACTAAGGAGCCTTGCCCAAACTCTGAAAAATCCCTTGACAATTATGCCTATTACAGTTGGCAGTATGCAGTCCAGAAGATAGTGTTCTCAAGCCAAACCCAGACTCATCCATTAGACTCGCAGATCTTCCACTGCTATAGAATCCAATGGTGGTGTGCTTTACACCCCTCCAGTCGATGCTTGGCATTGCACATATATGTAAACACAATAGCTTTCACTTAGGTCAAGCAAATTTAGGATACAAGTGTTAGATAGATACATAGCTACTTTATTAATCCCCAAGGGGAAATTGACATACTCCAGCAGCAGCATACTGATAAAAACAATATTAATTAAATAAAAATGCAGTGCAAGTTAAAAAATGCAAGGTGAAGAGTGTGAGGCAGGTATAACAGTCAATAAAATTGTACCCGTATAATGTTAATGTTTATCCCCTGGGTGGAATTGAAGAATCGCATAGTGTGGGGGAGGAACCATCTCCTCAGTCTGTCAGTGGAGCAGGACAGTGACAGCAGTCTATTACCGAAGCTGCTCCTCTGTCTTGAGATGATACTATTCAGTGGATGCAGTGGATTCTCCATGGTTGACAGGAGCCTGCTCAGTGCCCGTCGCTCCGCCACAGATGTCAAAATATCTAGCTCCGTGCCTACAATAGAGCCTGTCTTCCTCAGCAGTTTGTCCAGGCGTGAGGCATCCCTCTTCTTTATGCTGCCTCCCCAGCACACCACCGTGTAGAAGAGGGCGCTCGCCACAACTGTCTGATAGAACATCTGCAGCATCTTATTGCAGATGTTGAAGGACACCGGCTTTCTAAGGAAGTATAGTCGGCTCTGTCCTCTCTTGCACAGTGCATCAGTATTGGCAGGCCAGTCCAATTTATCATCCAGCTGTACTCCCAGGTATTTATAGGTTTGCACTTAGGTATTATTAGGTACAAAACATAGATTTCTATCAACTTTTGCGCTATTTCCATTAACCGGAAGTGGTAGTTCCCCTTTTATTCATGCAGCTACAGAGTCTAATTTATTCAACTTTACTTTTATAATAATTGTTCAATAAATTGTTCATTTTATTTGATTTGTTGTTTATGGTTTTTTAATGTACCGTATATACTCGAATATAAGCCGAGTTTTTCAGCACCCAAAAAGTGTTGAAAAACGTCACCCTTGGCTTATATTCGAATCAGGTCATGCTGCCACCTGTAAATTCTCTGTGCAGCAAGCGAGAGCAAGAGACACACACAGACACACCCGAGAGAGAGAGACACACAGAGACACACACACACGTGAGAGAGAGAGCGAGTGAGAGAGAGAGAGGGCTGGCCGCATAAGGCCGAGAAGGCAGTTAAAGAATGTACCGGGCTTGTTTTTAAAGAGACAGATTCGAGCATTGTTTTAACCTCATATTTAATGAAGACTTTTTTCTATTGGATTTTAACCTCCACTTCACTTCTGTTTACAGCGATCGGTTCGTAGCGTGCATTGTTGTAATGTTACTTTTCTTGGTGGTTTATTAAATTACGGATTTTTCAAATGTTCATTTTTTTCCTTGTGCTTAAAACTCATTTAAAAAAAGTGTTTTTAGTGGGCGGTTCGTAGTGCTATAGCGCAGACTCTTGCTCAAGGTTTTCTCAGTGTTATTCAATGTTTTTACAATGTTTTTGCATTCTATGGTATAATTAACTATATTTGTGCTTAAAATCTTTAAAAAAAAATATATTTACATGCAGTTCGTACAGTCTGGAATGGATTAATTGTATTTACATACAATCCTATAGGGGAAATTACTTCGGGTCATGACCAAATCGGGTTCCGACCAGAGTTTTGGAACAAATTACGGTTGTGACCCGAGGTTCCACTGTACCTGGTTTGGTCTGCAGGCGGCAGAAGAACTGCTACAGGATCTGTATGGTGCTGTGCAGCCTCTGTGAGACTCATTCCGAGCTGTGTGCTCAATTAGTGAGCTGATGCCTCAATTAATGTACGGTAATTTTATTGGTATTTATTTTGATTATTGAAACTTACCAGTAGCTGCTGCATTTCCCACCCTAGGCTTATACTTGAGTCAATAAGTTTTCCAGTTTTTCTAGTTTTTGTAAGTAAAATTAGGTACCTCGGCTTATATTCGTATATACTTGAGTATATACGGTAAATAATACAAAAATATAATCATTGTCTTGCGGTTTACTCCTCAAATATCCATCCCCATATCTGAGTATATCTGAAAGTCTAGGGGAGACCACTCACAATTTGTTTTTTAAACTTAAATTTTGAGACTTTTTTCAAAATCTTTATTACATTCAAGTAAAAGTAGCAAGAACAGAAAGCACATGACAGCAGTGCTGTCCCAGAAAAGTCAGCCATTTAAGACAGAGACTATAAAATATAAATTTATTACAATTTTAAATATATTGCAGTTTATTGACCCAGCATATGACAGCTTTCAATTTTATATGGTTGAAGCAGACAGACATATTGAATAAGAGGCAAATGATAATAATTGTGGTTTTATGAGCAAGTGGACTGTTCAACATGTCATCTAATCAGTTCATGACAAATAGCAGAAAGATCACAGAATGACAGGAGTACTAATCACATAAACCTCTATTGAGCCATGCATGTGAAATTGATTAATTGCTTAAAAAATGATGAACAGATCAATTGAAAAGATTTACTTTCTGTTGATTGTTGCACCTAAAGAACAGTATGATCTAATTTATCACCATATACATTCTAGATATTACCTATTTCATTAATTTTTAAAAATTTCTTTCAAAGTCATATTTTGACTACATAAATGGATTACAATTGAGAAAAACAGACAGCAATTATATACTTGCCCATGCCCTGTTATTTTATTATATGGGCACTGTTATAGGTAATAAAAATGCAATTTTCTTTTTTTTTATTTATAATTAAAATTCACTCTCCTTGTGTATCTTTATTGCACATTGTTACTCATAAAGTAGGCTTTCTGGATGAATCTTAAATAACTGACTGTTATAGCCTAATAAACAGCAACTCCTTAGTTGTGTTGCTTGAACCAGAAAAAGCCAAGCGTTTAACTCTTTCCCACTCAAATGTTTGCTTTGCTTTGCCTGCCCAATTACACAATGAAGTTTGTTGCTAATCTAATGTTAAATGAGTCTTGAATCTCCTTTAGCTAAGTTATTTGCTCAGCTACTTGCCTGTCACACCTATCCTGGTGTCCCACATTTCCAAACCCCGCAATCTCTTTTGGAGTAAAAGTCAGCCTAATGTTTTCTACAGAAACACTACTGTAGGAAGAACTTGTTATTTACCAGGCACTGCATCCCTTTGTGTTCCTGCTGTACTAACTGTGTCATTGTTTTTTGTAATTTTCCCCAGTTCTCTTGTCTGATTTTTCATTTTAAGGTTTGGGTATTTTATTTATATATTTAATATACTTCATTAATCCCCAAGGGGAAATTGTCTTTTTGCTTGACCATTGGGGGCCAGAGTGTAGGGTCAGCCATTGTTCACCGCCTCTGGAGCAATTTCCAGGTTAAGTGCCTAGTGCAAGGGCCTAGCAGAGTAAGATCCCTTCTGGCAGTAATGGGATTTGAACTGGCAGCCTTCCAGATACCAGCTCAGTATGATATAGCGGGTCTGTGACTAAATAATTGTCACACTCGTGGCTTAAAGATGGGGTGTGGTAGTGTGTCCGGAGCGGTTCTTCATGTTTCCTTGCTTGTGTGCACAGGTGACGAATCGTCCGCATCTGTAATTGATGCCGGGAAAAGCTAATCACCACACCTGTGCCACGTCTCCATTATATATACTAGGAGTGTGATGGCGGAGGGGAAGGATGAAAAAAAGATTGAGAAAGTGAATAGAGGTTAGTGGAAGAAGAGAAAGCTGGGCGAGAGAGAGATATGAGTGAGTGAGTGAGCAAGCGAGCAAAGGAAGGCTCACTGGTAAGAGCAGGAAGAGCTGCCATAAGCTGCATGGAAGAGCCCCTCAACAGTGTTAGGCCGGCACTTGGAGGCAGCAAGTAGTGGTCGTTCCTGCTGAGTGCTTGTAAGGAGCAAGAGTGACTGGAAGGTGGTTGGCTTGCTGCGGAAGGGCAGCAGGAGTCAGAGGCTCAGGAAGTGGAAGCCCCCGCATGAGCACCCTAATCGCTGGTGAACCCAAGTCTCAGTCTGGTGAGAGCAGAACAAAGTCAGGGATCGGGAAGCTTCCAGACCAGGAGCGACTCCCCTAAGGCATAGCCTGGATGGGAGAAGCAGGAGAGCCACCAGCAGAAGAAGGCACCGGGTCTTTCTTTTGAAGGATTTGTTTTAACCTCGGTTTTAAAGGATTTAGATACTGTATTGGATTTTAACCTCCACTGTTTCACCCTGTTTTTAATGATTATTTATTTAATTACATTTGTAGCACTGCACTATATTTTGAACACTGTTTTGGCTTTGTTTTTTTTTTAATAAAATCACATTCACCTTTTTGCACCATCCGCTTGCTTTGTTGTGTCCTCACTGTCCAGCTCATCCGGTTACATTACTAACGGTGTCGGGTTCAAGAGCTCCCAAAAGTGAAGTGGGAGAGTGAAGCAGAACCCGCATCGTGTCACACACAAGTCCTTTGTCACAGAGCCACACATATTTTATAAATTGTTTGTACCTTTTTGGAAGTGTTTTTCAAAGATTTATGGTCTGCACATGAATGTCCAAATTATCCACAATTAGGATAAAAATCTAAAGTGAAAGCGCAAGATCCTTTTCGGTTTTATAACTCTATTTCTGTCAAAGACCAAAGACGTTGTTGTCTCATGCATTTATTTTAATGACAGAATTCAGTTATGACCTTGGCTTGTATTTTGACTAATTCCTCTTATGATTTTAAGTTACAAACATAGCAAAATACTGTAGGTGCAAAGCTTCCTAAAAGGACCATAAAGTCAGGGCCATTACCAAACTAGCCTTCCTTAGGAGACTATCTCGGAATCCAGCTTGCCTCAGATCTACTAACTGCTGACTTTTGGCTTAGGAGGCCCAACAATGTGAACTGGCAAACTAATTAGAAATGTTGCAAAAATATAACACAAGCTACACAAGAGGAAGGGATGACCATAAATCCTTAGCTTGTGTATGAAAGGGCAAACAAAATATCTTTATTAATGAAGAAGTTACTGAACAAAAAAAAATAAAAAAGCATGAAAAAGCCCCAAAGAGCAAACAACTCCAAATCCATAATCCAAAAAAAAAAAACAGAGACAGAAGTAAAATAGCACTACTAACAAACTCCTTCACAAACAATGTTCCACTACCCCTGAGTCTTTCCTGCTCTGGTTAAATGAACAGAGGAAGGCCTCAGGAGTGGTGATGTCAGAGTGGCCTTATCTCCTGGGGCATCACCCCTAAAGCACAAGAAATATCAGGACATTTAAATGAATGGGTACATAGTTACAAACATCACAGAAAATATGTAAAATATTAAAAATAATAATTAAAAAACAAAAAAAAATAATAGCACACATAACCACACAGAGTTGCATTTAGGTAACCCTATTGTTCACTGGTATATTACTGTAAAACCCTCAGCAAGGGGCTTGTGAGAATCTTGTGGTCCTCTCCCGTTGGAAAAATAGGGAGATGACAAAAGACCACTTTTTATCATAACGTTCTGTTCCAGAGCCATAGCTGAAATTAGAAGTGAATATTTAGCTGGTGTTTTTCAAATTCCTACACAAACTCTAGCTACTTCTCTGCCACAGGCAACCAAGAGGCAGTACCTATTTCTTCGATTCATGCTTCTCTTGCCTGTCACCAAAATGATGCTACAATCATCCTTCATCTTGTAGGGTGGTGAACCAACATGGTAACTCTACATGGCTTTTTTTGTTGAGTATGAAACAGATAGGGGGAGACCTAGCCACCAAGAACTCAACAGCAATCACCATTCTAGACTTGGCTTCAGTAGTGAAACCTGATATTAATGTTTTCTGTGTGTGTTTCTCTTTGATCTAATTGGAACTGTCATGAGGGTCATTTATGAATTACTGTTTGTTTTGACCCTCCCCAGTTTTCCAAGGGTATGCCTGTTATGAGCTCATATCGCAAAACTACACAGCTCTAAATATCATTATCGTCCACAAGCCAACACACCATTCCAAGGTTGAAGTCCTAGGAGAAGAACAATTTATCAGTCAAAGAATAATAATTAGATTTACAGCACCTAAAGGCAAATGACCATCTAATCCTGGGGTAGATTTGATTTTAAACTCTATACTTGTACAATAGGGTCTCGCTTCCCAACACCCTATAATAGAAAACACATATATTCTCAACATGAAAACATACATCCACCCACTGTTTTAAATAATGTTTTCTGTTTTTAATCTCTGGTTCAGGGTCTTGAGATTCCATGCCTGTCCTGGTAGCACTGGACACAATGCCAGAAGAAGCACTCAGCGAAACACCAATACTCATCTTCTTATATGATATGTCTGTCCAGGATTTTGAATCACTTGTAGCTTGCAAACTGTCTGAACTATTGACCTGAAATTTGGTACACACATACTATGTGACGTTTACTATCCGCTTTTGAGGTGAAGGTTGACCACCAAGGTTATTCCTCTTTTTATTTTTATTTTATTTTATTGTAGAATCAACTCTCAGCAGCATCCAGCAGGGTGGCTGTGCGGCGCATGTGTACAGGTGCCATTCTCATCCCTACCACCTTTACCATCACTTCCCCTACCTCTTCATATCTTAAATCATTCTTGAGGCAGATTGAAGACTTAAGTGCCAGTTTAAGTGAAAAATGAAGGAAAACGTACTAAGTAATTGCAACACTAACACTGACTTAATCAGTTTTAACGTGAAAAGATGCCAATGAAAGAAGAGAAGATGCGGGCCGCTAGGGTGGAGAAAAGAAGAGCTGCTCAGGAAGCAGCAAGCACATCAACCTCTGAGCAAACGAATGCTAAACGTACAGAGAAAGAGTATGAAAACTATGAATGTTACAGTCAAGTGTATTGCAGCGTGCCGTTACCTGTACTGTATATTTTTCACATACTGCAGTACACCATGTTCATTTGTATATCTCCTTAAATGCTGGAATTATTTTAGATATTTAATAATATTTACATACACAGATGGCTGAAATTACATTTTAGTTTTTATTCTTTATGAATAGCCACAAAATATAAAGCATAAATTACACATCGATGGCAGCCTGAGACATTTACTTTAGAGGAAATAGCCAAAAAACATGACTATGTCATGCTTTTATGTCTAGATATATTTTTTTATAAAAATGTAGCATTCTCTTTTCAGTCTGTTAAGATGCCCAGGTAAGAGCATTGCTGATTACTTGTTGCTATTTTAAAGGCTTTTATGCTTGCTAAAATCTGATACTGTTGGATTTTTTTCTTTGATCTGTTGAATTTTCAGAGCAAGGGAAAAGTGTTATCACAAAATAAAAACATCTCCTGCCTAAAGCTTAATTTGAGTTGTTTCAGCTGTTATTCTGAAATATAAAATACATATTCTAACAAATAATAATACTCATTAGGTTACTAACAGATTGTGTTTACAATGGCTTTCCTACATGTTACAGAGCATTCCCTCAGTATTTTTATAAAACACATTTATGTTAATTGTAAGCAGAAAAGCTGTAGACTGGAAGGAATTTGAGGTTGCTGGTAATTATTTTGTGCAGCTTCAACAGTTTGTAGTGTTTCTTCACTTTTTTTTTTCTTCTTAGCTTGAGGCTTTTGCTTTGTTTCTGTCTTCTATCCTGGTTGTGTTTTAGCATTTGCAGTACCTGGTCAATAACCAGCTCATGTTGCAGCAGCTTTGTTGCTACATATGTGATCACACACACTTCAGTGTGATATTACAGACCGTCCTATAAAAGCTGGGACACAAGCAAAACCTTTTGTTTTTACTTTTATGGGTCTAGGGGGCTGTTTATCCACAGCAGCCAAAGGCACCCCATTTGATTTCTTTTCTCTGTATGTTTTTAGCTGTGTCCGGATGCGAGTTTTCTCATGAGCAGTAACTGTTAGGCTGTTTGCCATTTAAACAGGTTGCATTATTCTTTTGTAGCTGTTTTTAATGTTTTGGTAACTGCCATAGCATCACACATGCTTTTAAAAAGTCAAAGTCCAGTTCTATGAGTAAGCTAATAGGCTTAGGTTTAACTCTTATGATTTTGTCAGTACCACTGTTGTGCCTGTCTGTCTAATTTATTGATAAGCACATTGTCCAATGTCCATACTTTCTATAGCTTCTTTGCAGTCTGCTGCTCTTAAATAAGCCAGCAGATAGCAAATTCTTTACATTGCACTGAATAAGACAATTCAGAAAAATCTTTTTTTTTTTTTTTTACTTTGCTGCTTGTTTTTAGAATACATAAAATTTCACTGGTTAAATGATTATATTTCTAGAAGAAATGTATTTCTCAATTTATGCAACAAAGAAATGTATCTTGATTGTTTGGCATATGACTGCCTGGAGATTGATTTAGTTGTAGTCTTGTTCACTTTCATATTTCATCCATCCATCCATTATCCAGCCCGCTATATCCTAACTACAGGATCACGGGGGTCTGCTGGAGCCAATCCCAGCCAACACAGGGCACAAGGCAGGAAACAAAACCCCCGGGCAGGGCGCCAGCCCTCCGCAGGGCACACACACACCAAGCACAATTTAGGATCGCCAATGCACCTAACCTGTGGGAGGAAACCTATGCAGACACAATGAGATCATGCAAACTCCACGGAGGGAGGACCCGGGAAGCGAACCCAGGTCTCCTTACTGTGAGGCAGCAGCACTACCCACTGCGCCACCTTGCCGCCTTCATATTTCATTCACATTAAATAAGGAACCTGTATTTCCTTTCTTCTCATTTTGTTGAAATTAAAAGTTTAACCTAGATGTTATGAACTACACTGCTTTAAATGCAGTACTTTTACAAATGAAAAAGTTGACATTGACTTAGGTCATACTGGAAAACAAATTAACTTCATCCTGAAAGTCAACACTCTCTTTGTTTAGTTTTGTTTACCTTTATTGTTCACAAGTAGAAATGTTCTTTGATCCAGTCAGCAACATAAAAAGCACATTCCTACATAAATAAAAACAAATTATGTTTTTGTATGCATTTAAAAAAATAATTCTATAATAGTTACGTATATTGACAAAATTGAATTTGGCCTAGTATGCTGATTATGGAATTCATATGCATAGATAGCTGACCTTTGTTTCATTAGATTAAGCAACATTATTGTGGAGGTTGTGACACAGAAACAATCAGAGTTAGTTAGTGACCCACTACATTAGAGGGCCTCAAAGTTGTGCTGAAAAGCAAGGGCATATGCTGAAGGATCTGATACCAAATCCAAGTAAACAACTACACCATGAACATCTTCATCATTGGTAATTACTGACAAAGGATGGATAGGTCACTAACTTTTAAAAGTTGAATTTCCTAACAAGTGATGGATATTTGCATTAAGATCACACCATCCAGGTGTGATGCCCGGGGGGGCGTACCAGCCACCGTATCAGACACAGATGGGCAGAAGCAGATCCTGTCCAACACACACCTTTCTCTTCGCACCGCACTACAGAGCATAGTACAATAAAGCACAAGAAAACTAAACACAGTTCTTTCTTCTCTCTCTTTCTCTCTTCTTCTGCCACCTCCAGTGCTCTCCCAGCAAGCTTTGTTCACCTTCTCCCGACTCTGGCTCCTCGAATGGAGTGAGGCGGCCTCTTTTATAGTGCTCCAGGTGCTCTCAGATCAGAACTTTCCAGGCGCCTCTTGGAGGTGGCCACAGGCCCAAGCAGGGTTAAACTTCAAAGCTCCAAACCCATGGCCCCGATGTATTCTGGGGCATTGCCCTCTTGTGTTAAAGGGGAGGTGTTGCCCTCTCTCCCCTGGTCCTTCCATCATAGGGACGTACTTAAAAATAAGTACATTATAATTTAAGGGGGAGCGGTCAAACTTAAATTTGTACTGACAATGCTACAGCTAGTGGGAAAGAAGTGATATTCTAAAAGCCATCAGCCTACCAGCAAGCTGCAAGCCAAGATCTGAGACAGAGGAGAGTAAGATATGTCCCAATGTCACATCTTTTATTTGAATCACTGTTTCTCCCTTGACTTCTGTATATCTTTTTGGGTAGTATCCTGTAATATTATCTGCATTTTTTGATTAAGTGTAAATCTTTTGCTAGAGTTTTTTAAATTAATGCTTAATTCTGTTATTGAAATTTAAGAAGCCCATAATTGAATAAGAGGATAAATGCTCCTCTCCTGTCATTATGTTGTTTTAGGTACTGTGGGAAGCATCTATTATAAACATACAATCATTCAGGTGAAAGAGTCCAAACGGTGCGAAGGTTAAGGTGGTTAAGTGGTTCCTGGTAAGTGAACTGGCAGCTCTTAAGGGATAGACAGACTGGTACTATAACTGCTGTGACTCATATTTAGCACAAAATTTAAAAGAACTATTTTTCACAATAACTATAACTAAACATTCTTCCTAAACAGATTCTTTTTTTTTTGTATCGACTGTACTGTTCATGCCCAATTTAGGACACATCAGTAGCCTGGTAAGTAATATGGATGAATTAATGATAAATATTACAAAGGTGTGATGCTCATATAAACGTAATGACAAATTTTACTTACTTTATTTCTGAGGATTAGTCAACCAGTTTTTATTTTATGTGATGTCTAACATGGAAAGGACTAGGCACTTTACAAAGACAACAAAAGTATAGCAGCAATACAAGATAACAAGACAAGTTTGAATCAATCCTTGATTAAGAGCAGCTCTTTCTACTTTCATTCTCAAACCGGAAAATCAATTTACCTTTCAAAATCTAGAGGACATGGATGAAGGGACTGTTGAGTTAATACTGTGTAAAATTATTTTTTTTGTGCCTACTTTACTTTATCACTGTTAACCATGTTGTGCTTCCAATTGAGTGTGAAAAATATTATTTGTTTATGGTACTTTTTTTATGAAAGACACTATATAAAATGCATAAGCTGTAAATTATTATAGATTTAGGTAATACTCAAGTCAGTTGGATTCAAAGCCTTGTATTTTATTTCAGTAGCATCCTATTATTGTACTTATTTATTTTTTTGAAGAGACACCATTAAGAAGAGTGTTGCAGACGATACATAATTAAACAATGGCTGAAAGGATAAAGGTGGATATATTAAATATATTACATACAGTAAAACAATTTGACAACTGCTGAGATATGTTAGTGAAAGTTCAGGCTACTGTCAATGAGGCTACTTTAAAACCAGTTATAATTCACAGCACGGTGTTTTAACCTGCACGATAACAGATAGCATCATTTTACTGCAGTAGAATCTCATTGTACCCTAAATTAGTTTTACAAAACTAGAAGTGTAACATTAAAGGAACCTAAAAATCAAGATGGATGTAGTGCAAAGCTTTTTTTCCTCATATAGATTCTTATATTCTTGCTATTTGTCACTCATCTTGGCATGCACTGGCATGAGAAAGAGGGAGACATGTTCCTCCCATATTCTTAGTTTCTTTTACTTATGGCTGGGCAAGGAAACATAAGAAACAGTGAGACACTTTCATGCGATCTTATTTCATATACAGTATACATATACACAGTATCATATAATGCATATACAGTATCTTCTCAGTGGCAGGTCTTTTTTGGCTAATTGTAATATTTGTGAAACACAATTTTTTTTCTAAATCTGGCTGTACTGGACTTACAATAGCGATGTCTGCTTCTGCTGTAGCCTTGTGCAGCAACATTATTGTACCACTTCCTTTGTACTAAAGCTATTGATGAATTTAAATACTGTACATACTAATGGGTAAGCAAAACTGGTTTGCCATACTTTAGGAGCAATGTGATGGGTTATCTAAGGACATTTCAACATACACAAATTTTGCCTATGTGCCGGGTGCCTGGGAATGTATCTATCAAGTAAGCTGATGCTTTACTATATTTAAAACTAGATTTTATCCGCGACTTCATCCGTGCGGGACTCTGTTTTAATATACTTTTTTTTCGGAAATATATATATGAAGTTATAGTTATTGCCTGTGACTTTCTTCGCTTTTTTCTGACGCCGTGGGAGTGTAAATATTTAATTGCTTTTAAGAGGATTTCCTTATAACAATATTTTTTGTTTCTGTATTGGGCGGCACTAATATTACTAGGCTTGTGGGCGAACTTACGCGTGAGCAAGCTATGTAAAACTGACCGTGGAAGAGACAATCTTCCCTTAAATCTAAGCCAGTGTATTTCAAAGTTTGGCCCTGAGACTTATTTATCATCATGGTGAAGCATACTTTGAGGGGAAATTGCAGTCTCTTAAAGTCAAAGGGAAAGGATTCATTGGATATTAGAGGAATGCGCGGCACGAACACTTTTTCTCCTTGAGCACACCCGGTGAAAATAATGCCCTCGATTAAATTTTTATGCAGGGCTTTGACTTGCAGTCTAGTGCCATTACACAGTTTTGGTGGTTTTAAATTCCGAAGGAGCATTACGGGTGTGCCCTTCTGCAGAGTAAGCCTATGGTATGGAAGACCCAGTGGTTTAAGGGAATTTAAAAACTCTACCAGATAGTTAACGGCTTCATCTGCATTACAGACAGTGTCTATCGACTTGTAGACCATTTCTTCTCCGTCAAAGGACTTCAGCAACATGTCATTAATGAACGCAGCTTGATCGTTTTTTGGAGTCAAAATGGCCCATTCACAAAACCATTTTATAGGCTTATTCTGTATTTGAGCAATGCCTGGATAAATGTGATCTATCAGTTATAATTTATAGACCGAAGTGCATAGCATCAGGTCGCTCGCGCAAATGATGCACAGCTGTTGCTCACTTTACCGTCAGGCAGAAATGGAAACATCCCCTTCCTCATTCCATGCATGAGCGCCATGTCATTCACCCCTCTTCTCAGTGGCAAGAGAACGGATATACAGTAGTTGACGCCTCCCAATTCGCCCCCTTAGGGAAGGAATTTCAAAAAATTCTTTCTTAGTGGTTATCCATGTCATTATAGGAATGCACTGTCAAAATTTCAGCCCTTTAGGTCCAGCGGTTTGGTCTGTGCATTGTCGTCAGTCAGTCATGGAACTGTTATATATATATATATATATATATATAGATAAATACATATAAATCATACAATCATGATGTGCACTATGAGTGTGTAAGTTTTAAGATGGCTTTAGCAGCTCTATTCAGTACTGCAAAATGCATAAACATAAAACAAAACATACAGCATATTACCATTATAATGAAAAGGCAAGCATGATATATTTTGCATAAATTCTATCATTCCTATGGTAAATATGCAGAAATAAGTAAAATAAATAAATTAAACTATATAAATTGCTTTTTATTCAAAAATTTACATTTTTAAGAGGAAAAATATAATTTAAAGATACACAATATGTATATATATAGAGATAGAACTTTTTTTAAGTACAGTAATTACTTGCACTTCCTATAAATGTCCTCTAAATGTAATAGACATTTGAACAGTCTAATTTGCATGTAAATTACAAGCTTTGTGATCATAGAGCACTCAATCAACCAAATATCTTTTCTGAACATCAATGGAATTTAGCAGTGCGGTAATGATGTGTCAAGAGTATTACTGAAAATAACTGCAGAGTATCTTGAATTAAAGTGTTATGTTTATATCAGCACATGGCAAAGCAGGTAGACCAAGTTTATTGCTCTAACAGAAACCTCAATTATCAAAGATTAAAATATTATTTAAATCCATGAAATTACTTCATGTCCAGGCTCAATAAAGAGTATAAAACTATTCAGTAGTTTATTAGCCATATGATGTTGGAATAGGCTCCAGCCACATGCGACCCATAGATTAATAAGGCTAGAAAGGATGGAGGAAGTGCCATCATGTCTGGAAGTAAAATAAAGAATGTAGCTTGGTATTGTGGTGTTGAGAGCACTGTAATAAAGTCAACATCTGCACAGGAGCAAGAAGTCAACATATTTTATATTTTACACCTGAGTATCATAACAATAAAACTGAGTAGATAAATAAGAAACGAAAAACACATTTTTTTCCTTTTAAGCCTGGTAGATCATTGATGTTATACCTAAGTCTCTTCAAGCACCTTTTCATTACCACACATAATTGTCAGAAACAAAGCATGGCTTGTAACCAGGAATTCCTTTTGAAACAGTAAATGTGAATCTGGGGAGCAACCTGATTTCAGTATCAACATCATGTATGAGCCAAAATGAGGATTATACCCAAGAAAGCAAAGTATCTCATCAAATACTAAAGCAGTACTATGATTAAGAGACTTGTCAGTGTCATAACCTGGAAAAGCCTGTACCAGAACAAGACAGGTGCTCAATCTTCAGACAGTTTAAACCTCTTGGCTGTCACCAAAAGAACAAGGAGGCAGATAGAAAGTAGACTTAAAGGGGATTAGACAATCCAGCCAATTTGTCATAAACTAGCAGTAGAAGGCAAGAAACTGAAAACAGGATCAGACAATTACAAGGATAGTTGGCTTGATGTACATAATGAGGCAATTGCCAATCTGCAGTAACTCAGAAGATTGCTGTTGATAGAGTGTTTTCCAAAGTCCATCAGACAGACATAACAGATAAAAAAATGGAACACAGGAGCATTTTTGCCTTGCTTCAGTGTGACTGAACAAATGAAAAAGAGACACCAAAAACCTGAATGGACGACATACAATAACACCTGGAATGCCACAGTTTGTAAAATGTGTAGTGCCAGAGAAACTCAATAGTCGTTTCTTACTTGAAACAAAAACAAAACAGTCCATGAATTTGGGATCTGTTCCAGAAAGTGTGATTAGATTATCCTGGAATCCTCAGAACGAAGTCAGTCTTGCTTAAGTGTGATTTTACACCAGTGGATTAGCTTGTTCCAGAACAGTGGATTATCCTGTTCAATTGACTCATACAATCCAGGACAGGTTGATCCGAATTAACACACGTTCATGGCAGTATTTACAAGCCTTTATGAATTAAGCAGCTGGATCAACTACGGGCTGCAAGTCTGAGAAACAGAGGGAACAACATTCATTCCAGCATAGCAAGAGGTGCTGGTGGCAGTGCGTGCAGATTAGCGGCTTGTCCAACAAAAAAGAAGCAATGCAGCATTTAAGGAAAGGGAGATGGCGTGGAAGAATATCACTAAAAGAATGAATGCTTAAAACAGTTAATCAGTGAAATCTGTTTAAACTTTGTGTGATAAATTGTTGCATTGTGTAAGGTGTACTCCAGTGATATTACTTGAAAAGCTATATGCCCTTAAGTGAGCATTTTAATGTTTTTTCAATTTTAATATCATCAAAAAAGTGTAAGTAAGACCCATGCAATTTAAGTTTTCAGCATATATAGAGTTGTTCTAGTCATTACTGTCATATTTTCTTTCTAAAAGGCACCTCATTCGTGGTCACCAAGTAACATAATGCATCCGTCCTACTGTCTTCATGAAGAAAGCCCACTGTTCATTTTTTCATTTTTCATTTTTTATCAGGACAGCTGTGTCTATGGATGCACTGAAAGCAAGCTGCTTCACTCGCAGTTCACTCAGTCCATGATTCTTTTGATTGCTGAAATATACTCCCAGCATCAATTCACATTTTGGAAATAACAACTTCGATAATGGCAGCTAGGCTGGATTTTTTCTAAGTGGAAAGAATATAGAATTGCTGTGAAGTGTAAGCCAGAAAGAAACAGTGATTCACACCTGGATATCAACAATTAATGGCATCGATTGTGGCAGTAACTGGGTGTCATTCTTGTGTAAAAAAACAGAGAAATATCATTCACTTTTTCTGAACAATTTCAGAGTTACAGCATGGGCATTTGTATGGCAGCAAATTAGGAAAGGACTGTGATACACACTGAGGACATAATTAAAGATATAATAACACAATGAAAATTGGAGTTGCCCATGGAAATTCTATTGTTAAGTACAGTATATGTTACCATGTTGACAAAGCTCTTAATTTCTAACTTTTTTTCACTCATAGTGTATGTTACACCACTCCAACTTTCTAGAAGGCAGTAAAGAACTAAAAAACATGGAATCTCAGCTTTTTGGATCAGTTGTAGTGTCAGAGAAATACTGAATCATTAGCAGATAATGCAGAAGAGAGGTTGTTTTTATTATGTTTCAATAACTTGTATTGAGGATCTGTTTTGGTGTAGGGAGCAGTTATTAGAGGACATGAAAGGATGAAATATGCAAAGTATACAAGCTGGAGTGATGTCTCCCAAAGTAAATTTAAAATCGCAAACTGATCTGTAATTTAAGATTATGAAAAAATGAAATATTGTACAGTGTACTCTAGTTGTACTTTATATTTCAACAAAAATTGATCTTTCCCAACAAATTTCCTTGAAGAATAAATGTGCCAAATTTCCACAAAATTGGACTACTGGGAGCCAGAAAGACAGGCAAGAAGACAGACAAGGCAATCACAGTAGGTGGTTTTTGCATTACATACACCTTGAAACTGAGACATTTTTCAGTCCTAATTATTTTAGTTCATGTTGCTGTGAATATATAGCCAATACACCTATGTGAAAGACCGGAAAAAAACCTATATAGGAAAAGTACACATGAAATACATGTGCAAAGTATACTCTGTTAAATAAAGGGTGCTAAAGCTGAATACAGATTTGTTCATTAGACAAAGGTTTTTGAAAATTGTCCCCATAATTTACTGGAAGCCAATGCATAGAACTAAGTACTCACATGTTCTTATGTCACTTAGCCATGGTTATGATAAAGTGCAGGCTTATGAAATGAAAATTGGAAGTAGAGAGTTTTGAACTAAGTATAGGAGTTGTCAATTTTACTTGAAACAGAAGTATACATTAGCTTACTGTACCATGCATAATTGTCCTATATTGTCCATACTTGAAAAATGTAATGCATTTCCTCAGCGAACTTAATGAATGCAATACTAAGAAATGAAGCATATTTAAAATGAGAGTATATATCTGTCCAAAGTTTAAAAATACAATAACTGCATATCACTGTAGATGTAACATTTGTTATCGACTTTTGGCAGTCAACAGCAGCATGTTTATAATTTACAGCAAATATGTTTGCCATTAAGTTTATTGACAACACTCTTCAGCCATTCTCCATTTTTGAGTTATCAGCTTTCATAAGTCTTCTCTGCATCATTTCAAGAATAATTGTGTGCCTAAAAATCCAGGAAATGTATTTGCCATATATTGGGTGGATTGTGTCATAGAATATGCCATGTCACAAGTATCTAAAAAGAATCTAAATTCAGATCCTAATTTTGTACATGCCCATTGATTCTAAAATTATTTTTGTTTTGGATACAAATTTACTTAAAGAAAATGTTCAATTAAGAAATAATACTTTTATTTGAGTATGATTTTCAGTGATTTTCTCAAATGTACACTGCAAGATTGCTTTAATGTTCAGAGCATTTCAAATTAATGTCTTAACATAGTAACCTGCGGTATAGTACTAGAATGAAAAATATTACACAAAATGGATGTGACACATTTCTTTAGAATTACTACAGAAAGTGCTAAATCATCTAAAGTTAAAATGATAAACAGAATCAAGATACACATGCAAATGCATATGTAATAATTAAGAACAAGCCTACTCGGAATAAAGAGCTAAGACCTGAACTCCTTTTACTGTTTAGGGTATTTTTCTTAGATGTGAAATATCATGTTGCTGGCATACTTTGACAGTATTTAATGGGATTCATCTCACTACACAAACTTTGGTCATTAATCAGCAGGCCATGTGCTGTGGCCTGAGCATTGCTGTCTTTAAGCTTTCTTGTTCTCATCAGAATCAAAAAGCTTTCTGCTCTGCTGCACCAGAGAATATCCCCAGAGTTATCCACAACAGAATGAAGTTGTTTTGTCATCATGGGTAATGATTCTTTTCTCATTACATTGACCTAGGTTGATGAAAATGAGTGGTGATGCAGGGGCAACAACATTCTCTTTCTTCCGTTCTTTTTTTCTAATGACATTGTATTTGCTTTACATTTACTGTGCACACTACAAATTGGCTGTTATTTCACACTTTTCTAGAAAGGCTTGCCATTGTCAAAACTGCACCAGTTGTATAACAACAGCAAAAATATATACTGTATATATGATTTTTTACTTTATAACTGTGCTAACAAGCTTAACATTTATTAGCACCTTCTTTGGATTTAGACTTTCATATTTCTTCACTGTTTTTCAAACATTATTATCTTATTTATTTATTTTAGAAGCTAATTAGTGATCATAGCAGTGCAGTGATTAATGCTGGCTTTCATTCTCAACCTATTTGCTGATTTCAATCCAGCCACTTTGCTGGTTTAGCACAGAGCCAGTTTTACTTATCCCTATACGAAATGGTCTCTAAACCTCATCACATTTAAATAACTACAATGTCTGTTTTTGTTTTGTCTTTGTTTTTTTTTTTGATGAAGATGCAAATACACAGAAAAAGGCAAGAACATATTACACACATTATATTGACACATAATGTAAGTTAATCAGACTTAATTGTATTTCACTGTTGAGTCAAATTTTCAAACACAGGTCTTCTCTGTCTATTAATACACAATATGCACCTTGAGGGTGTTTTGTGGATGTATGTGTAAGCTCACCTCATTCCTACAATGAAAAAAGTAAATTAATTTGAGAAGCAAAAGGTATACAGCAAGATAGTATCAGAGCCAGCAGTCACAGATAATGCTTGATGAGAGGCTGGTATACTCAACCACCTATGGGGACACTTCAGTCTAAGTCAAAATAATAGAAATATTATATTAATCATATAACTGTTATACATTTCTTGATGTCTCTTATATTCAGATCTGCCATGTTTCCATAATGTATGTCATGTTCTCAAGTAGCTGACTTTTGGCTTTTCTTAGAGATTCTTCACTTAGGCTACAGAAATGTCATGCCAACATCTAGCAGTTCATTTGCTCCTTGAAATATCTTGCTTCATTGCCACATACTCTCCAACATCATTGCATTCTTATTTTTTAGGTGTTCCTACTCACGGTCCTTGCTGTTCCAAAATGAAACATGAAATGGTGAACTGCTTTCAAAAACAACTAGCTGATAGAAAATTGTAAAAAGTTGTGCTTACTATGAGGAATTTTACCACTGTTCTTTTAGGTGGTTGGCTTTTCCTGCTATATTATTTGAGATTATTCCTACAATTTTTAATTGTGTTATTTCATAATTATGATTACATTATTTTGCAAACGTACATGTGTTATTTCCAGTATGGACATTGTGGTCAATAAAGAAACAGTATATAGGGTGTTAATTTAAAGGAATTGTTTGTATTGAATTTTATCAAACCAAAGGATTAGACATGTTGAAAACCACCACCTTACTTAATACTGTCATGTCCTGTGATGATTACGGTCATATGATGGCTCCAATCATGTTGCATAAGCAAAAGATGAGATGGGAATTAAAAAATGAACTTTTTTAAAATAAACTGAAACAAAAAGAAAACATTCAAAATATCATATGCACAGTACAAAACTGTAATATTAGATTAAAATACACATATATTGCATTAGTTATCTCAGTAAGGCTGTGCCTTGTGATATACGTGCATACCTTTCAAGTCTGTTTCCTGTCTTTGGCCCCAACTTGAAGACATTTCCTGAACATAGTTTCCAGTGGTATCATGCACACATGTTCTTACACACTATGGAAATTACTACCTGTCCTACTGTAGGTTCCAATATTCATATAAAAGCAAGATACATGTAATTCAAAGCGAGAACTTGCATAAAATCTAAATTGACATCAGAGGCCATGGGGGTCATACCAAGTTTCAAATTAAAAACACTGTCTCCAAATAGATTGTTTCTCAAATCTTTTTGAAACTGTAACTGGTGCTCAATGCTTTGAATAACTTTAAAATGAAAAATGATTGCTAATTTTCCACTTTATTTTTACAGAAAAGTAAGTATGTGAATAGTGATCCATCTTTCCTTTCAAAATGTTGACAAGAAATTTATGTGTACAGATTTTTTTTTGGGCAGGTGGAACATCAAATGTGGTTGCTCAAAACATTAAACAAGCATGTAAATGCAACAAATTATATTTCACAAGATGGTAGAATGCTATTGGGCCAATGGTGCCTCACTGCCATCAAGTACTAAAAGAAACAGATTTTTCACTTAGTAGCCTGGGAAGGAAATCATGGTCCAGCCAGCCACAGCACTGTCACCGGTGCTGCTATGACATTTGTATGAGGTCAGCTATACATTTAGTTTAATAGATTACTTGTGTTAATTGAATAAGTGATCATTATTTCTTGTGGTAGTTGTTGAAATGTGGGGAGTGTGTATTTCTAAGAGGGTACAGCCTGTTACACAGATAAGAATAGCTCAAGGGAAAAAGCCCTGAGAATTGACAGGTACCCTTGTCTTAGTCTTTAAAAGAATGTGTTTTTCAAAACAATGTCAAACAGCAACTACGGGGTCAATTCACACCTTGAAATGCTGTTGCCATGTCACGGGGGCAGGCATTCTGTCTATCTATCTGCAGCACCCTCCCATTGTCAATGATAATGATCAGATTTGCATGCATGTACTTAACACTAGATTCATCTTCATCTGTAGTTCTTTTGGTGACTTCCTACCAAACAAGTCTCAGTTGTAATTACCTTACTGATTCTTTTTTTTTTTTAATTTTATTAATTTTTTGTAATCATTCCATACAAATAGATCAATTTTGACAAAAAATAGTATTGAAAACAAATCGACCCCCACCCCTGAGAAACAGAGCATGGCCAATGGAGTAAAACTTAAATTGATGGGTTTAATAGGGCAATAGAGATGAATGGAGAAGAAAAAGAAATGCAGAGAGAATTACTTCTTCTTATTCTAAAATATTATTAATTAGATCCTGCCAGGTTTTGAAAAAGTTCTGTACAGATCCTCTAACTGAGAATTTGATTTTTTCCAATTTCAAATAGTATAAAACATCGGTTTCCCACTGACGTAAAAGAGGAGAGTTAGGATTCTTCCAACTTAGCAAAATAAGTCTGCATGCCAAAAGTGTAGTGAATGCAATCACAGTTTGTCCTTTCCTACTTTAAACCCATCTGGAAGAACACCAAACACAGCTGTTAATGGGTTAGGAGGGATTGTGCAGCAAGGCTGTCTGAAAGGCACTTAAAAATTTGGCCCAAAATGATGTTAATTTGGTGCAGGCCCAAAACGTGACCCAGTGAGGCTGGGACTTGATTGCAGCGTTTGCAGGTTGGATCTTGCCCTGGAAACATTTTGGACAGTTTTAAGCAAGACAGATGTGCTCGATATATTATTTTGAGTTGAATAATTATATGTTTTGCACATATGGAGCTCGAGTGAATTCTCTGCATTGCTACCTTCCACTCCTTTTCTGAAATATTGATTAAGAGATCTTTTTTCTATTGTCCTCTTGGATCTTTGAAAGGGAGGGACTGTAAAAGAATCTTATATATTGCAGAAATGGTGTCTAAGTCCTTGAAATTGAGCAATATTTTTTCCAGCTTGGAGGAGGGTGTGAGATGAGGAAAATCGGGCAAGTTCTGTTTAACAAAGTTCCTAATTTGAAGATAGTAAAAAAAATGTTTAGCTGGAAAGTTAAATTTGGAATGTAATTGTTCATAGGATGCAAAGATGTTGTCTATATAAAGATTTCTAAGCAATTTATTCCCAAATGTTTTCCAGATATTAAAAACTACATATGTTTGCGAGGGTTGAAAGAGGTGGTTCTCTTGCAGAGGTGCCACAGATAAAAGATTCTCCATCGTAAAATGCTTTCTACATTGGTTCCATGTTCTGAGTGAGTGAAGCACAATTGGGTTATTAGTATATTGCCGATAACTTGCATCTTTTGGGGCGCAATGCAGGGAATATAAAGAAGTACAGCAGGATTTTACTTCTATTGCGGACCAAGCCTGTGTATGTTCATCTATTTGTGTCCAAGTTTTTATAGCTTGTATGTTTGCTGTCCAGTAATAAAACTGAAAGTTAGGATGTTTTGAGTTCCAAATAAATTAGGTTATGGTTGAATCTAATTGCTTAAAAATGTTTTATTGATGTATATTGGAATGTTTTGAAATAAAAAAAGAAGCTTAGGAAGGATATTCATGTTAACAACATTAATTCTTCCAGCTAGAGTGAGATGAAGGGTTGACCATCTATGCAAGTCTTACTTAATTTTTTCCATACAGACAGCGAAATAAAGACCTTTATGTTTACTTGTGATATTTACCCCGAGGTATTTTAACTGATCTGCAATGATAAAAGGTAGGGTGTCCAATCTAATATTATATGCTTGATAATTCACTGGGAAGAGTACACTTTTATTCAAATTAATTCTGAGACCAGAGATCTTTTGAAATTCTGTAAGTGCTGTTAAGACCATATCATCTGCATATAGAGAAATTTTCTGTTCCAGTCCTTCTCTGATAATCCCCTTTATCTGATAAGCATTTTGACAGTGAACTGCAAGTGGTTCAATGGTGATTGCAAACAGCAGTGGTGACAAGGGGCATCCTTGTCTAGTACCACGTTCTAGTTTAAAGTAGTCTGAACAAATGTTAATACAAACTGAAGCTTCTGGATTGGTATACAGTAGTTTGATCCATGAACAAATGTTCGGGCCAAACCCAAATTTCTCTAATGTAGTGCCATTCAATCATGTCAAATGCTTTTTCTGCATCCAATGAAAATAATATCTCTGGGGTGTTTAACTTTGCTGGTGAATATATTACATTAAACAGGTGTCGAAAATTAGAAGTGTCAGCCTTTAATAAATCCAGTTTGATCTTGAGATATTTCCGAAGGCAGCACTTTCTGCATCCTTATAGCTATGATCTTAACATCATTATTCAGAAGTGAAATTGGTCTGTATGATGCACATTGTAACAAGTCCTTATTTTGTTTAGGAAAGATGGTGATTAATACTTGACGAAAAGTTTGAAGTAGAATTTTATTATCTCTAGCTTCTGTGAATGTTGCTAATAAAAGGAGAGTTAGCTGAGTGGAGAATTTCTTATAAAATTTGACAGGGTGAACATCAGGGCATGGTGCTTTCCCACTACTCTAAAGTGACCTTACTGATTCTAACAAGAAAAAAAAAATAGAAACATACAGTAGTCATGCTCCTGGGAGATTTTGAATACATAATTATTATGTGATCATAATCAGATCAAACAAAAATATTATCAGGTCATAATTTGATAAAAATTTGATTTTATTTTCAGGTGGAGATATATAAAACAACACAGAGTTTTGAGAAAAACATCAGATGAAGTCATGCTGTTCGTAATTTTTTTTTTATCAAATTAAATATTTACTTCAAGAAAATAAAGGTTAAACCACCTAGCAACTCAAATGAGTGAAGTACAAAGATTCCGTAGTGATGCACGTTTGGACATGTGTAGTTCTTTAAACACAAGTTTCCAAAGCGTATGGTTTGCTCAGGTGCAGCAAGTACCACATCAGATAAATAGGAACATTAGCTTTGCTGACCTTTGAAAGGAGAAGTATGTCTTTTAGTGTTTGGTAGTCTTGTTAAAGTAAATATAGGGTTTTGGATCACATTCATACACTGTGTTGAAAAGATTTATTGGCTCTGATCTTGGCTTTCCCCAATGGAGAATTCTGGTTTTAAATCATTTTCTTTGACTCTTGTGTTGGGTAATACTGTTTTGTCTAGCATCTTGACCACTTAACGTCTACCACTCAAATGATGCAGATTTTTAATACACTATTAGGCTTTTAGTGTGGTATTAGTATTTTAAAGCTGGGAAATTAAAATATCAGCATTAATTCATCTTGTGGCCATTTGAACTTCCATCAAGATCATTAAAGGCAATGAAAGAGTATGCAGTTTGGTTGTTATCTCTATTTATAGAAAGGTTCATTAATGAATATTTAACATTAGTGGGAAAATCATACATAGTGGGAAAAACATACATATCTTTATTTGCATTACTGAAAAGAATATTGTTGAACTACAGATCATTTTTCATTTTAACATAATACAATATTGCAAATAATGTATAATCATTATATTAAAAAAATATTTTCAGGAAAAAAATAATGATTTCATCAAAAATTACTGGATACAATGAATGAGTCTGACACGTCTAGTATCTATTTTAAAAGCCATCAGCATACCACACTCTGCAAACCACTAAATTCAACCTTGACTGCTAAAGGACAGGAACCAACAATTATAACAATCTGTTTGAACACACGCTGCTTTAATTTCATTCAATTATGTATCGGTGCTATTTTCTGTCCCTTTGAGCCACTGAAAACATGTATTCCATTTAGAAATCATATGGGGTAGAGAGAGCTGATGGACTGATAATGAATAAGATAATGAGTATGGACACACAACAGGAATGCTATTGACTGCATTAGAATTTAGAAACTTTTCAAACTTGGAAAGGACACTAAGATGTTCATGCAATAGGAAAGTTTTTAATATTAAAGAATGCAGAGAATGTTTAGATATTTATCTAACAAGTAAGATGAGAATGTAATGATATTTATCTCCACCATACAAAAAATCATCTTGTGTCAACTCAGTCTGACCTTAACTTGTATGCAGTACTCTGGGAAATTGTAACACAGAGAGGGCTAATGTGAATATAAATTGTGTAGGAATATAAAGTCAAAATGATGCCAATTGCCCTAGACAGTTACTTCCATTAGTGAAGGTGTACTTAAAGAAGTGGCTAAAAATGATGACTAACAGCTTGCAAGTCCACAAAGTACAAATGATAAAAGAAGGTATTCTGGTGGTGACCTTAGGGAGCATTCCATGAAACATACTTTTGAAATCGTGAATTAACTAAATAAGTCTTACTTAAATTAGTGTTACCATCAAAGCTCAATTGAATCCACTAGTACAAAGCGTTTCTTACGCACTTACTCATGATATTTAAGCAGTCCCAAGAATCGTTTACTGAGAACGTCTTTCATGGTTGAAGAAAAAAAAAAAAAAAAACAGAGGAGAGTGCACCAGATTGAGTGCCTTTGAAATTAAGTGTGAAACTGATGGGAAACATGGTGCATTATGAATTGATTGATAAAGTAAAGGGCACAAGTTACAGACCATTCTGTTGTTTGAAGTTTTAATTAATTGATGTGAAATAGAAGAACATATAACAGAACAGAGGTGGTCGACAGCTAAACAGGAAGTAATAACTGAAATGTCTAAACGGTGCTACTCTGAAAGTGCACCTGCTATTAAAAAAGTAAGAAGTGGTGCACGGTAATCTCTAACAGAAATGTCTACATACATCACATTTCTGAATTTGTGCATTACATAGTTGATTGTTGCAGGCATTACTCAAATGAAAATGTTTCTTATAGAATATGTCATTTTATTTTTCTATTGTCAAAGGTGGGTATTGAATAGCATCTTTATTCTCTTGGGCTAGACTTTCTCTTGTTTATAAACTGACAGTTATGTCATCATATTTTCTCTTTGTACCTAAAAAATTAATGCATACATTCCTGATATATTTGATTATTGTAGCAAACATACCCAAGCTATCTGTAAGATCCCATTCATAACATATTTTTATTGTTGTCTTCATTTACAAAGACTGTTCTCTGAATTGAAGTCTGTGTGTAGCAGTGTGGAGCTGTAGATTTCCTCTGTTCTGGCAATAAAATGAAGATTAACATCTGTCTATAACTTTTATTGGATTTTTTTTTTCTTTAAAGGTAAGCACAGATTGTATAATCCTCTTTAAATAATTTTATCTGCGTATCACATATGTTTTCTTAACCCCCATTTTCATGTTCTGCATTAAGGCTGTTCTAGAAGCAACAGACAGAAACCAATCTTGGGCAGGATGCCAGCTCATCACAGGGAATAAAAATAAGCAATAACAAGTTATATTCACCAATCAAATTAACAGCATGTCTTTAAGCAATTTAAGGAAGTAGACGCTCCAAGGGAAAATATGTAAAGTTTCAGACTCCTCAAAACAGGACACCTAAATATGCTGTTTCCTTCAACAGGCAAATATAAGGTAAACTTAGTATATAACTAGGGTGGCCATCTTACAGGGCACAGTTACATTTTATGATTTAAGCAATATACCCTTCAGTGAATAGGTTTTTATACCTTTTAGATTTTATGAATATTTGTATTTTTTTCATTTCACTATGATCTTTTGAAAACTCTGTAATTATGTGTATTGACATGTTGACTTGACTTGGCTTCAGCTAAAGGACAGGTGGCCTGACTCTCTTCTAAAAAAATTTTTGATACAAAACAAGATTCCTATTTTCATAAATCTTTGCAAATTCTGCTGCACCTGAGGAGGACAAACACACCAACATCTTGACAGATCGAATGAGGTTCTTAATGCGGAATAGAGGGTGTCACGCACGAGCGCATCGGGAGCAGTTGAAGGACCCGACGCACACCGCGGTAAAGCCGGCCAGGGGACGAAGGCAGCGTACTAACCTCTCTCTCTCTTTCCATAGAAAAGACGAAGCGACGCCGCCATAAACCAACCCGGAGTAAACAAAGGACTTTACTTCCGGGTTCCTTTCTTCCCTCTCGTCCCCCTATGATGACGTCAAACTCCCATACACCACCACGCCTTCCCAGCAACCATCACGTCTGATTTCCGGTCCGCCCCTTTATAATGTCCCTCCAAACCCTCCATTTTGTCTTATGTTTTTCATGCATTTTTTGTCTGAAGGAAAATACCTTTTTGTGTTACAGTATACGGGGCTCAAAACCCCAAACCCTTTATGAGTCTCTTTGTGCTTTATTCACAAGGGTTTGACATAAAGCAACTCATGTAATGCATTAAATTCCACTTTTTGACCCCGTTGTTCTTGACACATTTATATAGAATTCTTATAAATCATCTTACTGACTAAAAGTGTTTCTCTTTGCTTCTCAACAGTCCTGGTGTTTATTTAACTCTTAATATGTTATTTAACTCTTAACATTAGGATATTTGGACTGCTTTGTGCAGTTTCAGGTCATTTTTACAGGTCTGTTTAGGCAGCTGAATGACTTAGTGGCTACCATTTTATGGCAAACACAACAAGGCACAGTGCATTCTAATCTTAATTCATCTTCTCTGTACAGTCTGCTGGCTTTCAGCCCACCAGCAGCTGCTATGTCATGGTTATCTGCACAGACAGCCCTCCCTCCAAGTGTCAGCTTCCTTCTGTGTCCCTCCTGTTCACCTGCTGCTTCTTGCGAATAACTCTGTGTGTGCATGCTGAGTTTGAGTTTTCATTGTGCTTAAAGAACACTGTTCCTCCGTTTCTGAGGCAGTCTGATTTTTTTTTGTATTTCTTTTTTTACATGTGGTTAACTATTTAAATGAAATCTAGTGTTTCCTTTCATAATTATGAAATATGCTCTGTTTTTAACAATGAGTCAGTCTAGTGCCTTAGGAATTTCATTTGTTCACTGTAAAAAAAAAAATCAAATGTCTGGCATGCTTAAAGAAAATAAGGTGTCTTAGTTATTTTAGTCATCTCATCTGTTTAATAAAAATACACTGTAAGACTTTCAAGATCTAAAAGTCAACAGTAAAAAGTGACTTGTTAAGGCACCTAAGTTTGTCATATTTGGTCTAAATTTTTAGAACGTCAGTCAGTCTGTCATTGTCCAACCCGCTATATCCTAAAGCAGGGTCACGGGGGTCTGCTGGAGCCAATCCCAACCAACACAGGGTTCAAGGCAGGAACAAATCCCATGCAGGGCGCCAGCCCACCTCAGTTTTTAGAATGTATAACCCTATATATATTTTTAATGTTAACAAGAGCCAAGTGCATTTGTGGTAATGACAATTTGCCATCTTAGAAAGTAAAAATGTAAAAAAAGATAAACAGAAAAACAATCGTAATAAATATAAATACTGTATATTTACAAGGTGGTTTTATTCCAAATTCCAAATCACCATATTATAAAAAGGGTCATTCCATAAATAAACTATTACACTTTCATTCAGACAGAAGACATCTAAAAGTAGGTCCACCATAAAAGCAGACACTCCAAGGCAGTTGAAGTGCCACTACAGACTCCAAGAAAGAAGATCAAAAACACTTAGGAATAATAAATGAAAAACAATTACTACAATTAATTCTAATAAAAGTAGCAGTTGTATGAAGCATCCTCTGCACCAGTTCTGTATGACAGGCTAAAATAAAGAGTCTTTAACCTGATTTAAATGCTCAGACCTATGGAGCCCCGCTAATACTGGCAGACCCTGAAAGGCACTATATTATGGCAGTGGGGAAAATCATCTGAAACCAAAATAATTCTGGCTTATATGCATAGAATTTGGAAAGTAAAAAAAAAATATAATTAAAGTTTTTGCATTAGTTCTCAGTATCAGTTTTTAGAAATTCATAATGGCTGGAGATTTTTATTGCATAATAACTTTGATTATATATGTCATGAATAGCTGCAGTTACAAAACTCCTAGTCATTTTCCCTTCCATTCTCTTGAACACCAAGTTATGTGCAGTGTTCATAACAGAAAAGCACAAACGTCTAGTTAGGGGGGCATTTCATTTCTTATATAAACTGCAAACTAGAAGGATATCGGATGGCAAAGCAATCTCTCAGTTACAAGTAGGAATGGAATTCACTAATTCTTCATAGGGTGTTAGAGAAACATGGCAGAATTTGACTTAAAACTGTACATAGCATACATCTAAAACCTATTAGGGTCAAGATCCTAAATGCAAAAGATGTTATTGGGCTTTGGCTTTGCTTGGTTTTGTTATGTTTTGGAGTTGTCCTACGCTAAAAACACTTTGGAGAAAAATATTCACAAATTTGTCAGAAGATATTAGAATCATAATTGTTTTCTAATTCTTTAATGGTATTATTTTGAGTTAACACCAAATGAAATAACAATAAAACCTTTGTTATCTACTACACTGCATTGTTTGTGCATCAATTTATTTTCCTCAACAGAAACTCTTTGTATTCTGCAAAGGAACACTCTTACTGAAAAATACAGCATAATAGTTTAGTTCATACCTAATTCTTGACTATAAACTTGTATAATCACATGAAAAACAAAGCACAACAGGACAAAACATGAACATTTGAGGAAAACAACATTTAACTTTTAGTGCTGGATTAACTTGGAGCACACAAGTATTTTTAGAGATAGGAAACACATTGTCATCATCGTCAGTGTTGTGATATGAGTTTTAGTATATTTTGTCTGTCTTTTGAATATATATGTTAAATATTTTATTGCTGCTTCGCAGTTAGGAGACCCGGGTTCACTTCCCGGGTCCTCCCTGCGTGGAGTTTGTACGTTCTCCCCGTGTCTGCGTGGGTTTCCTCCGACAGTCCAAAGACATGCAGGTTAGGTGCGCTGGCGATTCTAAATTGGCCCTAGTGTGTGCTTGGTGTGTGTGTGCATGCCCTGCGGTGGGCTGGCACCCTGCCCAAGGTTTGTTTCCTGCCTTGCACCCTGTGTTGTCTGGGATTGGCTCCAGCAGACCCCCGTGACCCTGTAGTTAGGATTTAGCAGGTTGGATATTTGATGGATGGATGGATATTTTATTGCTGTAATGGACTCATGGTAGCTTCTTGTTCATTTTCTTTGCAGGCACAGTGACTGTATGGATATGGCCATTTTGTTGATAGTTGCTATTGGATATTGCAACTTCATGATAAGTCTTCCTTATGGAAAGTTATGCTTGTGTGTCATGTTATTTAAAGATTGCAGCACTCAAATTCAAGTAATCACATATTGGATTGATTTTTGGACTTAAGATTTGTGGGTAACATTTTATGGTTTTGGTTCCTTTCTTTGGTTTTTGAATCTTAACTGTTATTCTTTGTCTATTTCCTGGAAAGACTTTCCATTTCCCAGTTTCTTCCACTGTTTGCTCTTTTTTCTCTGACAAATATTCATGGTCAGAACAAAAGTCTCTGTCACAACAGGAAAAGAGAAGTTTCTTGTCTTTTGTTGAGTTTTATTGGCTCTTCAGCTCTGCCCAGGTGGCTTAATTCTGAGAAAAGGCAAAAGGCTTTAAGCTTGATGATTTCAGTAAGATAGCAACATTAAACATACAACAGATACAGTAGCAGGAACTAGATAGTTTCGGATGGTATAGGTTAGGTAGACTTTTTTTATTATAGCTGATAGCTGACCCCTTTATGATTTACTCATATAACATTTTCAACATTTTTCAGGCTTTTCCTGAAAAGGAGAGTTAGAAAAGGACAAGGAAATGACCTGTGGGAAAAAAGATTAACAATAAAAAAACTGGCAAGGATTTGTTACTAGAAGAACAAAAACACCAAAGACTAAATCAAAAACAGAAGTCAAAGCCAAACAATGCTAACCATAGTGGCAAAAACAAAAACAAATAGGAAAAAAGCAAAAGAAGTGCAAGTTATCGTGTTACATTTTAATGCACAAAAACTTGTACAAAGACTGAACGATGCCTCTATGTTTAATACTGGTCGCAATTTAACCTCAGACGTCACACAAAACAGGTGATGTCTTCAACCACTTGTACGGCAAACATCAACAACACTGAGAATGCCGAAACAGCACAAACTAATGACGTTTGCAGTAATTCTAAATGGCATCAATAGAAAATCAAATAAATAATATCATTGCTTAAAATAAAAAATATTAATTGAAAATAACCTGGGAAATCACAACAATAAGTGATGCAACTCCACTGTGCCAGCCTTCAGCTATAATTTTGTTACTTACATTTCAAAACTTCTTATCTGTTATCATTTATAGTGTGCCATATTTCAACTTAAAATATGTTTATATTTCTGTGTAAATTCAAGTTAAATCTTTGTGTGGAAATATAGCAAAAAAGTATATATATGTTGGCATAGCCAATTAAGGCGTAAATCATGTTGATGTAGTCATGATTCATTATATTTGTTGCATGATGCAATCATGCTAATAACTCAATCACAAAATGATGTGATTGTCAACAGACAGCCACAGTAAACCCAGAATCAGGGCAGGGTAGCACATAGACCTACACTAGTATATGTACACTACCATCAGTATGCCTATTAGCCACCAAAACTCAACCAAAGCAGCATAGGTGACCTGCCATTAATTCAAAATAGCAACTGGACTGTTGAAAATAAATGCAGCACATTCAAGTTTGGCTAACATTAAAGCCATGCTCTGTGCTACATATTCATAGAGTAAATTATGGAAATACAAAATGCAATTCTGACTGGACTGATGAATTTTGTTTTATGTTATTGGACCATACAAATGTTAAGCTGACTTGTTTGATATGCTGTCAGACTGTAGTTCTCTACAAATATAAAGCAGCACTTTGAGCCAAATCAGACAGTCACAAACAAAACACGACAAATGTGATTATGGCATATAATTATTCATTAAATCATTTATTAAAGTATATCTGCAAAAGAGAATGCAACTGTACAATCTCTGTACAAACTGTTTTCACTGATGCCGAGTTGATAAAAATGTACCCAAATGATATGGTGGAAGATATTTAAGTCACAATGAAAAAAACAAAGAAAACAATCATGGAGCTATAGAGATAAGTGCTATTGTAGGACAACAGTACCGTCAGAAGAGCAGAGCCTTTGTTGGAGGACAGCCTCACCTCTTGGTTCTCCAATTTAAAGAAGTTAGGTTTCATGTAGCTCATCATTGACTCATCTTGTAACAGGACTGACATTGGACAACTGTCTCTGTTTTTTGTCATTTGTTTAGCAGGAGGGCTTTTTGTGATGAACTGCTGTTTTTTCAACATTCACATGAAAGTAATGGCTTGGGCATGGGGGAAGAAACATTTCTGCCATCATTAGCAGCATTATTTACAAGTCAGTTTTCTATGTCAAACAAAATGGAAATATGAAAGACAACTTGGACACAGTAATGCATTCCAGCCTTCAACATCATCCTTTCAGGACCTTGCTGGAGAATTGGTCCGGTGAACATAATGAACTTACTGCATAATGATGCACGCACTGGCTTAGCAAGAGCTGAGCTATGAAGAGAGCAAGTGAACTACAAGATTAACCTAAAATCCTGCACTTTCTCAATTTTCCAAATAATGGCAAAAATTTCCATAGATACATTTTCTGACATTACATCTTTGCTATCATAATGTTGTAAATATATTTTATACCATTAAAGCTTTCTATATAACAACTGCAGTGACACTGAGTGAAGTAGTACCAGAATCTGTAATACCTTAAATTTTTTTTCAGAAATCCAAATTTCAAAAATATATTTGAGTAATTCCTGGCCTAAAATAAAAAAAAAAAAAAAAACTTAAGATAGTCCATATCACTAGTGGGCAAAACAGTGGTTCCACCCACGACCACTGCTAGTGGTCCACTGGGATTTTGCAGATCATCTTTTGGGCAGTTTTCCGGTGGCTCCAAAGTGGGAGCAGTGGGTGGCTGACAGCCAGTCCTTGGACTGCAGGACAGCATTTGACAACAGAAATCTGCCTTTCAGCCACTATATGACTATTTATTTTATTGTATATAATATATTGCTCTTGGCAGTCTATTAACTGCCCACCACTCACGTAGGCAAGAATTTAACAATTTAAATCGTTGATAATTTTATAGGAGTCAGACAGCAAAGGTTATACAATATATAAATGCAGCCTTCATGTAATATAAACAGGCCTACCCCACAAAAATAAAGGCATAACATAGCCCAAAAATATGTACCCTAAAAATAAAAAATAGCATAGTGATCTAAGAAAACAATACTGAAATAAGGCCTAGCTATAACAGACATTTTAACACTTAGCAATACACATACTTTACATATACAGTATGTAATATGTGTACAATGTAAATATGAATAATGACATTAGTAATAATATTATTAATAATGTTTTATACAATTTTGTGCACATTTTTATGTTTCAGTTTCTGTGTGATGTTACAGAGTTTGTTAGTAAGCTCCTCCTGGATCTTCCACATTACTGTCCTTGTTGTTCTGATGTAATCTGTGAAGTAAAAAGTGATATATCAATGATAAAAGAACAAGTAGATTGCTACTCTGTTTACAATTTGTTATGTGTACACAATACTAACTGTCAAGTGCATTCTGATCAGGCAGGTTCTGCTGGGTTTCGCCTTGGTGCAGACCTACTGCAACCTGTTAAAGCCACATTACATAACTTAGCAATAAATATGACAAACTTTGATTGACAATTATAGTAAAGTGAAAGTAAAGTTCTCAAATGCATACATCAGTATATTTCCATAGTGATGACACCATTATTTTATGTCAAGTTAGCAGTGGTTTTCTGATGTGGTCTTTGTTATGCAATATGTAAACAAAATTTCAAAAATTGTCACGGCAAATGAAAGTTTTATAATATCCATGGGTGCTTGCATGTGTCAGTGTAGAATTACCTTTCAGGTGAATTTTTGGTGAAGTGGTTGATAAAGTGTGACTTAAACCTGAAACAACAAAATTTGTACTACTGTAAAGCACTACTGAGAGAGCAAATGTTTACTTCACTACGTTATCAATCTATTCATTAAACACTGATATGTAGTTTGTTGAAAAAAATATGTATTTGAGCAGCAGGCCCCACAGAACTCACATACTCGCTTGTTGTAAAGAGGTTGACCTATCAGTCGGACTGTAAATTTGGTTGGGTCCTGTAAAAAAAAGAAAAGTGTAATTTAAATATCTTGATCTAACCTCAGCATAGAAAATACTTTTTGTTTTGAATGAATGAACAGAATGTATACAGAGTACACAGAGTGTACAGAGCAAAGACAAAATACCTTTAGTATGAGGTGTGTCATGCCTAATGGATGGCCAAATGGAGTGGTAAGCAAGGTTACCAAAATGCATACATCAGTGTATTTACATAGAAATGACACCATTATTTTATGTTTTCATGTTTGTCATGAGAATACTTTCATCAATCACAATGGTAGCTGTATTTTTTTGACCCTTATTTAGAAAATTGTTAAAATGACAAGTTGGCATGTTTTCTAAAGCTGTATTTGTAAATAAATAAATAAATAAACAAATAGAAATTAAACATTATCACATGTTAACCTTTTAGTTCTTAACAGTTAAAATTGGCAAAACACCTTACTTTTATTACATTTTTTTATTCTATTTGTTTGTATTAATTTATTAATTTATCTATTTACTTATTTTTATAGTTTAATGTTTTACTCTGTTGGCCTAGCTCTCTTTCTCATGATTTGTTTCTAACCTGGTTTTGTTAAACCTCACTTGCTTGTATGGAATTTTATTTGATGTTAATAAAATTAATAAAATGCTTAAAAATAAATACATTTTGGAGGTCACAGGACTGTTAGTAGGATGTCATCATCTTCATCACTTGACAAAAGTGCAGAATTGTATTCTGGTTTGGTCTAAAATATAATTTTCTGGTTAGCACAAAACAATAGATCACAGATGACCAGTTGATATGAGTTTTGTGTCTCAGATTCTCTCTTTCTTGTATTTTCTGGATCTGTGTCCAAGTCAGATCTGTTTTCTGACTGAAGCAAGTAGTCATGAGCCAATTGGCAAAAATTGCACTAAGTTAAGTAGTGCTCACCGTCTGTTCTATAGACAGTCAGGCAGTAAAAACTGAAAAAGATGCACTTAAGATTGCCTATATTTTTCATAGTGAATGAAGCTTATTTAATTATTTCAGCAGCAGTGAAAAAAATGAAGAAAAAAAAATTGCACATAAAAACACACTTTTTTCATTATACCATATCTTTATTTGAAAAGTAACAGTGTCAGATCGGGGGAGCATGAATGTGACCAAGAGAATAAAAGTGGATTAAAAAAATGCTAACTTTACACAGGCTGTTAAGACTCTAACTTATGTGTGTTTTGTTTCTTCGGTTTTTATTCAGTTGTATTCTTGAATAAAAGCACACTTGTTTCATTGATTTGTTAGAGACTCAAATTACATGTATGTTTTTATTATATAATAGTAACAATAATAGCAGCCCGCCACTCAAAGAGCTAATTGCAGGGAGGACCCGGGATAAAACCTGCAATGTCTTGATAACAAAGCAGCAGTTTTTACCCCTGCACCAATGAAGCAGATATATGTGAAACCACCTTGTTTCCACTGTGAAATACGCAAACACACACATGCATTCAAATGTCTTTACTTCTTATCGATTGATATTTAGTTTTCAGTTTACACACATTGACAGCAACATGTAAATTGAACAATTTCTTTTTCTTCACTTTTATTCTTGAACAGAAGCACAATTGTTTTGTTATAGATTTTGTGAAAGTGTTTATTATATATTTGGACTTCAGTCTTCACACATTACACACTACATGTCAACATGTTGTTGTTATTACCATAACATGAAAAAATTTCTATTTTAGTTATGTGTTCAACATTTCTTGCCTCACATTTCCTGTCATTCTACATTTATACAGATCGTTGTAGACACGGAACACACATGAAATGTATATATTTTAGATAATGATCTATTAGTTTCCTATACAACTCCAGACACCTCACTTGCAGATAAACAGACTTTTAACTGTGAGAATTTTGTGTCTGACTTCAGCTACCTTGCTAAGGAGAATGGGTAAGCAGGCCTTCTGCCTGTGGGCGAATGACACAAAACAAAGGCGATATCGGTGCGTAATTAACGCAGTAATGAGGAGGTGCAAGTAAAATTAAGGTGGCCCAGCATTGCATATATTTTTGCAAGCTTCAGGGATTCTAGTGTTAATAAATGCTGCCAGTGGACTATTGCAGAGCCACCAGCTATAACAGTGGTCGACTAGCCAGCAGTGGACCAATGTTAACCCACTATATGTTTGCTACTAGCGTTTTAACAGCTGTGAGCCGCTCATGAGCTGCTAACTACTGAGCAGCCAGCCGCCAGCAAGCCAACAGTGGGCCACAGACTGAAAACTCTGGTCGTGTTTCCTACTGCCTCCAAACCCCTCCTGTGCTGGTCTGCTGACAATCTGCTGACTGGTGGCATTCCATCCCAAAACAGACAGATGCTTGTTTACTGGGGTGATTCTTTAAGTACTGTATGTGACCGTGACTTAAATCCATAGGATACTATATTCACTTATAAATAAAAAACAATGGTAGAGTTACAGTTTTGGAATTTTTCTTAGCGGAATCCTCTTCTCAATATGCAACTCACAAGAGATTTACATAATAGCAACAAAAAGATTAAGTAATAAATACAACTTGGATTATTAGGAGTAACATTATCTTAATACACAAAGCTAGCCGGTGGGTTATCTTTGCTTACCTTAACTCCAGTCTTTCTCGTCACCCCCTTATTGGGTGTGGTCGCATTGGATCCACTTTTCACCTTTCATAAAGTTTCAATCCCATGATCGACAGACATTTAGTCAAGAAATTTCAGTCATTCCGTGCATGGAATTCTGTGTACCCAAATGGAATTTAAACAATAATGAGTAATTTAACAATTATAATATTCTCTTTAGTTTGACTAAGATTGCCTGCGCTTTATGTCCTCACCAAATAAGAAGCATGCTTTAAATATAGAATGATATGTCTATGATTGAGGAAATACTGAATGGCAAGCACACATTTTATTCTGTAATAGAAATATCTTCTGATTTAAAAAACAGAACTTCAGCAGTTTTCTTCCATGTTTACTTATAGTTGTTGTGATCAATACTTTTTTTTTGCACATACTGTACTTTATGTGATATATTTATGCAATCAGATATAAACATGTATTGCATGTCACACCTGAGGAAATTGTAATAACTGGCTAAATGTTGAGTCTAGACTGATACATTGACATCTTCAAGCAAAGCAAAAACAAAATGTGTTATTTTGATCTGTCTTTAGCAAACCTGCTAGAAAACCAAATTCCTCTCTAGTGGCAATATAAATTTTATTTCACTTTAACTTTCATATTGCTTATTTTAAATGCCAGCACACATTATACAGGTTTAATTGTAGAGTGCTGCTGTCAGTTTCTCTTTACTACAATGCCATTTGTTTATTTGCTTATTTACCTGTAAATCAAATCAGCTTTGTAACCCAGTTTTGTAACAACACTCTCCCCACAGTAAAAAAGAGCAGAAAGTGTGGATTTCAATGTCTTTGCTGAAACAACAAAATGACTAACAATGCCACTGCTATCTTTTGCTTTGAATCTTTTAAACAATGGTAGCTTTAAAAATAACACAAACAATAGCTATTGGATAAACAAACCAAAACAGTTACATTTACAAAAGTCCTCTAGCAAAGCAAAGATTCTGTTTTATAATGATTAAAAGAGTCTGAATCATTTGTTTAATTAAAAGTGTTTGTCAAGATCGTTAGTACACCTCTTGAATTGCTTAAATGAGAAAGCTTTAAACAAGAAAGCATGTCTAATCAACTAAATGTTAAACAGATTTTAATGGCATGTATTCAGTCTGTTGTGAATGAAGAATTAAGAGGGGCTCAGTTAATTAACATTCAAGATTGGACCGCCATAGTATTTAAAATATTGTTTTGTTCTAAACCAACATCTGCACTGTCAAGGACATTTTTCATAAACTTTAACCATTCCTAATATATTCTGCTTGTTTCCACTGTTTCTTCACTTTTCAAATTATTTTGAATTTACTGGTGAAGTATGTACTTTGGTAAAATATGTTTGATTGTAATAAATATTCAGCACTATTTTTCTCATCTCAGGTTGCTTTGGTTGAGTAGTTTTCAAAATAAAGCATGTCATATCCTGCAGCAAGTAATCATTATTCTTCTTTCCATATATGGTAAATCTTCATATCAGTTTAATTTTATTCTATGAAAAGAAGAAGAGAGAGGCTAAAGTGTTTATTGTTGCTATCTTGGTCTGCCTTGAGGTGACTGTAAATCACCCTATTGTACTTGAGTTGGTGTATGCAGTAGAAGAGACTGGTATTAATTTGTCATGGATGACCTCAGTCCAGCTCTTGTCAAACTTGTAATATACTATTCAATGCAACTATTTGCATGAAAGATCTTTTTTAATGCTTTATTTATCCATTAGAATATAATACAACACAGGGTAAAACAATCAGTATTTAGTAACACTAATTAAATATGATTTTTCTAAGTGTCTAAGTGATTTTTGCAGTCAACCTTTTCATAAATTAAATGTTCATGTAAATCTCTTTCTTTTATTGAAAGAAGTCAAAACAGTTTCACAAAGGGAAACCTGAATTTTCCTGTTTCTTAATAGTTTGTTATTAACATATAATAGTAATTTAATAAGAGCAACGTCCCAAACTGAATAGGAGCTCCAGAAATAAAAATTGTCTATGCTTAAATTAAAAAAATAGATTAGGTTAGATTAGATTAGATAAAACTTTATTAATCCCATGAAGAAATTCAGATGCAAACTGCAACAGAGACATAAAAACAAGAATATAGACTTCACACAACAGATAATACAGCCAAATCAATCAATATGTAAATAAATAAAAATAAACATATGAGTACATCGGGTGGAATCATTGAATTGCCTGATAGCAGTGAGAAGAAAGGACCAGCAGAAGAGTTTCTTAGCACGCTGTGGTGGAATGAGCCTGTGGCTAAAAGTGCTGCAATATAACACCTCCCAGAGGGCCTTTTTCATGATGGCATTAAATTTTGTCATCATTCTTTTTTCCACAACAGCATCCAGTTGTGTCCAGGGTTCACCCAGTGATGGAGAAGGATTTCCTGATAGGTTTGGTTGATAATTTGCTTACCTACAACCCCAATTCCAATGAAGTTGGGACGTTGTGTAAAACGTAAATGAAAACAGAGTACAACAAACATTTGCAAATCCTTTTCAACCTATATTCAATTGAATACACTACGAAGACAAAATATCTAATGTTCAAACTGATAACTTTATTGTTATTTTGCAAATCTTCACTGGGGTATAAAAGGAGCATCTCCAAAAAGTTCAATCATTCACAAGCAAGGATGGGGCCAGGTTCACCACTTTGTGAACAACTGTGTGGGCAAATAGTCCAGCAGTTTAAGAACAACGTTTCTCAACGTACAATTGTAAGGAATCTAGGGATTTCATCATCTACTGTCCATAATATCATCAAAAAATTCAGAGAATCTGGAGAAATCTCTGCACGTAAGCGACAAGTCCGAATACCAACACTTGATGCCTGTGACCTTTGATCCCTAAGGCGGCACTGCATTAAAAACCGACATCATTCTGTAAAGGATATTACCACGTGGGCTCAGGAATACTTCAGAAAACCATTGTCAGTTAACACAGTTCGTCGCTACATCTACAAGTGCAAGTTAAAACTCTACCATGCAAAGCGAAAGCCATATATCAACAACAGCCAGAAACACCGTCAGCTTCTCTGGGCCTAGGCTCATCTGAGATGGACTGACATAAAGTGGAAAAGTGTGCTGTGGTCTGACGAGTCCACATTTCAAATTGTTTTTGGAAATCATGGACGTCGTGTCCTCCGGGCCAAAGAGGAAAAGGACCATCCGGATTGTTATCACCGCAAAGTTCAAAAGAGAGCATCTGTGATGGTATAGGGGTGTGTTAGTGCCCATGGCATGGGTAACTTGCACATCTGTGAAGGCACCATTAATGCTTGAGTGTTGTTAAAACGAAAGGTGATATAACAGTGGTAAACATGCCCCTGTTCCAGCTTTTTTGGAACATGTTGCAGACATCAAATTCAAAATGAGTGAAGATTTGCAAAACAACAATAAAGTTTATCAGTTTGAACATTCGATATCTTGTCTTTGTAGTGTATTCAATTGAATATAGGTTGAAAAGGATTTGCAAAACATTGTATTCTGTTTTTATTTACATTTTACACAATGTCCCAACTTCATTGGAATTGGGGTTGTAGAAGACTGCAGCGTAGAGCACCACACTAGCTTACTATGGACTGATACTTTAAAATAAGAATTACAGTCTGCTCTGGTCCTTCTTGTACAGCACCACTGTGTTTTTTGGACCAGTCCAGTTTGTCATTTATATGAACCCCCCAGGTGCTTACAGCTCTGCACCACTTCCACATCCTTCCCCTGAATGGTGACAGGTCTAAGAGGCTTCTTGGCATGTTGGAAGTCCACTACCAGCTGTTTTGTCTTGCAGATATTGAGTTGCTGATTATCGTCCCTGCACCACAAGACAAATAACAATTAAACTGACTAAGTGTGACAAGCATGTAAACTGTCACATGATTAATTTTGATGGTTTATTATACACATGCTGAGTTTAATATTTTCAGATTTTAAATGCTGTATACTACAATAATGGTGTCCATTATATGGTCTAAAATTTGTTTTGATAATTTTCCTCAAGGAACCTTATTTTCATAAAAGCTTTATATATTGAAATATATAGTTTATGTTAAAGTGTTTTTCAATCTGTTTGAGAACTCAGGTAGACTGGATCTGAATCTTGGCCTGACCATTGATTTTGTGGAGTTTTCCAATTCTCTTTATACCTGTGCCACAGATGCATGTCAGGTTAAACAGTTACTTTAAATTGTGTGCATCAAAACATGCATTCATCTTTCCTTGGTTTTGCAGGGATATTTATTTTCATGTATATGTCTAGCTGCAATACTTTCACTCGTATGTGTCCTGAAATGGTATCCATGTGTGTACACACAGAAACAAGATTGTTATCTTCATTAATACGTTCATGATTGATATCAAGTCACTTTGCTATTCCAACATAAATAGGATAGCAAAGAATTTAGGTATGTTTACACCTTAAGTTTTACCCGGTTGGCCATGCTGTCTCTCTCAGAGGTGGGGTTCAACTTGTTTTCAATCATATTTTATTGTAAAAATTGATCTATTTGTATGGAATTGTGACAGGTGTCTGGTCACACTTACAGGTAATCTAACCTAGACACCGTTAAAATATCCGACTACGCCACCCAGTTTTATCAAGAGACTGGGAACTCCTGAAATTTACCAATAATAGCACACAGGTTTCTTTAAATTGGGCGGTGAGTAAACACACAATGAAAGACACAACAGTAATTTCAGGAAAAGCAACAGTAACTTCTATTACACAAGACAATAATAAGAACATGGAAAAGATAAATGAACATAAACAAAATTTAACACTATCAAGAAAAAAAGGAAAACACACAGTCCACACTCTAAAGACCATCAAAAACAGAATTGGATGATACAACCTTTAGTGGTGCAGAGTCCAGTTTGCGCACTGTGTTATCCCAACACTTAATCATTCAACTGTCCACGGATGCACTCTGTTCACCAGACACTCGTTTCCCAACAGAAGTTGTGTTAAATTGTTGAATCCCTGTCAGCGTCTCTTCGTCGTTCCCTTTTTTTCCACTCTGGGCTCCTTGTGTTGCTGTGACCTAGGCACGTCTTATTTCTTGTCTGCCAGCTTTGCTTGGTCCTTTCATGCGGCTTCCCTCTCTCGCTGGACCCACAACCAGCGTCTCCTTGTAGAGCTGTCTCTTCCTCCCTGGAAGTATTGCCGTCCTTGTGCCTCACGTCGTGCCAGCCATGTACCCTTGTCAGCCTGCGAGCCCCTGTGCTCTGTCCGAGTGTCTTGGCTGTGTTCTCAGTAGACTGTCTCCCCTCTTGCCTTCTCCTGGCCAGAGATTAAATCTCCTTCAGTCTCTGCAATTATCAGTTCTGGACAATCAGATTAAACAATGGCACATCTAAATTTCCTGGGTTTAACAATTAATGAAAGCACAAGTTAAGAAAATGAATTGTTACCAACCATTAATGAGTACAGATCTGCTGATTAGAAACCAATATTGTCAAACATGTTAATTTCCAAGTCAGGTAAATACAGACATCCTCCAAGGAAGGAGAAGGCCTATTATCACAACTTTGTATTATTTGCATACTCAACCAGCCAGACTTCAAAGCAGTGACTCCTTTGCCATACAGCAATACCTACAACCTGCAGACAACCCTGACACAATTAGTAACTGGATTATCCAGGAAATCGAAAAACAAGGTCCCATTCTGACAGAATGATTACAATAAAATTAAAAAAAAAAAACTGTACACAAATAGCGAATATTTAGTAATATTGCAAACGGCCTACAGAGGTAAGTATGGCCCCAGCCGTTTTCATTGTTTTTCTTTCATTGTGTTTATCCACCTAATTAAACAGAATCTGGTCTCTAATAAAACATTGATTTCAATGGAAATTTAAAGATGCTGTAAAGTACTATAACATGTAAAAAAGTAGGTATTTCTATACTGTGTTTTTTCTACATATTAAAATTTTAAAAACAGACTAATTGTATACTGTGGTGGGCAGGCGCCCTGCCCGGGGTTTGTTTCCTGCCTTGCGCCCTGTGTTGGCTGGGATTGGCTTCAGCAGATCCCTGTAACCCTGTAGTTAGTATATAGCAGGTTGGATGATGGATGAATGGATGGATGGACTAATTCTATAATCTCATTTATAAATTAAAGTGTGTACAAACAGCAATTACACTGGTCAACAGCATTTTGCTACTGGTAGTCTTTTACCTTTACTTTAACAGGTTTCACTTGCTGACTCCAAATCTGAAAAACGTTTCTGTCCAGCACATCCCGTTTTTTAGTTATGTTGTTCCAGGTCTTGGACAACTAGGGTGACTGGACAGTAAAGGCGGATAACCATTTTGATAAATACCGATAATTCCACTAGGGATGCCATTGAGATAAAAGAATTTGCCACACGTTACTAACAGCTCTGAGTTGTTTACCTCGTCATTATTAATTTTACTTAAAAATTACTAATTTTTAATTCGCAAAAAAAATATTTGTTACTGATTACTGATTTATATGACTCTAAAGCACAATGACACAACTCAGACATGACGGTGCAGTAGGTCGAGGTTTTACTGTTAAACATAACATTGCATTTCAGGGCATTTTGTTTATTAGATTCACCATTACTTTGAAAGTTTTGTGAAGGCGATGGACAGAAACGGCAATGCTTTTCAGAATTTAAGAAATAAGTTTGGTCTAAAGAAAAGTGAAGCCAAAATGAAGTAAGGTGTTTTTGTTGATGCTTGATGATGAGTTCAAAAGGAAACTGAAGCCAACTGAATCAGCAGCATGGGAAGCATTTGTGCGGGTTGTCCAGAATTTTCTTGGCAGTCACACAGCAAAGAATTATGCTGAGCTTGTGGAGAACCTACTGAATGTGTATCAGCTTATGGGAGCCTGAATCTCACTGAAGATGCATTTTTTTACAATCTCATCTCAACTTTTTTCCACCAAATCTGGGCGATGTCAGCGATGAGTATAGGGAAAGATTTCATCAAGATATAAAGGTGATGGAAAACTGATATCAGGGAAAATTCACTCCGAGCATGATGGGTGACTACTATTGGTTCTTGCAAAGAGAGACGGATGTGCGGTACAAGCGCAAAAACAAGTGCCTCCAACATTTTTGGGCACACTGACCTCACTTTTATATTGAGGTAAATTGACATAAATATACTTTAATGTTTCTCTGGTATTGTCTTCTGGTTTTTTTTTTGGAATAAACAGATCAAATCAATTTTGGTGGGACAGAGTCCAAACTCCAGGTATTGTGTTGATATATTATATTGATATTCAAAAGTGTCAAAATGTCAGTGATATGTATTTCAAAAACCTGACATGCTAGCTTAATTCCGATTGCAATCTGAAGTTCCCAGAAGCAAACAAAAAATATTTTTTGTAGACCAGTGTTATTGTCATAAAAGAACTCAGTATTCATGGCTTTTTGTGGAATTAACTTGTATCATTCCATCTATATTTGTTTTTTTTATCAAATGTTATATGCCTAAGTAAGAATCTAATGGATTTATAATATTAAAAAAAACAAAAACAATATATTTTTCAGGATTACTGGATTGTTATATAACTACAAGCTAATGTTAAAAAAAAGGGACGATGCATACACTTTGATGACCATTCATACTTTTTATGGTTTTTAGGAAAAAATGGCAAAAATTAATTCAAATTCCTCTCTCTTCTTCTTTCGGCTGCTCCCGTTAGGTGTTGCCACAGTGAATCATCTGTCCGCATACGGATTTGGCAAAATTTTACACCGGATGCCCTTCCTGACGTAACCCTCCCCATTTATCCAGGCTTGGGACCGGCACAAAGAAACACACTGGTTTGTGCATTCTCTGTGTCTGGGTTGCAAAAATGAATTCAAATAAAGTGAAAATATGCAAATAAAACAAATTATTATTTTGAAGTGGATTTTGCAAAAATACTGTACATGCTTAATTTGTTTGAGTCATATCTGTAATAAGAAACTTTGTGGTAACACCAGTTGTTTGTGGACTATTAATTCAACATCATAACCATTTTTGGATTTACATATTAAATGATGAAACAAAATTTATCCTGTATATTACATATACTTCAGTTTGTTTTTGAATAAGATACAATATTAATATAATACACTTGTACAGTTTAAAGACAATTGATTTAATTTTATTTTTAGTATCGTGTAAAATTCTATAAATGTGAAACACTAATCATAAGTGAGCAGCATATGTTTTTAACACTGTGACATCTGGTTGAGAATAAAAATAACAGATGGAAAAGAATTATGTCAAAACAGTGGCCTTGGAATAAGACAGGAAAAAATTCAAATACATCTAGGAGAGCAAGATGAGCAAATTATAGTGGAATAAAAAAAAAAACAAACAGTTGATACTTCAATTAAGGTTTCTTATATAAATACGTTTATTCCTTTTTGAACTGGTTTATGAATATCTTCATCTGTGAAAATATTCTGTCTTTTAGGAACTATCTTTCAAATGTGACATAGGGTTTACCTGTTCTTCATACTGTTCAGAACATGTTCTTAAACTCCCTATTCAGTAGTACTAGAAATGCACAAAGTCAGATGAAAAATACAACAGGATTTTAGCAGTATAATGAGCTAGAAAGAAGGAGAGCCTAACATTGATTATGTACCTATTGATTTTGGATGCTGAAGGGTTTTGTGTGACATTTAATTATTTTGCTTACTTTGTAAATCACCATTTGTTGGCTAAAGAAACAGCTATGGGGTGATTAGAGGAATGCAGGCTATCTAATTACTTTATGTAGACTCTTAGTCACTGCATAGTACTAATTGTCCAGCAGATCTGTGTTGATCTGCTTATATACACTTGTGCAGCAAATCACTATTACAGCACCTTTGTGAACATTATATTTATACGGTGAATATGCCTCATAAAGCATTAGAGCAAACTGCAGTACTCACTTTCTTTCCTCTCTTTCAGGCCACACCTCTTCGGAGTAGCAGCGAGCGGAAGCACAGAGCAGCGGCATCTCCCACAGGCACGTAGCCCTTCGCAAACACCTGAGTAAGTTCAGCTGAAGTAAAGCCGGCAGCTGACCATGAGAAATAACCGGCAGTGAGAAATCAAAGTCGATCACTCAGCAGGTGATGGAAACTTAAAGCCGACGGTTTCTTAGTGATTCAGCTGAACGCAGAAAGCGGCAGAGCACCGAAGTTTCTACAAAAACAGAGAAGATGATATCAACACTAAACTTGAGTTCTATCTGCTCTCTGCCCGTTGAGGGCACATTTATATGTTGTGTGTCCTGCAGCATATGTTTAGTTAATTTAGAGTTGGTCGGGAAAATACGCGAATTGAAGGACCGCATTAGGAACCTGATAGCAATTAGGCAAACCGAAAATTGGATCGACTCGGTTTGTTTAGACAATTCGGCTACTTCTGATTCAGCTTCAGTCTCTGCAGGTCCCACAGTAGTTAGTGAGTGGCCGAAGTCAGCAGCACCAATTCAGCCACAGGGTGAGTGGGTAACAGTAAGACAGGGTCTAAGAAGCCAAAATTTAGTCCCTCGGCACCCAGGTCACCAATTTGGACCCAGAACAGATTCTTAGCACTCCGCAGCGCGCCTGTGGAAACTGAGCATAAGAAAGAGCTCATAATTGGTGATTCCATAGTGTGGTATGTTAGAATTCCAAACTATGTTAAACCAGCAGTTAATGTTAAATGCCTCGCATGTGCCAAGATTTCTGACATAGAGGCCGCATTGGACTGTGTGGCTGACGATGAACAATCTACCTTATTACTGCATGTCGGCACTAATGATATTTATTTACAGCAATCTGAGGTATTAAAGAGGAACTTCATCTCTCTATGCACCAAAGCTGAAAGAAAATGTCGGAATTTAGTTGTACCTGGTCCCTTACCAAGATTATATAGAGGGGATGTGATTTATAGAAGATTGCATTCCCTTAACTGCTGGCTAGAAACCTGGTGTGCAAATAAAAGCATAGCGTTTGTGAACAAATGGAATGATTTTTGGGAAAGGACTGGATTTTTCAAAAGAGATGGTCTTCATCCTAACTGGAGGGGATGTTATGTATTATCCCAAAATATGGCAACAAAACTGCCTGGTTGACTGATTAGAGCACCATCCAGGTCGCAGTCATGTGATCTTAAATCACAGGCTGTTGTTTATCCCACCTGTTACTATTCTGATGCTGTTACCCATAATCCCTGTTGTTGGGCATCCAGTAAATTTAGTCTTGATGCAAACCTTAAATTACCTGATAACTAAAAAATAAGGTATATAATTAGACCAAGGGATAAAACCAGATCCTCCACCAGGGACAACTGTAATAGAAATTTACTTCAAATTAAAACAAAAAATATATCACCAGTTCAGAAAGAAGAATGCAGTTTTAAATGCTGCTTATTGAACATTCGCTTTCTTGGCAGTAAGGCTGTTTTGGTAAATGATATTATATTAAGTATAAAATCAGATCTGTGTCTTCTTACTGAAACCTGGCTTAGTAAATGTGACACTGTTCCCCTAGCTGAGGCATCACCAGATGGATACTCGTTCCTTCATAAGTCTAGAGATTCTGGTTGAGGAGGAGGCCTTGAAATAATTCATTGCAACAAGATGCAAATCACGTCTAAAAATTTAGGCAACTTTACATCCTTTGAGGCATTCATTTTAAATATTAAAAGAGATTCCAACACAATTATTGTACTAGTCTACAGACCACCAGGGTCATATTCATTGTTTATGACTGAATTTAGCAACCTTTTATCTGATTTGGCTATAAATTATGATCACGTAGTATTGATGGGGGACTTTAATGTACACATTGATGTGGAAACTGACACTTTTAGCAAATGTTTTACTTATTTGTTAAATTCAGTAGAATTTTGTCAGAATGTCAAAACTCAAAATCATAACCACACATTAGATTTAATTATAACTTACAAAGTTGAAATTCAAAATTTAAATATTACTCCATTAAATGAAGTTATTTCCAATCACTACTTAATTACATTTGATTTAGTCCTGCCCTTGCCAACGCATTTACAGATTAAAACAAAAACAGTGCAACATCTAGATTGAAATTCTGCTTCAAAAATTATACATACTTTGACTAAGTCGAGTGTAATTGTGGAAAACTATTTAGATCAGTTAACATCAAATGTAAATCTGGAAAACAATTTTGATCAGCTAACATCACATTATAATGTGACCTTGAGAGATGCTCTGGACACAGTGGCTCCCCTTAAAACAAAAGTGATCAAAGCACATAGAAACTCTCCCTGGTTTAATGAAAACACTCGAGCTCTTGAATTAGAGTGTCAAAAACTTGAACACAGATGAAGAACAACAAAGCTACATGTATTTCAAATTGCATGGACAGAGAGGGTTAAAAATATAAAAAAGCTCTCTTTAAAGCTGGCTCAGAATACTATTCTACAATAATAGATAGCATTAATAAAAATCCTCGGGTACTGTTTAAAACAGTGGCTAAATTAACAAATGGAAATTCAGATCTACAGTGCAAAATACAAACAGATATTAGCAGTACGCAGTACAGACTTTATGAACTTCTTCAATGAGAAAATGAAAAATATAAGATCCCAGAACTCAGCATTACAGTACAAACCAAATACTAGCTTAGCAGACCCTGTCTCACACTGCATTCAGCACTTTCGTAATTTTAATACTGTAACTGAGCAGGAAGTCTTAACTTTAATTTCAAAATGAAGCCCATTACTTGTTCCCTAGATCCAGTGCCAACAAAACTAGTAAAGAGTGCAATGGATGTTCTTGCAGTGCCTATTCTAACCATTATCAATAGTTCATTATTGCATGACACAGTACCTGATGCACTAAAAGTGTCAGTCATTAAACCATTACTTAAAAAGTTAGACCTAGACCCACACATACTAAATAATTATAGGCCTATTTCAAATTTATCCTTTCTCTCTAAAATACTAGAAAAAGTAGTCGCCAATCAGCTTCAGTCACACCTTACGCATTACAATTTATTTGAGAAATTCCAGTCTGGTTTTCGCACTGGTCATAGTACAGAAACGGCACTAAAGCGGGTTGTAAACAACATTCTGATATCCTCTGATGAAGGAAACTCCACTGTAATTATGTTGTTAGACTTAAGTGCAGCATTTGACACCATTGACCATTCTGTTTTACTGCACAGGCTAGAAAATGATGTTGTGCTTACAGGCACTGCGCTCACTTGGTTTAGTTCTTATTTATTAAATTGATTCCAATATTTACAGAAATGTACTGGCAGTACTCCAACATTATACACAGAAGTAAGATATGGTGTCCCACAGGGCTCAGTACTGGGACCTTTAATATTTTCAATTTACATGCTTCCACTGGGATCTATCATTAGGAAACATAATGTTAATTTTCACTCGTATGCAGTTATACCTTTCATTTAGATCAAATGAAGTTTCTCCAATGTTGTCTTTAATTAGTTGTGTTAGTGAATTAAAGGAGTGGATGGATGAAACTACTTGTCTTTAAACACAGATAAAACAGAGATGTTAATTGTTGGAGGGAATGATGCTGATCACAACAATATTCTGTCATTATTTAACTCAGTTGGAATCACCATTAATTTTACTGAATCAGCCCGCAATCTAGGAGTTATCTTTGACTCTAGCATGTCATTTAAAGCGCAATGTTACAAAGATGTCCAAATCATGTTTCTTCCATCTTAAAAATGTTGGGAAATTAAGGTGCTTTCTAAATAAACAGGATTCTGAGAAATTAATTCATGCATTTATTTCTAGTAGGATTGCTACTAGAAGTATTCACTGGATGTTCAAACTGTTCTTTATACAGCCTCCAGTTAATCCAAACTGCTGCTGCAAGAATTATTACAAGAAAAAGAAAATATGAACACATAACTCCAGTTCTTAAATCCTTACACTGGCTCCTGGTTAAGTTTATGGCAGATTTCAAAATCCTCCTTTTAACATATAAAGCATTAAATGGCCAAGGTCCGGCTTACTTGTCTGTACTTATCATGACTTACAAACCAGAGCGCACATTAAGATCTCAAGATGCCGGTCTGCTTATGATTCCAAGGATTAATAAAATTGCAGTGGGAGGTCGAACTTTTAGTTACAGGGCCCCTAAACTGTGGAATGGTCTGCCTGCTACTACAAGAGATGCCCCTTCAGTCTCGGCTTTTAAATCCCAGTTGAAGACTTACTACTTCAGTTTAGCATATCCTGACTAGAGCTGCTGATTAACTGTACAGACTGCATCTCTGTTGTTAGTTATTAGCACTAAAACATAAGTAACATGATAGTTATAATTTGTTACTAACCCTCACCTATTCTGTTTCTCTTTTCGGTACTCAAATGTGGCACTTGCTGCCACAGCCCACCTGCCAAGTTGTTTTGCCTGCCTAAGGTAAAGTCATCCCTGATGGAGGATCGCAGGAGTCGAGGGAAAGAGGGGTCCTTTCATCAGATTAGTGCTATTTCAGCTGTGGAATGGCCAAAAGGGGAAGGCAGCTTGAGGAATGAGGTCTACAGGACTCTAAACAAATCCAAATCAAATTATGTGATATCATCTACTATTAAATTCTACTCCATACTTCTAAAATTTTTATTTTTATACTGTATTGAGGATTTGTTCTGTTCTGTGTATTGTGCTGTACTGTGTTGTATTGACCCCCTTCTTTTTGACACCCACTGCACGCCCAACCTACCTGGAAAGGGGTCTCTTTTTGAACTGCCTTTCCCAAGGTTTCTTCCATTTTTTCCCTACAGCGTTTCTTTGGGAGTTTTTTCTTGTCTTCTTAGAGGCTCAAGGCTGGGGGGCTGTCAAGAGGCAGGGCCTGTTAAAGCCCATTGCGGCACATCTTGTGTGATTTTGGGCTATACAAAAATAAATTGTATTGTATTGTATTGCAACTATGTTGGGTGGCAAAATTGATAGCACAGGCCAGTAATGTAAATTTTTGAGAAATTACCAGTCATTGTACTATTAACTGCATGGCACAAGCATGTTTTTAAATTATACTTTAAGATATCTTTAACATGTTTTGTATTTTCACAAGATAAAATATTGTAAGTTAAGAGAAAAAACAGTGGTTATTATTTTAATCCCATATTAGTTTTGGATACTAATAAACTGAATGGATGCACATCAACACAGTTGCACAACTAAATGTAGACATAACCCGAAAGAACAGTCATGAAGCCAAATGGAAGTGAGTTGAAAATGTTTTCTGTTGATCTGTACTGCTATGCTACCGAAATTTCTGTTACATAAAATTTTCTGAAACTGAGAGTGAAATTAAAATCAAAACATTTTTAATTAAAAGATGTTAAGAACTGTAAGGTCAAATCCTGAGTCCTGCATTGTGTATTTTATGGACAAAATAAACTAAGATACTTGCCATAGTTCATTGAGCATGTGGGCCACTATATTATTTGGTCATCATATTTGCCCTTTAATTCAAGTTAAGCGTTAAGTAAAGGCCATTAAGGGAAAAAGGTAAAGCAGTGCTACACTTCATAAGAAAATTACCTAAAAGAAAATAACATTCTAAATAGTAGCCAGCATGGGTTTATGAGAGAAAGGTTATGCCAAACTAATCTTTGAGATTTTTTTGAGTAAGTAACCAGACTAGTTGACAAAAACAAAGCATTTACCTAGACTTTCAAAAAGCATTTGATACAGTTCCACACCAAAGATTAATTCTGAAACTAGAAGCTGTAGGCATTAGAGATAATCTACAAAGCAGGATCTCCAGCTGGTTAACTGGCAGGAGACAAAGAGTATAGATAAGAGGATAATGCTTTACATGGAGCAATGTCACCAGTGGAGTCCCTCAGTGGTCTGTCCTTGGACTGTTACTTTTTCTGGTTTAAATTAACAACATTGATTCTGTTATAAAGAGTTGACCTGAAGGAGATTGAAGACTGCAAAGTGGTGGCAGGGGAAAGTGTAGTTAAGCAGCATAGGATGGTGGTCTGTAGGATGACGTTGGAGATCAAGAAGAGGAAGAGAGTAAGAGCAGAGCCAAGGATCAAATGGTGGAAGTTGAAAAAGTAAGACTGCAAGGTTGAGTTTAGGGAGGAGGTTAGACAGGCATTGGGTGACAGTGAAGAGTTACCAGACAGCTGGGAAACTAGATGTAGTAAGGGTGACAGCAAGAAGGGTGCTTGGCGTGACATCTGAAAAGAGGAAGGAGGAAAAGGAAACCTGGTGGTGGAATGAGGAAATACAGGAGAGTATACAGAGGAAGAGGATGGCAAAGAAGAAGTGGGATAGTCAGAGAGATGCAGAAAGTAGACGAGAGTACAAGGAGATGAGGCGCAAAGTGAAGAGAGAGGTGGCAAAGGCTAAAGAAAAGGCATATGATGAGTTGTATGAGAGGTTGGACACTAAGGAGGGAGAAAAGGACCAGTACCGATTGGCTAGACAGACGGACCGAGCTGGGAAAGATGTGCAGCAGGTTAGGGTGATAGGATAAAGATGGAAATGTACTCACAAGCGAGGAGAGTGTGTTGAGCAGATGGAAAGAGTACTTTGAAAGACTGATGAATGAAGAGAATGAGAGAGAGAAGAGGTTGGATGATGTGGAGATATTAGTGAATTAGGAAGTGCAACGAATTAGCAAGGAGGAAGTAAGGACAGCTATGGAGAGGATGAAAAATGGAAAGGCCGTTGGTCCAGATGACATACCTATGGAAGCATGGAGGTGTTTAGGAAAGATGGCAGTGGAGTTTTTAACCAGATTGTTTAATGGAATCTTGGAAAGTGAGAGGATGCCTGAGGAGTGGAGAAGAAGTGTACTGGTGCCGATATTTAAGAATAAGGTGGATGTGCAGGACTGCAGTAACTACAGGGGAATAAAATTGATGAGCCACAGCATGAAGTTCAGCCAGGAAGCACTTTTTTACACAAACAGTTTTGGGACTCTGAAACAAACTACCAAGACATATAGTTGAAGCAAAAACCTTGATAACTTTTATGAAGAATCTGGATGAGACACTGGGACAGCTTAGCTATTAACTAAATAAACAAGCTTGATGGAGTGAATGATCTCCTCTCGTTTGTCAAATTTCTTATGTTCTTTTGTTCTAAGCAATGGTAAACTTGTTTTTATCCACTAACAATTAGACCGTCATTATTTATGTAGTTGTATAATTAAAATACAATGAGAAAAATGTTATTAAAATATAAAATATTATTCTCACAGTTGTTTTTAGACAATTTTGAACTTTCCTTTTTTTCTTGTGTTCCTTTGTTAGACTGAAGATCTCCTGCTGATACCTGTGATCCAAGACAGATGGAATGCTGTCACTTCATGCAGTAGGAGTGGCCATATACATTGAAATATAATGTCATTATGTCCATTTTCCCTGTATAATGAAGCATGGGGACATAAGCCCTTCGGGATACAATTAACATTTCAAGAGGCAGTTATTTTGCATTGTTTTGTTTTTTTCCTTAGTTTATTTTTTGTTCCTTATTCCCTTCAGCACATTATTATTTTAATTTGTTTTACACATTGGGTTTGTCCAAACAGCATATTCTACACATTGATATTACCATTGCGTTCAGCATATAGCAGGGTGGCTGTTTGTCTTGTGTAACTCTGAAAATATGTATATTTCCCTTTTGTTTTTGCAATCTAATTTGTTAGACTTGACAAACAGAGGTATATAGTTGTATGCTGTACATGTATGACCTAAACTACAGGAAATTGGGTTGACGTCTGGCATGAAAAAAGTAGATTGAACTTATTTATCAATGTACTTTTTCGCAAAACCAAAAATATCACAAAAATGGCCTAACAAATTTAGGGTGGATTTATAAATACAACTTGATGGTTGCTAGCTGGATAGTAATAAGTGGTATATAATAATAATAGTAATTGAAAGTTATCAAAATTTTATGTTTTCTTAAAGAGCTCTCCTACTTTGGAAACCTAAACCTAAATCTAAAGAATGGTAGTTCCTTCATACAGTAACTTTTGAAAGGTCCTTTTTATTTCGAATTATTTTCTAATTTAACAGGATGCCTTCTTATCACTCAGTTTATAAACAGTATGCCTATAAAACCCCCTGGGGTTCATGTACTAACGGAAGGCACACGTTCTTGTAAGGTGACGTTTATCCTAGAAAGAAACACATGTTCAGCAGGAAAACTAGTCTAGCTAGCAGTTGTTTGTAGTTGGCTTCTTATTTAGAAGATTACATACTGGAGCTTAAGATTCTCAGTAGCTGACTCTCTTGACAGACAGAAAATGGTTGGACACAAACAAATTTTGTCAAACCATCTTTAATGTAATCACTATATACTTTATATATGGCATTCTCTCACTCTTTTATCCAGTAATCAGTATGTTGATTTTTGCTAGAATGGCATAAAGCAAGTCAGACCAGTGTTGCCAGTGCATTTCTAGTGTTTTTTTTAACTTTCTGGTAATCTATTTTAAATTCGCAACCCTGTTTACTGTTTGTTTGTTTTTTTTAATAATATAAAATGACATTGCAGCTAATGAATATAAACTAAAAAATCTTAATGAAGGAATTAGTTGCCTGTCCAGGAAACCATACATACAAATCTTGTTCATGCTAGGAAATAGTGTTAGACATTTCTTACAAAAAAATTAATGTTACGAAAATTTTCCACCATCTATAAGACTTTTTTTGGTATTGGCACATTATGCATCAGTCACATTATGATGCTCTTGAACTAATTATGAACGGTTAACTGACATGTTCTTTCAATACAGCTGTGTTTAGCATTGGTAATACAATAATCCCTCCTCGATCGCGGGTGTTGCGTTCCAGAACCCCCCGCGACAGGTGAAAATCCGCAAAGTAGAAACCATATGTTTGTATGGTTATTTTTATATATTTTAAGCCCTTATAAACTCTCCCACTCTGTTAACATTATTAGAGCCCTCTAGACATGAAATAAAAACCTTTAGTCAAAAGTTTAAACTGTGCTCCATGACAAGGCAGAGATGACAGTTCTTTCTCACAATTAAAAGAATGCAAACATATCTTCTCTTCAAAGGAATGTGTGTCAGGTGCAGAGAATGTCAGAGAGAGAGCGCGCGAGAGAAAAGCAAACAATCAAAAAATCAATACGTGCTTTTTGTCTTTTACGTATGCCGAAGCACCGCGATAAAGCGGCTGGCCGCAAAGAAGGGAGCAATGTGAAGTCCGTATCCTCTAAGCAAACAGCCTCTATGCAAACAGCCCCTCTGCTCACAACCCCTCCGTCAGGCAGAGAGAGTGAGAGAGAAAGAGAAAAGCAAACAATCAAGCACCGCGCGGGAAGCATATCGTATATCATTGAGGAGTTTTATTTAATACGTAATACATGCTCTGATTGGGTAGCTTCTAAGCCATCCGCCAATAGCATCCCTTGTATGAAATCAACTGGGCAAACAAACTGAGGAAGCATGTACCATAAAGTAAAAGACCCATTGTCCGCAGAAATCCGCGAATCAGCAAAAAATCTGTGATATATATTTAGATATGCTTACATTTAAAATCCGCGATGGAGTGAAGCCGCGAAAGTCGAAGCGCGATATAGCGAGGGATCACTGTAATATTACATGTATGTGGTAGGCATTAATTGCCATAGTGTGTGGCCTGTCTGACTAATGCAGAGTTACCAAGAAGCCAATGATCAATCATGAAGTCTGCTTCCAACACTACAATTTCATAAAATGAGGGAGTCGTGGATTCAGTCAAGCCTCTTCACAATAACGTTAGCCAGACATATTTGAACATCACATATTAGCTGTATATCAATTGAATGAAAACACTTTCTTTTTTACAAAAGCAAATTCATTCCTTATTGATCCCTTTATTACAGCATTTGTGCAGTCAACTGCATTGTTTACATTAGGAAAATCTCAGGCTGCTTACCCTGACAGTAAATGATCTGTGGATATTCTTAATTATCCCAGAGCATAAAGTGGGCCAGTATATACTGATATGTGGTACCAGCAATACCTTTCTTTTGAGACAAATAGTGAATGTTTACTGGAACATATTTGTATATCATGCTCTGACCTTGCATGTATTTAAACATGCTCAAAGCACTAACATGGACAACCCCTCCCTTTCGAACTCCCTCTTCACCCCTTCCCTGACAATCTTTGCTGCAATCTGAAAAACCTACCTGTATATGTATTTTACAATGCATCACAAATAATATAAAGCAGCACACACAAAAAGAGAAGAACCAGCAGTTGTTTACTGTAGTTTCATTTCAAGCATTCATTACACCAACTCATACAGATGGCATGACACGGCTCATGGATGACTCAGAAATTCCTGACCAGTCAGGCAGTTCAACCTGAAAAGCACCTGTCACCAAATACCCTCTGGTTGTTAAAACCTGTAATGGAACATGGATCAAATGATTTATGTGTGATGGTCCATATCTTGCCAGTTCAAGTTTAGCATACTACAGAGGATGGCTCTGGGAAGTCTAAATCATCTTATAAGGCAGTCATCAGTCAAAAAATCATTGCAATTCCCGAAAAGTTGCTTCTTGCTTAGCTTCACAAAGGTCTGCCACATAGTGTTGGCTTGTGCAGTACTGCAAAGCATAGCAGAGAAACATGAACTTCCTCTGCCTCCTGAGGTAGGTCAAGATGAGCAAACAGAAGGCCCAGACCTTGTGCCTCAGGACATCAATGTTTAAATGTTGTACATTGAATGTATAGAGACTTACATGTACTGCAACATTGACATTTACTATTTGCCAAAATTATTTTTAACATTTTCCAGTCACTCGCTCCCATCCTTGTCGTTTTATTTTATTTGTGACTCCTGCAGAGACATCAGCTAAACTAATGTCAGTAATGTGTAAAGTTCACATTCCCTGAAGTTTGATTTTCTGTGTTCTCTCCTAGTTTGTTGTAAAGATATCAGTCAGGAACATGGACTAATTTATATAGTGATTAGGTCATGAATTTTTGAAAAAGGTGATTTTTAAACCATACGTAGTTTCTAGATGGAGGCAGCAGAGAATGGCTAAAGGCATGTGCACAAGCACATAGTTTTAAGTTGATTTGAGATTTATCATGGATCTTGATGTGTGGTGTACATAGCTTTATAAATCCAATTTTATTTACACATATGCCATTTTTGCCTTTTGAGCCTAAGCAAATCTATGGAATCTAAACAAAGTTTTAAACAGGGTGGTCCAGATCTAATTATGCAATCTTCATTACACTATAACTTAAGTTTATTACTCCGAGCCTGTATCCAACTGAATGGAGGACAAGTGGGACATTACATGGAAAATCAGTGAATTAATTCAACGTAAGTTCATTTTCGTTTATTACAAGACATTTCAAACAATTCTTTTGTCTTGCATTGTTTTCCTGCATTGCATTAAAAGTTGCATAATTAGATCTGGACCATCCTATACATGAAGCCCCTGGTCTTTTTCCTAATTGTAATAAATCTCTTGACAAATGAACAGGCACAAAATACTTATTTTTTGCAGAAATTTGCAGGTCAAAAATTACAGAATTTGTGCCATTGAAGCAACTGTTTGCCAAACTATCAAATTTATATGTGAATTTCAGTTCAACTACATTTTTTAAAAATCAGTCATAAATAATATCATTATTATAGATGACATTTTTTACATAAGTGGTTGAATCTTCTATCTGTGAAATTAGAATTGGCCTCTCTTAAGTAAACATTTACTTGAGTAACCATTGCTCGTCAACATTAAAAGTAAATATTTTATGTAGTTCAAGGGTAAGTACTTTTTTTTACTAATATCTCAAAATGAAGGCTGCTTGTTATTGGAACCTTAACTACATTCAGTTTAATGCAGGTTCAGAAACGGCATGATATCCATCTTACTATTGCCATAGAACATATTCAGGAAATTCTGATTGGTTAATATTGTGCTAACAGACAGCTCTGCACTTAGTGCACACATGAAGGATTGCCCATGACCCAAATTGGTGCCAGAAGCAGCTGATTGCCACAGCTGTGCCATTCCCCCATTTTAAGAGGAAAAGCGCTAGTGTTAGAGAAGGAGAAAAAAAAGGAAGGGAAAGAAAAAGAGGTTCATCAGAAAGAATGAGTGAAAAGAAAGAAGAGAGTAGATTATTGGAAGGTGAGAGAGAGAGAAGGCAGGAGATGGAGAAAGTTGGTGGACGAGTGAGGGTGAGCAGGCAGCTGGGAGGAAAGTCCCAGGCGGAGCATGCGGACAGATGGTCACTCCAGCTGAGTGACCTGGGAACTGGAGTTGCTAAAACTCTGCTCGGTTGGAGCAACTCGCCGAAGAGAGGAAGTGCAGCTGCAGGGGAGTGAGAGGCTCAGATAGGTGTTCTGTCTGTGGTGCCATGGACTGCAGGGACACGGTTCTGACGGTGGCAGTCTGAGGCTTGAAGGGGTTGCCCCAGTGGGAGCCAGAGAGGGTTACAAGGGCAAGAGCATAGAAGCAGTGTGGAAGTGTTGCTGAACTGCAGTTTAGGCACCTCCTTGGCTGCAAAGACCCGTTAGGGTTAAGTCAAGGAGATGTTTGCTTTTAAGGAGAGCACCTGGGCTCATTTTAAAGGATTATTTATTTAACTATTTTAACCTTCACTGAATGTCTTTTTTTTTTGATAGGATTATTCATTTTTTGAATTTTTGCACTGCACAATTTTTAGGACACTATTTGTTTAACTGCCTTTAATAAAAGCACTGAGCACCTTATTCACCTACCCCTTGCAATGTGTTGTGTGTTTGTCCTCATCCACAGGCTCATCCCAGTCATGACTATCAACAGTGTCGGTTTCAAGAGGCTCCCAAAACGGAAGTGGGAACATGGAGCCAACCCACGCTGTCACAGTTATCCCTGTAAATTGAGATGAATTGGCATGTTAAATGTTGTACTTAATATTTAAAAGCTTCAATACGTAGGAGTGCTCTATTTATCTATATATCTATATATATATCTATATATCTATTCTACCATAGTCTATTTCTGAAGCAGTCCAGTTATCAATCGGTTTTCTTTCAAATCAATTAAATGTAATCTTATATTACTTTTTTCAGAAAACAAGTTTTAAACATTTACATAGATATGCATAAATAACAAAGCAATTGAAAGCATTTTAAAACCATGGGGATACTACAAAATATTCTCAAAATTGAATAATCCTATTAAGGATCACAGTGAGCCAAAGACCATTGTAGAGTTGTAGAAAGTTGTTTCCAAAATGCTGATACGACCTCAGGCAGAATATCATTGAGATGTTTTGTCTTACATTTATTTGTGAATTCTATTTTTTTTTTTTTGATTTCCTCCATTATAACAGGGATATCCAGAAGTAAAATTCCTCCTCTGTTAATCTGAGAAATTTAAGGGAGTCTAGAAAGGATGAGTAATCTTGAGGAGATGAATCTGTCACATCATAATTCTATCTGTTGTCTTGCTTAAGGTCATCAGTGATTGCACCCGACTCAATGTTAATGAAAGAATTTGAAATGAATGCCAACTTGAGTAGAGGCCAAAAACAGCTTTCTCAGTTTTCTCCCAAAGATTTTGCAATAATTACTATATTTTGATTTCTTGGTACAATTTAGGTGTTTTGATTTCTATACAAGGCTCCAAAGTGTCCTCCATATCAGCAGATATTACAATGTTGTATGGATTATATTTTCTATTGAGTCGTCAGTTGCTCAGAGTTGATATGAGCTATCACTGCCCACACGTCAGCAAAATGAACCTGTCTAGTGGGATTAACGACATTCCCAGCAGCAGAATTGGGGTGGACATTAAACACCTCAGCTGATGATATCATCCTTTTTAATTTGGGAGAAAATGGATACTTATATTAGATTTCTAGTTGACTGTTCCACCCATTTCTGTGCTCCCCGGAAAAGAGTTATCTTTGTAGTCTTTCAGTGATTTCATTTGTGAAACATTTTTGCTCAAATGCAAGTCCAGGGAAGCAAAGTGCTTAGAATTTTATTATTATTTAATTGCATTGATTTAAAATTAATTGAACTATTATTCTTTATATTTTGATTTCAAGAATTTATGCTAGCCACTAAAGACCACTATAATGAAGTGCCGAAGAAGGAATTGCAATATAAACTCTCTGGAAAAAGTGAAAAAAGAAACTTCAAGCTGTAAACGTTGACTTATCTGAGTGCAAATTCTGACACTAGACTCAACACTCTAGATGGGCATTATGTACCACATCAAAAAGGTATATACATAGTAAAGCAATAACTAACACAAGGAAAATATTAAAATACCTGTCCAACATGGTGTTCCGCTGCTGTTTCACATCTTTAAAATGTCTCATTAAGAAAAGTTTCAGACATCTGCAGCAGGCTATACCTGAAGGAAATGCATAATGTATTTGATATCCTATATAGTAAGAAGTTGTCTTTTTTTAATTTCTACATACTACTTTAATGGTAGTATCCAATAATGTAATACAATAAATGATAGATCAGCATCCGAACAAGATACTTATGTCTAAATCTGACAATATTTCAACCCACTAATAACCCTTTTTCAATGGACAGGAATTCCTTCCATTACACGCAAAGGACAAGTGTTGACAGATGTGACTTTATTTACATTTAATCACTATCAACTGTCATTTTCATAAAGCACTTAACATTTTTTGAAAGTACCTAGTGTTGTGGATGACAATTTATCACTGTGAAGAAGATAAGAATTGCTACTGCTAAATGGATAAGGGAAATGAAAAATCTTAAGCAGTAACCTGACTCATTAAAGCAACCCAAAGAATATACAGTATAATAAAAACAATGCTAAAAAGATTATTACATAAATGACAGTAGACAATTATTAAACAAATTAAACAGCTCAGCCAGGCACAAATAATATAAAAAGAGCACAGCTGTTGGAATAATTTAGCTCAACATGTCGAACAGTTCTATAAATGTATGATAAATTAATCTCTTGGGAACATATAAAATGTAAGAAGCCAGGGTTAATTATATTATTGCTTTAAACTGAAGAAATTAGTTTTATTACTGTTATTGATAATGACAGTTATTGATAATGAGTTAATACCTTTGCAATGGGTATAAAAAGTATTTCATTCCCAATTAGTTTACCCAACTAATATCCCTTGTATAGAGAAAGTCATCTTAGTTTAGCCGTATATACTGTGTGTAGAGTAAACACAGAACCTAACATTCAGCTTGCACAGTGTGGTGCACATTTGAATGTAGCATCTACCTCCATTATTTTTTCCCATTTTCACTCTCCACTGAACTTGCTTATATTTAACTTACTTTCCTCCTTCACTCCCATGACATTCTTATCATCAGATTTAACAACTAATTGAATGTTTTCTTCATCTTGTTTTTGTATGTTTTTTTTAACGTATTCAATGTTGTTTTGATTGGTTGACATTCTCTCATTATTTCCTAGGCTCTGCATGATACGGTGCAAATACCCGCAGAAATCATTTTCTTGTTCATAAAGATGAGTGGGGCCAATGGTTAAGATCAAACTGCTCATTTGATTTTGAATAGAAAGTACAATCACACATGTTTGTGTTTTGGCTTTTTGATTACTTTTTGTTATGCAATATTTTGTCTGTACTGTTGAACATACTTCTTTTGATTACTTTTTCAAGAAAGTAGCTCAAAGTGCTTTACATGATGAAGAATAGAAAAATAAAAGACACAGTAAGAAAATAAAATAAGTCAACATTAATTAACATAGAATAAGAGTAAGGTCCAATGGACAGGGTGGACAGTGTTGTCTGTTTGAAACACAGTCTGTTTATTATGTGGGGTTTAAGCATATTTTACAGAGTTATTCTCACCAAAACATGTTTTTACTATTCTTTTGTCCAAAGTTTAATGTGCACGTCACTGTTTTGATTTTTGCAATTATCTAGAGTGTACAATATGTATAATCCCATTTAGAGATTTATTGTCAAATATGACAATTTTTGCTTTATGAAATTGTCAGTGAATATTTTTGTTTATGTAACTGTTAATTTTAACAAATATTTCTGTTAAATGTACCCTGTTTATGTCTTACTTGTATTTTTATAGGGCAGCACGGTGGTGCAGTCGGTAGCGCTGCTGCCTTGCAGTTAGGAGACCCAGGTTTGCTTCCCGGGTCCTCCCTGCATGGAGTTTGCATGTTCTCCCCGTGTCTGTGTGTGTTTCCTCCGGGTGCTCCGGTCTCCTCGCACAGTCCAAAGACATGCAGGTTAGGTGCATTGGCGATCCTAAATTGTTCCTAGAGTGTGCTAGGTGTGTGTGTGTGTGCCCTGCGGTGGGCTGGCGCCCTGCCCGGGATTTGTTCCTGCCTTGCGCCCTGTGGTGTCTGGGATTGGCTCCAGCAGACCCCCGTGACCCTGTGTTCATATATAGCAGGTTGGACAATGACTGACTGACTGTATTTTTATAAGAATTTTAGTCTGTGATTTTATAGTTGATTTTTTTTTTCTTCAATTGTGTCCAGTGCCACCAGGAATACATTCTGTCATTAGAAAAAGAAAACAGAATAATTAATGAGTTAACCCGGTGTTACACTTGTTTACAACATTGCCTAAAACACTGCAGATAAAATTATTTTGTGCAATTGTTTTTATTATATTAACTTGGAATATAAATAACAGCAGCACTGTTGAACATTATCCAGCCCTGTAGTTTAATAAAAGCTTGTTAAGAATGCAAAGAAACACTAATATAGCTTGGAGCACAAACTGTATTTGGTTGATATTATTGAAAATTCTATGTAATTCTATGTAATTTAGAGGATATCTTTAAAGGAAATCTCATGATTATCAGGAAGAGTCCTGCTTGGAGATGCTTTTTGGATTCTTTTAGTGCAGTGCATGTTAAGAGATAATTATTCAGCACTGCAAATATATCTATATAATATACCTATATACTCTGTATATACAGGAAAGAAAATAGACACTTTTAATGATTAATGTCTGAAACATAGCTTGTGACTTCCGGTCAATTGTAAACATGAAGAGTGACTGTTTAAAGCTGAAAGTCTAGTTTTATGTTTGCAACATGCAGAATATTTTTAAAGGTAACAGTAAAAATCATTCTTTGTATAAATTTAATGATGACAAACTTTTTGTGATTCATTAATGGTTTAACATGCTACACTGCATGGCCTTTTAATCATAATGCATAATGGTAAGCACTCTATATGTTTTACAACAGATTGTTTGCACAAGGTTGGTGCTACCCAAGATATCGCCATAGGAGTCATGTTTTAGTGAGACAAATAAAAATAAGTTCAAAAAGCAATGACAGGCTGAGGGCAAGTACAACACTCGTGCACTACACAGAATTAAGGTAGGTTCATAATATCAAGCACATCAGCATATGAAGCTTTATTATTTTCTGAACTTTTTCTTTAAATATTCATGTGCCAGTCCTAAAAGGCACTGATTATCAGCCTTTACCTTCAGCCTTGTTATGGCGTAAAGCCAGTTATCTGGTTGGGGCATTTCATCTTTCCATAAGTATAGTTAGGTATAAATTTATGCACTGAGCAGCACATTGAATACAACACAAATGTAAAGTTAACATGGACCATCACAGCTCAGCTAGTAATGATATATATTTTTCACTGAACTTCTCCTGCTAAATTGGTGTCAGCTCTGAGAAACCCCACCTTTATGTAATGAATCTGCAGAACTGAAAACACTACTATACCATGTGGAACTCACAGAACTGAAAGGCAGCAGATGTTGGGTCACTGGGATCCTGACTTGAAGAAATTATGTTTAAAAATATGAAATATGAATGGATGGATTACAGCATATAATTCTTTGGGACTTAAATTACAGTATATGCTAAATATAATAACTGCCTTTTCAGTACCATATTTTTCATATATAGACATCTGATTAAATGTACTTTATTAAGTGTACTTCCACCTAAAAGTCTGGTAAGCTATACAGAAATTACAAATATAGGGTGAATAAAACACATTCTACATAGTGTCACACACATGCGATTAGGAGACAGCTAAAGGGCCTGAATGACAGTAATTCAATGCCATACCAGGGGCGGCGAGGTGTACTGACTTTCTTTCTCAATCCCTTGCAGACCATCCACGGGAAATCCTGCAGGGTTCCGGCGCCACTGATGATGCCACTCCTGGTTCCAGGGCTACTGATGACGTCATTTCCGGTCTTGGCATATAGCAACCAAAATCAGTTCCGTCTTGGACTCGTACTTGTGAACATCTTGCAATTATTTAACCCTTTTTACAGCCAATGCACATTATATAGGTTGCTGCCCCAAACCTTTTTGATGAGTTCATTTCGTTTTTGTGACAATAGATACAAAGTATTATGTGGAAAACACGCAAAGAGATAAATACTGTAGTATTTATACTGTAGTGCTTTTTTTTCTTAAGTTTGTTTTATTTTGATTGGTCACATGTTCAAATATGGTTTTGCAGAAACATTAGTTTATTATTATTACTTATTTTTCAACCTGCACTTTTTAAGTCAAAGTCATTGTAATATGCTTCCTAGTATTTGCAGCTACTGTCAGGAGAGGACCACCTAGTTTTACCTCAGAAATTTCAAGGTTGCTTTTCATTTATAGATACTTTTGCAATGTCATTTCATGTTGTTGGATCTTAAAACAGTTTTAGAGAACTTGTCTAATAGCATACATTATGTATTCATGTACAGATTTTACCGTGGCATCTGAGTCTGGCAGACATCCCTACAGAATACAAGTTTTTAAGATATCATGATTTATGTCTTTCAGCTTTTGTTCAGTTTTTATACCTTTTTAGATGCGTAGTATGTGCTAATTTGTTTTATCATTTTAACCTCAGTCTATTGTTATTTTCTGTTTTTGTTTTAAAGATTAATACTATAAAACAATTGTTGTCATACTTCATATTCAGATAGTAACATATTACATCCTACAAATAATGTCATTTTTACATTAGTCTTTTATTAAAATGCACATGAAACCTGTGATGGCTAGTAAAAGTTGTGAAATTGCAGGCACATAGAGAAAGTGTGCATGAATGGTGGTGTTTACTATATATTTTATACTGTAAAATTCAATGGACATAATACTAAGTTCCAAATCTATATATGATTTTCTATCTAGCTTAAATAAAACTTGAGTACATTGTTCTTATGGGTTCATTCATTCTTCCACCTTTCAATTTCACTATTTTTAAATCTAAATAGAAACTGTATAAATCTTTAAACTGAAGAGGAGTCATTTGTTCGTATGTGTATTTCTATACTGATTTTGACCCATGATCATTATTCTCTTTAGTTCATGCTTAGTTTTTTATCTTTGTTTCTGAACACAAAGTTGTGGTTTATCCTGTTGAATTAGAGTTATTTCTGGGTATGCCTTTCCTTAACAACCTGTGCTTTGTTTTGTCAGTTGACAGAATGGCATTGGTTGTTTAAAAGGTTTCAATGGAGAAAATTATTTTTGTTTACTTTTAAATTCATTTCACTGATATGTAATGTTACATTATTTTTTGATTAAAACACTCATCTGCTTTAGACTGATGCTAAATAATGACCGATGAATTAATATGTAACACATACAGCTATGTTCATCCTAAACATACAAACATATAAAGCAAGATTATGTTCTAGGGCTGTGTTATACTTCAGTTTGGCCTCTTCAAGTTACAAGCAAAGTTTAAAGCATCTAGTAATGGAAAATTGCACCTGGACCACATCTAGGGACAGTGCATTTTATTAGTACTTACCTTGTAGTGTTTTCAATATTGTACTTCTACTTTTTTTGTACCAGTATTGTGTGGCAGCTATGTCAGTATCAACTAATTTGTCATATACAATATTTTTCTGCCACTTAATACTCTCAGTTCACATGCAAAGTTAAAAAAATACATATATTGGTAAAAGAAAATGTTTTATTTTATTTTTTTTGCACATCAGTTACAGACAACAGTAACTTTGTGAAAAAACATTTTTTTGTATATCACTATTCTATAACAAAGACAGACAAAAACCCAAAAAATGCAAATTTACAATTGATTGCATGTGTAGTGTATACTAGAAGCCTTTCCTTTTAGAAATGGCACATCACTTCTATCTTCTTACAACCTTTGTAGAAGGAAATAGCAATAACTCCATATCCATCTTCACCTGAAATCCTCCCTCTCACCCTTCAGAAGATAATTCTTTTGTGTGCAAAATTCAGATATCTATTACGATGTTAAAATACAAAGGTAACTGTATACCTGTAATACCTTTACACTTTTTATACCTTTGAGGCAAGTTCCACGCATTATTACTATTAGTAGCAGCCTTTTCTTACCCTATGGTGGGAAAAATAAAAAACAAAAGCTAATGCCATGAACTGTTACATTGATGCTTCTCCTTAGTGTTATAGAACTTTGCTCTCTGGACTAATAAACAAACACTACAACATAAGATCTTTTCTTTTTGCAACAATAAAACAATAGTACATAATTTTAAACAAAATCAGGGTGTTTTTTGCTTTTATTTTCTTTTTGAAGAAGTTTCCCTATCCTCATTTCATCAAAAAGCAAAAAAGCAATGGCAAGAATGTCAAGTATATTTATAGTAGCAGCACTTATGAAATCCATTGGGAGCCTAGGTTTGGACATGCTTATGGAAGTCATCACTGTGTAACACTGCAAGCATTACCAATATCAAAAAAAGAACACTAAACAAAAAAGATGTTAATACTATAATAATAAATTAATTTTAAAAAACGTTTAAAACTTCTAATAAGTGTTTTCTTACCTTGGTCTTGACTTTTATTGAGTGTCTAAAAATTATGTGCAAGATGCCATGGAAATGAAGAACATCTTTTGAAACTGAGCAGCACACTCTTATAGCTTAAAAAGGAATAAGACAATTAACAAATATGAAATACACAAGGGTTGTTTGATAAGTTTGGTAAATTTCTATGAGAAGGTGCCACAATTCATTTGGTGACATCAGGGCTAGCAAGTGTCACACTTCAAACTAGGTCTGGCCAAATTTCAGCCAGAAGTGACACGTTGTTTACGTTCTACAGACATTTGAAACAAGCATTGTAGCAGTTGCCACAAAAATAGAAAAAACGGGTTCCATGTGCTGATAAAACATTTGTATTTAAAGAAGTGGCCAGCTGCGAAAATCAAAGAGGAATTGGATGAAGTTCATGGGGGCTGTCCACCAGCATTGAAGACTGTTTATTTCTGGGTAAATGAGTTTAAACGTGACCAAACCTGCACTGGAGATGAAGCATGTTCTGGACAATCATTTGAAGTCACCACGGCAGATATTGATGAAAAAATCCATAGTATCATTATGGAATTTCTGCCAAGTGAAAGTGTGCAAGATTGCTGAGACTATATGCATCTCAACTGAATGAGTGCACAATATCTTGAACGAAAAATTGCACATGAAAAAACTGTGTGCGATTGTTCACTGTTGATCAAAAACTCGAGGAAAAGGACATTTCAATGCAGTGCTTTGCAATGTTTAACTTCAATCAACAGGACTTTTTGCATCGATTCATGACCATGGATAAAACATGGATCCACCACTACACACCTGAGTCAAAGCAGCAGTCTTAGCAGTGGACAATGAGTGGTGACAGTGTGCTAAAGAAGCCAAAGACAGTTTTATTAGCTGGGAAGGTGATGACCAGTGTTTCTTGGGATTTCCATGGAATCATCCTAGTCGACTACTTGGGAAAGGGAAAAACAATAATAGGAGCCTATTATGCAACATTATTGGACACTATGAAAGAAGAGATGCAACAAAAATGGCAAAGATTGACAAACAAAAACGTATTCTTTCACCAAGACAATGTGCCGTCCCACAAATAGACTGTTCCAATGGCAAAATGTCACAAATTAGGCTTTGAATTGATTCTTCATCCACCGTATTCTCTGAACTCGGCCCCATATAACTTTTTACTGCTCCAAAAGTTAATAATAATAATTCATTACATTTATATAGTGCTTTTCGCAGTACTCAAAGCACTATCCACACAGGGAGGAACCGGGAAGCAAACCCACAATCTTCCACAGTCTCCTTACTGCAAAGCAGCAGCACTACCACTGCGCCACCTGTGAGGACAAGTTGAAAATTTGGCTTGGTGGGAAGAATTTCTTGTCAAATTAGGAAGTTACCTCTGCTGTCAGTGCATATTTTGAAGCCTTTCAGAAAATCTACTTTTCTGACAGGATGAAAAATTTGGAAACTCGCTAGACTAAATGTATAGCCCAAAAAGAAGACTATGTTAAGAAATAAAATCTAGTTTATCCAAAAAAACAATGTTTAACTTGCTTTTTTTCCATTTTTATCGAATGACCCGACAAGGTCAGTAACAAGGAAAGGTAAGAATTTGCTGCAGGAATATTTTACTTTTACACAGTTAAACATATCATTTTCAAATGTAAGGTGCTCCAGTGAACTAATAATATTAGCCCCCTTTAAAAACAAAAAACACACAAATATTACTCAGTTAATTACATAGTACTTTTGATACATCCAATTAAGCAATAGCACTATACTATAGCTAAGGCCTTAAGAAATTCCCTGGCTGACTTCAGGGTAACAAAGCTAACATTAAATATGTTATGTCATAATAGGCATTCTGTTTATTGCAGTCACCAGTATTATTGTGTTGTGTTTAATTTCTCAATATAGAAACAATAACAACATTTTTGTAATATATTCTGCAAATTTTGTTCTGGAACAAATATTCAGCTCACAGTGCAAATTAATTAATGTAGATATTTAACTAATTATAATGAATTCTCTTGGATAATGTTGTAACAAAGCTTCAGTTTGAAATTTAAATTTGTGCTTTAAAAGCTTCTTATATTAACTTCTGTATAAAACATTGGAGATGATCAGCATTATTTTGTTTTATTTTTACTATAATTAATATGTATATTAATAATAATAATATTTAAAAAGTTTTTTCTTGAGTATATACTTAAGCTTGTTTACAATAATTTATAGCATAGCATTCAGCCAGCTATTTTAGCTAAGATGAAAGCATGTCAGAAAGCATATGTCTTTAATGAATGTTTAAATTCTTCTGGTTCCACACATTTGTTCCTTTCTTTTTCCTTTCCTTGTTCATAATTTTTTGTTAACAATTTATGTCAAAGCTAACACTATAGTACTATTGTTTTATATTTGTTTCTTTTAATACTTTGCTATTTCACTGGGCTGAATATAAAAGATGGCAAAATTAATGAAAGTTAAATTTTGAGAAATACAGTTACCAAACAGACTACAACTGGGAGTTACAGTAGCACTTCATAACATGATTTTGACAGAGTGCCCAAATTACAGAATTACTATATAGAATATGAATTAATCTTTATAACAAAATGTTGTAACCCATACAACATTGCAAAAGTAAAGTTTAACTGTTTAAAGATTTACAGTCACAATTATTTATTAACTAGATACCAGAACAAGCATCCAAGTATTAACTAAGAGTTTCAATGAGATACAGCCGGCAAACAGTTTATCTTTTTTAAATAAAACCAGCATAACATTTCTAATCTTGCTATGAAAACTGACGTCTTTCTTGGGTGATCCTCTTTAAAAGGTAATACAGTAATGCGGTGAATATCATTTGAAAAGGTCAAAAAATCCAGCAGCATCTCACCTCAGGAACTGCTGGCTAAGATAAATGCAGCAGACCGTGGAGAATGACAATGTGATCTTACCATCATTTTATTATTATCAGTAGCTGTCTAATAGGAAAACTAATTCCGCAGGCACTAAGGCACCAGTCCCATGAGAAGTTTCTCTTTCTTGGACCATTATGTGATTAAAGAGAATCTTCATCCTGTCTTTATGGGCACAAGGACATCAAATTACCTTTCCTCCCAGCCAAAAATGAAAGGAAAAAAATTCTAATTTTGATTGCAATTATAGTTATATATTTAAAACCATCCATCTGAATAACTAAAATTATTAGTTTTACTTTACATATTGACAAACAAACTTTTAATGATGAGTTTTCACTACATAAAACAGTCACTAAATTCTATAGCAAAGGTGATCTGAATTTTTTAGGTACAGAAGACAAGTGTCAATAGAAGGTAGTTATTTAAGGTAAAGAAGACAAATGTTTTCACGTAAGGCAACTCGTACACACTTATCATGGTGCTTGAGAATACCAATGTGATTAGCACAGACAAGTAAGAATTTCAATTCACTCTTTTTACATGACAAGAATGACCCTATAAAACACCCATTAATCTATGAAGTCAAACATAAACATACACGAAACAAATTTTCCACATCAACTCACATATCTTTTTAAAATGAAGAATTATAGTTGTGAAGAATAAAAATGATTTGCCTTCCATGTAGAGTTTGGATTCCACCTTTAAAGACATATTCAATGTGTTAAAATGTTTAACTGAAATACAAGGCTTAATATTCATACGCCTCTAATATATAATATAATAACTGCCCCTCTAATAATTCCAATAGGTGTCCAGATATTTTAGAAGTCTACATAGTCAAACAGATACAAGTAAATTTTACCAACTGCAATTGTATATATTTTAAGCAAATAAAAATAGAAGAGTATAATAACATATATAGTATATGTCCTGTGGTGAGCTGGCACCCTGCCCGAGGTTTGTTTCCTGCCTTGCACCCTGTGTTGGCTGGGATTGGCTCCAGCAGACCCCTGTGACCCTGTAGTTCGGATATAGTGGGTTGGATAATAGATCGATGGATGGATAGTATATGTCAGTAATTTGACTTCTGTAGTGACCGGGTTTAAGGAATAGTAGGTACTCTCAAAATTGATTTTAGCATTGTAAAAATAAGAGACACTACAGACACCACTCCATTGAGTAAAAAAGATCCAAGCTTTCTGCATTTTTTATGTTGAAAATAGTTTATTTATTTTCCATATGTACAATGCTGAGTGTTTGAGGTGGGGACAAGAAAAAGACATCCCTGCGATGTGCAACCCATCAGAAATTGTGTCAGCTCGGCATTAGTGTGTTTGTTTATGTTATCTATTTTGTATTAGTTTGACAGTTCATAGCTTATTATTGTTTTCATCATTGAGAAAAAATTACCCACAATAGGTGCCATTTCTTTAGTCACATTTTGGGTTCATTTTAGTGATGTATACTAAGGGCCAGTTGTACCAGTCAGTATTAGATTTTCATGGTATCTGTTGCGAAGATTTGTAGAATGCAACAGATAATCTAGAAAGATGCAAATTACAAAATAAAATACAACATGGACAATAGGGCCATGTGAAAAAATAATGTTTTTCATACAAATTTTGTAATTGTAACATTCTACTATGTTACAATAAGTAGCCTTAAAAATACAGTGTCTTCACTTGTGCTTCCAGGTTAACCATGCTTACCCCAAATTTTAAGGTTTGTGTAATCCTCAAAAAGTATAAATTAAGGAAAAAGAGCTTTAGAATCCATGATGGCAGTTTAGCCAGACAAAAACCCGAATTAACTTATTTTTATATTCAAATGGTATAACTAGAATCTGTTATAAATGAAAATTAAGGGGTGAGGCTATAGGATAAAAACTACCCTGCTAATATACTGTAGGTGACAGTGCAATGCAGTTTACACAGGTTTTTCCACAATTATTGTCTGTCATGGAGTAATGTCAGATGGTACTGTTATGGTTCATTCTGTACTATCAATATAAAATACATATATTTAAATATCTATATGTCACACTCCGCATAGTGGAAAAGGTGGCACCAGATTACACATTGGGTGACTTGTAGTTTGGTACTGATCGTGATCAGAAATGAGAGATGTTAGACAGGGAGACACAGACACAAAAAGGTTCTATTGTAAAAACAAAAGTGGGCTTTTTTACACAATCCTCACCACAAATGACACACAAAACACACAGTCTCAAAAAAAAGTGAAACGTACATTAGAATGGCAAGTCCCCAAATGAAAAAGAAACAAAAACAATAAATGCATATGCACAAATATTTATGCACAGTCTTCCTAAATAAAATGCTTTCAGGAAGATACTACACAAAAACACAGTCCTTTGAATTATACGATCCACAAAAAATATTTATAAAGAGATAAATAGTGTATATATACAAAAAATGCACCACAAACCCAATTCATATAAATACCTCCACCAAAACTATACTATTATAGGACATATTTACAGGTGCCGGTCATAAAATTAGAATATCATGACAAAGTTGATTTATTTCAGTAATTCCATTCAAAAAGTGAAACTTGTATATTAGATTCATTCATTACACACAGACTAATGTATTTCAAATGTTTATTTCTTTTAATTTTGATGATTATAACTGACAACTAATGAAAGTCCCAAATTCAGTATCTCGGAAAATTAGAATATCAATTAAGACCAGTGCAAAAAAAGGATTTTTAGAAATGTTGGCCAACTGAAAGGTATGAACATGAAAAGTATGAGCATGTACAGCGCTCATTATTTAGTTGGGGCTCCTTTGGGCTGGATTACTGCAGCAATGCAGCGTGGCATGGAGTCGATAAGTCTGTGGCACTGCTCAGGTGTTATGAGAGCCCATGTTGCTCTGATAGTGGCCTTTAGCTCTTCTGAATTGTTGGGTCTGGCGTATTGCATCTTCCTCTTCACAATACCCCATAGATTTTCTATGGGGTTAAGGTCAGGCGAGTTTGCTGGCCAATCAAAAACAGGGATACCATGGTCCTTAAACCAGGTACTGGTAGCTTTGGCACTGTGTGCAGGTGCCAGGTCCTGTTGGAGAATGAAATCTGCATCTCCATAAAGTTCGTCAGCAGCAGGAAGCATGAAGTGCTTTAAAACGTCCTGGTAGATGGCTGCGTTGACCTTGGACCTCAGAAAACACAATGGACCAACACCAGCAGATGACATGGCACCCCAAACCATCACTGACTGTGGAAACTTTACACTGGACCTCAAGCAACGTGGATTCTGTGCCTCTACTCTCTTCCTCCAGACTCTGGGACCTTGATTTCCAAAGGAAATGCAAAATTTACTTTCATCAAAGAACATAACTTTGGACCACTCAGCAGCAGTTTTGTCTTTAGCCCAGGCGAGACGCTTCTGATGCTGTCTCTTGTCCAAGAGTGGCTTGACACAAGGAATGCGACAGCTGAAACCCATGTCTTGCATACGTCTGTGCGTGGTGGTTCTTGAAGCACTGACTCCAGCTGCAGTCCACTCTTTGTGAATCTCCCCCACAGTTTTGAATGGGTTTTGTTTCACAATCCTCTCCAGGGTGCGGTTATCCCTATTGCTTGTACACTTTTTTCTACCACATCTTGTCTCTCCCTTTGCCTCTCTATTAATGTGCTTGGACACAGAGCTCTGTGAACAGCCAGCCTCTTTAGCAATGACCTTTTGTGTTTTGCCCTCCTTGTGCAAGGTGTCAATGGTCGTCTTTTGGACAACTTTCAAGTCAGCAGTCTTCCCCATGATAGTGTAGCCTACAGAACTAGACTGAGAGCCCATTTAAAAGCTTTTGCAGGTGTTTTGAGTTAATTAGCTGATTAGAGTGTGGCACCAGGTGTCTTCAATATTGAACCTTTTCACAATATTCTAATTTTCGAGATACTGAATTTGGGACTTTCATTAGTTGTCAGTTATAATCATCAAAATTAAAAGAAATAAACATTTGAAATACATCAGCCTGTGTGTAATGAATGAATCTAATATACAAGTTTCACTTTTTGAATGGAATTACTGAAATAAATCAACTTTGTCATGATATTCTAATTTTATGACTGGCACCTGTATACCTATACATACAAAAAGAAAATATATACAAAAATAATGCACAAGCCATTATGCTTGATGTCCTGTTACAATTGAGCCTCACCACTTACCATGACTCGGTCAAGACGAACCCTGCAGTCCTAGAACATAACATCACCCTCTAAACAATTGCAGGTGACATAAGCATGTTCTTACGTTATGTTGCAGCCACCTCTGCAAGGCCTCTACTAAAATACTGGCAGCCTCGCGGGTACACACATATGTATACATGCACTGAAATGAAGCTCACACTTTCTCAATTCAATATCTAAGGTAAGTTAATACCTCACCTTCTATGATTATATTAACCTCTGGGTTTCCATTAACTTTCTGCAGTAAACTAAACACTTTACACCTCTTTTCTTTTACTTCAGGGACAGGTGGCGACAAGGAACTGGCAAAGGCCCTAGGCTGCATATGAAGTCACGTAGGCCTCCGTGGCACCATACAGCACCCTGCCGCATTGAACTGCTGAAGCAGGGCTGAAACGCTAATGAAAGTGTCTTCTTTCCCTCTTATCTGCTAATTCTTTCTTTTCTGTTTCTCTCCCCTTGAAAACCAGATACGTAAATAAGTTTTTCTCTTTTTGGTAATGTCTGGGTAGACACATTACCACGCTATATATTTTTTTTACTCCATAACTCCATTTCTAGGCCTGCTTAATCCTTGGCAGAATCATAGGGAGATGGAGCCTAACCCAGCAGTATACAGAGCAAGGCACAAGCAACCTACTGGACATAGTGCCAGTACATCATGGGGTGAGTACACAAACCACCCACACACAAACACCACAAACAGCAGCCAGTTTAGCATCACCAACACACCTAACCTGCATGCCTTTGAACTGTGAGAGGAAACCAGAGCATCCGGAGAAAACCCACGCAGACATGGAAAGAACGTGCAATTTCACACATAAGAGATCCCAGGACATGAACCCTGGTTTCCTTACTGTAAGTTAGCAGCACTACCACTGCACCACCGTAAATATATCTGAAATAAAGCTCAATGTGTGCGTGTGTGTGTGTGTGTGTGTGTGTGTGTGTGCGTATGTGTCTATTTGGATTTGTCCTTTATACAATTCTACTAGATGAGACTAGAAATTTCCACTAGACTACTTTAGAACACAAAACTTTTATTTAGGAGTAACTTTTCCTTTTAACTACAGTGATTTTTTAGGACTAAGATTTTTAGCCTTTTTAAAAAAAAAAAAAACACCATTTAGAGAAGTTAAATAAATCTGCCTTGAAATTACTTACTTGGGCAATGTTGTGTGCTGCTGGAAATAGGTCATCAAACACCTGGAGCACTTCCGGATGTGCTATAAAAGGAGTCCGCAGCCACCACTCTGGGAGCCAGAGCCAGGAGGAGGGAGACAAAGTTTGGTGAGGAGGAGTGGACAAGAAAAAGAAAAGTAAAGGATTGGGTTGTGATTGTGCTTTTGCAGAGACTGTGTTGTGTATTTGTGGGAACGGGGAAGGCGTGCCTACAAGTGAAGAAACGAAATAAAATCAAGTGTGCTTTTGAAAGTGTACCTCTAGCTTCTGTCTGTGTCAGGTTGGGTGGCTGGCACGCCCCCGTAGAGTTGTCACTATATATATATATATATATATATATAACTACCGTGGCTTATTTATTTCATTTGTGTATTTTTAATACTACCATCAACCACAGGGTGTAAGGTAGGGCAGGAACAATCCCTGGACAGGGCTCTTGATATTTTACATAAATTATAATGTTCTTGTAGTAATATTGGGTTAAAAGTCATTTTGATCTAAATAAATACTTAACAGTTAACCCACATTTTAGGCTATAATCAGGTAACAGACAGTAGTTTTTGAAGATGCATGTAGTGTAAATACTGAAACATTTGGTGTGAAATAAGCACACATTGTACATACAGTTTGTTCTGAAACAGTTAATTTTATTTGTATTTAATTATAAGGAGGTAACCCCAATTAAAGTAAATAATTTTGCTTTGTTGTTTTCAACAAAATTCATTATTTCACTGTTTTCTTTTCTCAATGCTTGATTAAAGATTCATTAAAATCTTCTATTGCTTATCTTTGTGAAAAGAGCTCAGAGCTCCTGAAACTTAACAATTGAATTTTAATGAGAGTTTATACTATCACACTAAGAAATGCAATATAATAAATATTTATTAGCCCCAAATACTTTATTTTTAAATTCATACTTAAAAAATCATTTACTAAATGTACCATTTCTTCCATTAAAATTTTGAAGAAAACATGGATTGCTTTTACCTTTCCTCAGCAGATATATAGTGATCACCATCTTTTTGTTATGAAGTTGTAGATATTTAATCAACAATGATTTTGAAGATGAGACTACACAGTTACAGTCACCAAGAAAAATATTTATCACACACACACGATATAAATACTACATATATTGGCAGAACAGAAATAGTGTTGAGAAGAATTAAACACTAAACTGTAATATGTAAACAATGGAGTATCTAAAGTTTGTATAGTGTAAAGTATATTCGATTTCAAGTACTTTACAATCAAACAGATATACAAAATATTACCTGTTTGTATTAAAACAACACAAAAGATGGTCATTTGACTTATTTCTGTAGTTTTGGCAGTGTGATATTCTATCCAAGCTCTATACCCATGATCATCAGCTGGCAGCCAGATGCCTGACACAAAATCATACTGCTCTAGTAACACATTTCTTTCAGTTATGTTAATATTATGTAGAATCTGTAAATTTCAGGCATCTATAAAACCATTCAGTTCAGAGTTTGAAAGGGACAAGTGCTCACTTCAGTTTAACAAGACACACAATATGGAGGAGAATTCATAATGAAAATTAAATAGTCCATAACTGGTTTGCCACTTTGATTATACAGCACTTGAATTGCAGCACTGGATTGCAGGTATTGTGTCAATACTAGGGTGGCGCAGTGGTAGCACTGCTGCCTCGCAGTTAGGAGACCCGGGTTCACTTCCCAGGTCCTCCCTGCGTGGAGTTTGCATGTTCTCCCTGTGTCTGTGTGGGTTTCCTCCCACAGTCCAAAGACATGCAGGTTAAGGTGGATTGGAAATTCTAAATTGGCCCTAGTGTGTGTTTGTGTGTGTCCTGCAGTGGGTTGGCACCCTGCCCAGGATTGGTTCCTGCCTTGTGCCCTTTGTTGGCTGGGATTGGCTCCAGCAGACCCCTGTGTTCGGATTCAGCAGGTTGGAAAATGGATGGATGGTGTCAATACTAAGTTATAAAAGCTAGATTCTTAAAGTTAAAACCACGCTGCTCTTTCAATGTAAAAAAAGCTATCATTATTGCATGTATCCCATTTTGAATTATTTCAGAAATAATGTTATTTTTGCTTGCATTAAGAGTAAAATTATGTGACCAATCAGTGTTAAGTTGTAGTCTCTTTAACTTGCTTTACTCATTTGAATGAGTGAGTTAGAAATGATGGAAAATAGCTTTTTTTAATGCAGCACCATATATATTCTTATTAAAGAAATGGAGATGAGACTTTGAATTCATCTGAATGCAATAGTCATGGCTAACCTTGTCTATCAAATCATTTATCTATTTTCTAACCAGCTGATCTTTACCTATGGCTATTCCACAAAAGTAACATATTTATCTACTCTATATGTACATTTTTAATAAAATTGTATTTATTTAGTGATTCAGAACATCCACAATGACTAGCCAGTTTTGACTCTCTGCTGTTAATTATTTGAAGTACAAGGCAGACCACCCTGATGATTCAACCCTGAATGCATTATTACTGAGCATGACCAATTTAGAAAGACTTGTTAAAACAACATACATCAGTTTGCAAATGCTAAATTTTGTCTTGTTTTTTGGAATTGTGATGGCAAAATAAAGTTAATTAGTATGACAGTAAAAATGTGATGAATGTAGTGAAAGCACATGTAACACATATTTGATTGGTACAGAAGATAATAGGATGCAATCTCCAGGTATGACTAATTGCAGGTATCGTCAGTACTCTTCAATGGCTAATTTTGGATTAATGCACAGTACTTTCAGGAATATTGAAAGCTCATGTTGATAAACTAGATAGGATGGTACCAACAGAATTATGTGTGCATTTTCTGAAATGCAAGACTAAAAATGTAAGTGAATATGGACATGACATGGGAAAAATTATAAATTACTGTTGAAGGACGAGGTCACCCAGATTAGGAGTTCTTTCATTTGTTATCTTTACTGGAGACAAAGTGGCATCTTCATATATCCACCGTTATTGCTCTTCCAATATATTATTATGTTTCACAATAATTTGCTCATATGAAATGAATCTAAACTATTTATTATTTGCTCTGAATAAAGGAATAATCCAAATCTCAATGAAGAAAAGTTTTGACAGAAAAATCAAATAACATCTAGCTTTATAACATAACCTTTAATGGCACGCTGACAACTAAACTGTTAATTACACTGGCCAGTTTACCTAATGCTTATTAAGTGTGTTGTTACTATAAATTAGAGCAATGTATTAGATGCTCAGCAAAGGTTGATGTAGTAGATTTTTATATAAACAGAAGTGATATTTAAATGACTCCAACATACTGGTACATTTTCTTTTAGTTAGATTCACATACTGTAAGTATATGTACCAAATGGAATAGACATCCCTGCAGATATCGCATTTCACCCCTGTTAATTATAAAAACGTTTTACTAGCAGTTGTGACATTGTTTGGGTCTGTTTAATTACTCATGGATATGTTTTCATATTTTGTGATAATTACAGCAACACATTAACTTTATGAAAAATATTTTTGACTGATTTTCTAAGAGGTATTTTGGAATTTTCTTTTCTTAAATAACACGAGTATAGCAATGCTACCAGTGGTGCCTACAGTGACATAATTAGCATGTGATGTCAAGTACAGCAAACAAAATAAAGAAGTAAAAACATGAATGTGAAAAGCATTCCACTAACAAAGAAAATGGTACACAATCTTACTGACCTTCCTCCACATGTGCTATATAGTTGTGATGTTATGTGAACTGTGCATACAGGGGAGCAACTATCTTGAGAAGCCACCCATAAGTGTAAAGAACTTGGGGGATCAAGCACTTACGGAGCAGCATCTACTGACTCTCATCTACTTAAATCCATTAGATTAGATGTGTAGTAACTGGTGAGTCTTAGGAAGGATTCTGACTTGGATCGACATATGGAGTTGGGGAAAGCAAGTACAGCTACAATTGCTCCGATTCCAAGAGAACAGAGTGAGGCATAGCCATTGCTGTGAAAGTGCAGGCAGTAGAAAAGCTGATGAGAGTACAACACAAGTTATTGAAGAAGATTAGAGATGCATGGAAAGAGCTATCGAAGATAAGAGTGGCAGCAGCATTGAGGGGAGGCCGAGGAAGGAGATGATGGTTTTGGCTGGAGTACAACAATGCTAATCCCTTCCTTCATCTCTCATCTACCCCAGTTATTACAGTGATTTAGCAATAATAAGACCTGTTTTTTTCCTGTTTCATTATCTGTGCTCTCAATCAACTGCAACTAAAGAAATATATAAGCTACCAAATTTGCAAGTGTTCATTTTTCAATTTTTAAAGTACTAATCCTTAGTGTCACAGGAGAGAAATTAAGTATAAAATATAAAATTGAGAAAACTATTTAAAATAGAATATACTATCAGATTTTATATAAATGTAATCTTTTGGAAGTAGTTTTGAATTTACTGAACAAAGCAAGCAGTGTTTCAAGATAAATCATGTTGTCAGTCTTACTATAAAGCCTTAAGGCAAAGAAGTGAAATAATTTCCAGTGTATGAGTCTGTGGAATTAAATCATTATTGCATGCCAGTGTATAGTATATTAATTCAGATGACAAAGCAATTATTGCTATTAAAAATAAACATGTACAAACAGTATCTATTCAAATTAGGTCTCATAAGAAAATATTTTGCTTGATTAAAATAATCATTTTTTTGCATATTTTAAAATACTGCAAGTCACAGAGAAACATAATTGTAGAAAGCTGCAAGATACTTTGAATGGGGGGACCATGCAGCCTAAAAAAGCATCAATAATTTTACTTTCATAACCTTCAAAAGTCAGTCCACTACAATATCCTAGTCATCTAGTGAAAGTGCTGTTTTCACAGCTCAGAGGGTGCAAAATAAGGTCCTTTTTCTGAGAGTATGGAAAATAAGAAATTATTATATTCATGTATTAGCATAAATAGATATGAAAACTTATAAGCATTAACCTTAGTGCAAGTATTAATACAAGTCAAGCATACCAAGCAAATAGTTAAATAAAGGCACATGCCATATTTCTTTTTTAATTAAAGCTTAGCTCTAGCCACCAATATCTTGTTAGCTTGAGGAACAAGGAAGGGGGAGAATGATAGATAAGAGACAGCCCAAGAATGGAAGAAGGGTAACACCTGCATGCTCAAGGCTGACCTAAAATTAAGCGAAGCAAAAAAGTGAAGGCGAATAACAGAAAATAAAAATACTGGTGGTTCCCATAAAAAGTTGACAGGCCAGCTGCAGAAGGGGGTCAGAAAAAGCAGCGAATGAGCTGGTTTGAGCGAGGTCAGGATGATAAGAAATAATTATATAAACTGTGATTTTTGACCTTTTCGGGACTCAGCTTAATTTGGCCTAATTGGGTTGAGTCCGCGTTATTGTTTCATTGCAATAAATCTAATTATTCTGTTTGCCTATCCTTCGACTCCTTTAGCCTTTATTTAAAGTGAGAATCTTCAGCATATTTTTCGCTTCCACAAGAGGCATACAGTAAAAGGACTTGGTGAAATAATTTACAGGAAACGTAAAAAAAACATGAAATGTTAAAACCCAGATGGGCCCAAACACCTTCTTGAAAAATGTAAGCTATACAATACAGTTTATAATACAGTTTATTTTTGTATAGCCCAAAATCACACAGGAAGTGCCGCAATGGACTTTAACAGGCCCTGCCTCTTGACAGCCCCCCAGCCTTGACTATCTGAGAAGACAAGGAAAAACTCCCAAAAAAACCTTGTAGGGAAAAATGGAAGAAACCTCGGGAAAGGCAGTTCAAAGAGAGACCCCTTTCCAGGTAGGTTGGGCGTGCAGTGGGTGTCAAAAGAAGGGGTTCAATACAAGTATACAGAACAGAACAAATCCTTAATACAGCATAATAATAAAAATTTTAGAAGTACAGAGCAGAATTTAACAGTAGATGATATCACATAATAAGATTTGGATATTTTTAGAGTCCTGGAGACCTCATCCGTCAAGCTGCCTCCCCATTTGGCCATTCCACGGCTGAAACGTTGCTCGGCCAGCCAATCCGATGAAAGGACCCCTCTTTCCCATGATTCCTGTGATCCTCCTGTGATCCTCCTGACTTTACCATAGGCAGGCAAACAACTTGGCAGGTGGGCCGTGGCACCAATTGCCACATTTGAGTACCGAGCACAGAAACAGAATAGGTGAGGGTTAGTAACAAATTATAATAATCATGTTACTTATGTTTTAGTGCTAATGACTAACAACAGAGATGCAGTATGTACAGTTAATCAGCAGCTCTAGTCAGGATATGCTAAACTGAAGTAATGAGTCTTCAGCCGGGATTTAAAGGCTGGGACTGAAGGGGCATCTCTTATAGAAGCAGGAAGACCATTCCACAGTTTAGGGGCCCTGTAACTAAAAGCTCGACCTCCCACTGCTATTTTATTAATCCTTGGAATCATAAGCAGACCGGCATCTTGAGATCTTAATACTAGAAATGAACCTTATGGTTAAGACCACTAGGGCTTGCTTCACCCACCCAAGCCTACTGTATATGGTTAGCCTGAGCACTTACCTACACAGTCTAGCACATTGAAAAACAAAAGTGGGGACACAAATAGCACAGTGGAATAACTGAGTAAAGTGTGCAGTCATGAACAAAAGAAGTCAAGGGCTAATATTCTTGTGTTATTTTCGTAATTTATCTCCACTCACTTATTTGGTCTTTGGGTATATTTTGTTTTGTGTTATCTCTTTGTTTTCACTTCCTAGTCTTGAATCAGCAATTATGTGAGAGATTTATTTAAAACATCTGCTACCACAGCTACTTTGCTGTGGCATTTGTTCACTTTATGCTGCAGTGTTATGGGTCACCCTTTTGTGTTCCCCTCTTTTTGTCCCATTTGGGGTCACTTTTTTAATTCAGAATTCATCGTATTTTTAAGTGTGACGTTAGGTTTAAATTCAAAGCACTGATTTTGGAATTGTAGATTTTGCTTTTGTCTTTATTTGATTTGCCCTTTTTACTTTTCTTTTAAAAAACTTTAATTCTTCAGTTCATTTGTTACTGATTTTGTATTTTTGGTGTCTATAGATATAGAGCACATATATGTAGAGGTATATCTAGAGCACAGTCACACACCACCCCTTATTCACTCAATCTGGGACGAGTTGACAATTAATTTAGCCTGTACTGCTTTGGAATATAGAAGAAAACTGAATTACTAAAGCATGCAGAAAAAATATGCACACTCTACAAAAGCAGTGAGAAGTTCCAGATGTAATCCCATAATTCTACAGCTGTGAGGCAACAGCAATAACCACTGCAAAGCCATGCTATACACCAACACCAAGAGTGAGATGCTATTCCAATAGACATTGATTTTGGTAGCTAGTATTTAACTGCAACTATTCTCACACAGGCTTTAAGAAAACAGCAATATAGTCTTACCTTTCTAAAATAACTTTTTAAGCAGCCACTTTACCATTCTGGAATAACCAGAAAGGTCTGAGTGATCAGAATTCAGATCTCTTTGAAGTAAGGTTTGCAATGAAAGCTTGTTAATGGATCATACACAATGAAGATAGCAAAATTAAACTTGGAGCCCTTTTTAGATAAAATAGACAGACAATAGCAGTTATCAGCACTGACCAGATGACCTGTAAGGTCAGAAAGCAAGCATTTCTGCCTGCAAACAAGGCCAAACTTCAGCTTTATCTTCTAAGTGCTTAATACATATAATATACTGCAGCTTTAAGGGAGTTTACAGTTGCATGTTTGTGTTAAAGTGAAAATCTAAAGAGTGGCAGCAAAAAAACAGGGAAAGAATATTGGAGCTATATGTACACCACAATAAAGAGTTCTTGACTCTCTTAAAGATGCATAGAGGGCAATCACACGATTGTGGGAGAAAGATGAATCAACTGTGCTCTCGTTTGTGTAAAATACGTATATGTCCCTTCCATTCCTCTCTCAGTTAAAATATGTTATGGAATGTACTGAAACACCACAGCATTGTCATGATATTTGAGTCACAATATGCTTATACTGGTTTTTTTTTGCATGCGTTGCAATATTAATATTATTTTGAGGCGATAATACAACATATAGTCAATTCATTATCTGCAGGGGTTACATTCCTAATAAGCCCAATGGAAGCAGAAACCATGGATACTGAAGCATTGATCCAATGGGTAAAGGTTCCAATGGATTGTATTTACTGTACAATTTTGCTTCCTGTTATCATAAATACACAATATCATGTACTGAAAATCAGCTAAAATCAGTAAGTATGTAATTTGCATACAGCTCACTTATTAATTAGAGAAAAGAAAACCCTAGAAAAGCTAACAGATACAAACCAAAATATGTTTAGGAAAAGGAAACCATGACAATGAACCATTTAAAAAAATATGTTGAAAACATGATGCATGTGCATCAGTACATTCTGTAATAGAAAGGGCACCTGGCTTAGGTTTATGACATGTAGGGTTATGGCAGTGTTGCCAGCAAAGGGTGAGAAAAAATAATAATTTAATACAAAGATAAGGAAATATTTTCTATAAAATATTCTTATTCCAATATGTACTAGCCCAGTGATGGACTGGTGTTCTACCTTGTGTCCTATGCTAGATGGGATAGGCTCCGACACCCCCACAACCCCATTCATGACTAAGCAGGTTAGAAAATGACTGACAATATATACTGTACTAGATGTCCCCCACGGCTCCGCCCGCATAGGAGTGAAACGGGACAAACTTTAAAAATTAATAAACAAATAGGTATTGCAAGCAAAGCGGAGGCAAGGTACACTCCAACACGCCACAAGAGGTAGACTGACTCGAACGGAGACTGGTGTGTGAGTGAGGAGGGTCCCACCCGGCTCCCCACTCCTGACGTCACGCTTCCCTCTCCGCTCAGCCTGCAGCCTCTGTCTCAGATTAGCATGAATAAATCACTCCTGAAAGTGAAGTATGATACTTAGTGCGATGAGAGAAGTCGCAAAATCAACTAAAATGTTCAAGCAAATTATAGAAAGAAACCCGATCTAAATCCGTTAAGTAGTTCTCTTGTGAAAAGCGGACAGACATACAGACAGACAGACGGACGCTGGATTTTATATAGAGATATTAAAGAAAATAAATTGGACAAAATACAAGTTTTCATTTCTTAACCATTTAATAGAAAAGTTTAATGTTAACGATTCTGCGTGAATAAGCTAATCAGGCACAGAAGTGTATGTATACTTTTTACAGTGCTATTTTTATTTTTTATAATTTTAATTACCATCATCTTCAGGATTAAATATTCTCAGATATGAAAAGGTGTTTGTTTATTCATACTGTAAGCAACCCACAACATTTGAAAGTGCAAGGTGCTCCCAGTGAATGAGCTAAGATTTAAACTCAGGATTTTGGAACTGTGAGCTAGTAGCAGTATGTCACTCAATGTATTGTATCTTTTAATTATTGTAGCATTCCACTGACTGATGATGTATTAGATTTGCACTTTGTGTTCATATGATATATTTTCTTTTATGTGGTGTTGTTTTAGTTAGACTTTCTTAACATCAGTCTCCTTATTTTCTGTCATAGCTTTTAACAGACAAGACTAGACATTTTACATTTAATGTGTGTTTTTACCGACTACTGCATGGACTTAATTTAAACTCTTTCATTCAAATGTTTTTGCATTAAGAGTAGCAAGAAGAATTTAAACAAACATTTTAATGTATACAGTGCTGCTACTCTGTTGTAAAGTATTCTGTATTGTATTTGTGAGAGGCTGAGAGATTATGAGATGGTGTGGTGAGGATGGCAGGCATTATATATCACAGCTTTCATGTCTGATAAAAGAAAGGTGAATTTTTGCAGTTCCTTGACTGTAGAGGATGGGCCCATGCCATGTTAGAAAGACTGAACATCTTTAATCTTTGGACTCTAATGTGTGTGGATATGCTCTATCATCTTGTAAGCTTTTAAAATGTCAAAATACAGAATATATATTCTCATACTGTATCAAAATATCACTGAGAAAGTAACTATCTCTGCGAAATGCATTGCATGGAAATGTTTATTCACTTTAACCCTATGTAATATAACCCAACACATTTTGTTCTACTCTCTGTAAGCATGCCACAATAGCCCTGTGCTTAGTGCTTGTCAAGAGTGACCTTGGTTCAGATAGTCATCCTGTCAATGTCTGCATAAAGTACACATTTTTCCTCCTCTTCCGCAAGACTGGACACTATTGCTGTTTTTAAATGGAAATGCATATAAATGTATTACTTGGTTATCTGTAAACATAGACTTAATTGGAAAAAACCTTAATGTGGCTTTGTTTAATTCACTGTGTATCAGCTAAACTTGAGAATGTTCAATGGACATGTTTATTTCTTTAACTCGGAGAGCATTTGCCACTAGCAGTATGCAATGATGGATGAAAATAATGTAGAAGATGATGCATTTTTCTGTACTCAAGTTCAAGTTTATTGTAATGTACCAAACTACAATGGAATTCATACTTGCTTGTATGCTCAGAATAGTGACAGCAATACAATACCATGCACATGTGAAATACAAACAGCATACATAGAATACACTCCATCTTGTGGATTGAAATGATGTGAAATGCAAGGTAAGTGAAGAAAAGCCATGATGATGGGAGGAACTGCTACCAAGTCCTGCATTTGCAAATCAGACTCTTGGCTTAGTGAAATCTATACAGCCCTTATATGCAGAACATGGCTGTTGTTTCTAATTAAAAAAGATAAAATGATTTTAACCATAAAGAAAACACATAATATATATGTGATAATCTTATATATAAATGTCTACGTGGGGAAGTGTGCGTGTCTCTCTGTCCGGCCCAGAAGTGCGCGGCTACAGCATGAAGCTCAAAGGCAGTCTCAAGTTAACGAGTTGAAAGAAGAAAGAAGTACGAGGCTACAGCATGAAGCTGAAAGAAAGAGACTCCGTCGCCAAAGTGATACCACTGAGGAAAGACAAACTCGCTTAGCCGTTATATACAAGCGAGGCCAGCACATCGACAAAATGAAACCCCCAAGGCGAGAGAACCTCTGTTAGCTGCTGATAGGCAAGGGGGGTGAGCATGTCTGCAAAACAAAACCGCCGACTCTGCATTTCAGTTTTTTTTCTGACGATTTCAATAGTTTCTAGGAGCATGGGCTTACACATCTATGATAAATAATTATCTATAAATAATTATAAAACAAATATGTAAATAACACATTTTAAAACATTAAACAATCTTTAAAAATCAATGTTTCTTTTGAAACATTCATCAACTAATACAAATTCTTAGCAAATTACATAATTTAACAAATTAGAAATTGTATTAATGACATGTGTTCTTGAACTTAGTTAACCAATTTGAAAGTTGTAGTATGTTGTTTTTTAGTTCATCAAAGAGGTAGTATTCATATTTTTATTACATATTTTTCTAACAGTGTGTCATTTTCAGACACATATTTCAGTGATAGCGGAATGAATTTCATGTGTCTTTTAACAGTACTTTACAATATTATGTAGTTTAAGACGTAGCTCCATAGGTTTGTGGTGGCTGAATTGTTTTCATGATAGATTCAAATTCAAGTGATGTAAAAATGCCATTGGTTGATGCCCTCTTGTTAGCTGTTGGTCATGTTGGGTCTGTGACTAATCATTGTTTAAATATTTTAAACATAACATCTTTGAGAGCAGCACAGTGGCATGATGGCCTACCTCACAGCAAAGAGATTAAGGTTTGCATCCTGGGTCACCCCTGCATGGAGTTTGCAAGTTCTCCTGTGTTTGTGTGGGTTTCCTTCTGGTGCTCCGGTTTCCTTCTACTATCCAAAACATGCAGGTTAGGTTAATTGGTGACACTAAACTGGCCTCAGTGTGTGTTTGATGTGTGTGTGTGTGTGTGTATGCGTGTTCACTCTGCAATTGACTGGTGCCCTTTCCAGGGTTTGTCCCTGCCTTGCAGCCTTTGCTTGCTTCAACCCCCTGTGACCCTGGTCTGGATTGCGTAGGGATGAAAATGACATGAAGTCTGTTGAAGTCTCTTGTTAAAATTGTTGGCTGCTTTGAGCCGGGATGGATAGCGGGTCTGGAGTTATTCCAATAAAGGTTGGAAAAAAAGTGAATTATTATTATTATGTAAATAATGAAGCCATGAAGTTGTTTTTAGTGTAAACGATGAATCCATATTTCACTCTATGCCGACAGAGTATTGGTTACATCATTTCTTTTTTCTTGCATTCATTTCTAGATAAGTGACTTTTTGCCTTTTTTTCTGCTTTTACAGTTAACTTACCTTAATCAGCAGGATAAGCAGGGTGATATACTACAGGTGTCAGCTTGCACATGTGTGTCTCTGTTGAGGCCTCATTTATAAAAATTTTGATTTTGAGTATGAAAATATGTGCAAGGAAAAAAATACATGAAAATGCATATGCCAGAATTTTTTTTTTATAAATCAGCGTACGCACATTTCTATGCAGTTTGCCATGTATAAATAACAATCATCTTGTAGACATGCATACATGAATGCATCTTGAACACCACCCTAAAACATCCATATATGGAACATGCTAATCAAATTCATCCATTCATCACAATACTGCAAAACTTCATTGGTTGGTAGAGCAACTCCCTTCAAATGTGTCATGACACCTCCACTTTGGTTTAAGAGTATCTGGCTGTGCTCCGCCACTGAGAGTGCAAAATCATAGGTAGCATTATAGTGCCTCTCCTCTCTGCTCTGGGGGTCCAGGAAAGGTGTAAGGCTACAGCGTCTAAGTGGGTAGCCACTATCACCTGACAAATGTAATGGTATAATTGCTGTTACAGTGAATAGTACGGGCCATATGAAACATGGCGGGTTCACCAGGTACAGCACCATTGTGTCTATCAAAGCTACTTTTCCTCATATTAAATGAACTACAAGTTGACCAAGCCACTGAGGAACAATGCTTGCTAGTCACATTTTGGATGGCTTGTACATTAATGGAATGTAACTGCTTATGGTTACAAAAGCAGCTTCATTCTTGCTAGTTGTGCTTATTGCAATTCTAGGGGGCTTACCCCCTGCGCGCTTCGTTTGCCAATCCCCCTGGCCTGCGCTATGCGCCAGCCACTTCGCGTCTATGCCGCTTGCGTTGTTAAGAGGGTGGCTGAACACACCCCAAGGAGATGTGGCCACTCTTCTGAAACTCCCTCTTAAACGGTGATACAATGGGAAACAAATACAGTTTTTTTTTAACCTCCTCTTTGCTTGATCAGCTGTTGGCTTGCTGCTGCTGCCATGCCACATGATCTACATCTCGTGCTGTGCTTCACACATTTAAAAGCCTGTACAACAGGCTTTGTCATCTACTCTTTGTCTTTTATTTCCGGTTAAATCTCTTGGCACAAAGTCACGTCTTGCGGGACTTGAGTTCTTGATATTTTAGTTTATAATTTAAAAAGTGAATAAGAATCTGAAAAACTAACAGCATCACATTAAAGTTTGATAAATTCCAAAAAGAATGATACCAAACATATATATGTAGGTTTTAAAATAAACCCAATTTAAAGCATGACAAAAAACATGGCATAAAAACATGACATAAAATGCACAAAAAATGCAAAATCGTTGCACTTTTAGGCTTAGGATTTTATATATAGAGAGTAGATGAGTTGAGTAAAGTGCTCTGATTACATAGGGAGAAACAGACATTGTTGCAAATTGCCTTTTTACTTTTGCAAAAACATTTTTTTTTGTATGTGCACCCACACCATATGAAAACTGAATGTAGTGCTTCATTGGTCAGCACAGCAGGCATGATGGAGTGAAGCTTCGCTGAGATACTGTTCACCTGTCAACCAGCTCCCTGAGATGTGATAATAGGTAGATAATATAAACTGACGAAAAAACAAAAATGTCACTTAAAAACTGAATGTACCTGCTTACACAGATGATCAGATATATTCAGGAATTGCTTAAGAGAAGTATGATGGTCACATAATCCAAACCTAGCATGTACAGTACAGTATATATAGCATAGTGGTATCAATTACTCTTTTTGCTGCTTCCTGAATTTCTATTAAAAGCATCAAGAACGGAATATTTATTGCATAATTAAAATTGCAACATTTTAAATATGCTACATTGATATGTATATTGATAAAAAAGTTTTTTTCTTTACAAAGCAGTTTTTCTGTGCAGTGTTGTGCCTCTTTATTAATTTAAAATGGTTTCATTTTCCTTTGCTTTTTTTTTAACTGAGCTAATAAATTTTTGTTATTGCTAAAGCATACATAAGGTTTTACTTCTAAAATGTCCGGGTCAGTATGGAGGAATTAACAATGTGCTGCTTCATATCTTCAAACTGCTCAAATGCATGCCCTCAACTCTAGTGATTTAAATCCAGCTATTTAACCGTGGACACAACCTGAGACCATTCATTAATACTTGTGTACAGTATTCCGCCTTACTGAACCCACATCTTTAACTCTCTCAGTGGAATGCTACACTTTGAGTAGCTCTTAAAAAATCAATTTACACAGAAACCAGCAGAAATATATATATATATATATTATATATATATATATATAATGTGGAGTACAGAAAGTGATACTTATGAAAAATCCATGTGGCTAGTAATATGATAAATATCACAGGTAGATTTATATGATGACTCTTTTTTTACTGACATTATTACTTATTAGGTAACTGACTAAAACGATTAGCTCACATAATCAAATAAAATTAAAAAGAAAACATATAAATATTTAAATATAAATAAAAAATAATATATATATATATATATAGAGTATATAAATTATTTATAGAAACGGTTGTGAAAACTTTACCTTGTTCATGTTTCCAATCATGTAGTACTTCAACCTTACAGTAGAAGTTAATGTATGCAAGATGTGTTGACTGAAACACTGTTAAGGTGAATGTGACTTTAGCCATTGAAACTGTCCTTATGCATCATTTGGTCTATTATGACTCTTCCATTGGTGATGCATGGAATGATGAGGAAAAAAATGCAAATTACACCCCTACAGTTCTGCTGTTGCTTATCATTTTGTAATATTCTATAGATTCTGCTTTAGTAAGTGACTAATGTCCTGTGAATGAGTGCTTTGTAAATCCAAGTTATTGTTCAATGGCTTAAAAACATCTGAGCTGTTAGGATCAAGACAAGTAATACCAGAATGAATTTCACAGATATTCCTTAAGAAATGTACCTTTCATTTTAAAATGTTATTGATATTTGTGACTTCTCCTAAAATGAAAATCTAAACTAATAAGCTGATAAATGAATGCATTACCGTTTGGTCCATATTCAAATTCATCCATTTTCTATCACTTGACAACATGCTAATACATTATAATGCTATTTTTAGAAAACAGATTCAAATAAGAGAAAATATTGTATCTTAAAAGAGAAAATGTACAGCTTTTCTTTTGTTCTCCCATAGGGCCATTAAAATGCTCTTTAATAGCATGCATTGATGAAACTAATATCAAGAGGGAACAAACCAGAAATCAGTCCTAGACAGGTCTCTAGCGTATTACAAGGCATGCTAACAAACTTCCAGTTTTATAATCTCCTGTCAAACTAATACTTTTGTCTTTGTGATGGGGAAGAACACCCAGAGCATTGAGAGCAAAGTAATGCCCACACCCATACAATAACAACATTCAAACTTTTCACGTGGGATACCAAGTGAGCCTGGGGTAACTGTGTATAAATTATGTTATATCATATGATCCTCATGGCAGTGCTTCTCATTCAGAAGGGAAACCCTAAATAAATGCAGCACCTCAGCTGAAAAATTAAACTATAGTGTGATATCAACATATGGAAAATACAAATGAGCGGATTATAAAAAAGCAAATTTACTGACTCTTGACCAGCCTTTTTGGTAAATCTGTGATCTGAAAGAAACTGAGCACAGTAACTACACCAAATAAGTTCAAAATTAGGCAACAAGTTTCATCACATTTTACGCTCAAAGAAGGAGATGAATGATCAACTGGCTGTAGTTTCTGCTGCACTCTTTAGCTGTGATTATGTATTCTCCTTTATACTGTTTTAGTGATACTTTGGCTATAAATGATAACTATTCTGTGCTAGGAAAAGTAACAGTAATGTTTTTAGAAACAATAGGCTGAATTTAAATTGAAGTGACACTTATAAATAAAATTTTAATTACTTGCAAACGTTTGATGTTTCATTTTCTCAGCATTTAAGCAAAGTTTTTTATTATTGCATTTGCATAGTTTATATATGTTTAGGCTGCTTTTGTACATTCACATTTGACATCTCCTCATTTTTAAACTGCTGTATAGGCGAAAAACTTATGAGGTTTTCACTCTCCCTATATATACCTGTGTCCAGAAGACTTAGTTCAGAGAAAAAGGTTCAAATACTAACTGGCCCAATAACTTCCAACAAGATGGCTTTAGACAGTAGCAGCAGGATATGATATCTTCCCAGTTTTTATCAACATATTCAAATATTTTTTGCAACAATTCCATATATGCCCCTTCTTATCATTGTTTTACCATATATGCCCCTTCTTATCATTGGTTTACCAGCCAACACAGGGCGCAAGGCAGGAAACAAACCCCGGGCAGGGTGCCAGCCCACCACAGGGCACACACACACACACACACCAAGCACACACAAGGGACAATTTAGAATCACCAATGCACTTAACCTGCATGTCTTTGGACTGTGGGAGGAAACCGGAGTACCCGGAGGAAACCCACACAGACACGGAGAGAACCCAGGTTTCCTAACTGCGAAGCAGCAGCACTACCCAATGCACCAACGTGCTGCCCTTCTTTTACTCAGTAATCACAAATTCTCTGGCAATTTCTAGGCCTCCAGTTGTAATTGCTTTCTAGTTTCTCTTTAGATGTTTACATTTCAAAAAAGCTACATTTTATACAGTGTCTAATATTTAAAGTATAAGCTAAAATAACTATATATGCAAATTAGATACAGTAATCCCTCGCTATATCGCGCTTCGACTTTCGCGGCTTCACTCTATCGCGGATTTTATATGAAAGCATAACTAAATATATAACGCAGATTTTTCGCTGCTTCGCGGGTTCTGCGGACAATGTGTCTTTTTACTTCCTGTACATGCTTCCTCAGTTGGTTTGCCCAGTTGATTTCATACAAGGGACGCTATTGGCGGATGGCTGAGAAGCTAACCAATCAGAGCACGCAGTTAAGTTCTCCTGACTGAGAAGCTAACCAATCAGAGCACGCAGTTGAGCTCCTGCGTGCTGAATGCAGTGTTAACCAGGAAGTCTCCTCTCGCTCATTCAGCATCAACGTGTTTCGCTGTGTAAAGAGTTGTGCTCTTTAGTGTTTATCTTTGTGCATAGTCAAGCCCTTCATTATGGCTCCAAAACAATCTGCTACTGCTTCAGGGGCCGTGCCCAAGCGCAAGAAGAAGATGTTAACGATTGCCGAAAAGGTAAACGTTTTGGATTTGTTGAAGGCTACGATTCTTTTTATTTAAAAAGTTGGAAAGTAATACAAGATCTACGGCCGCAGTGTCCTTTTAACCAGGGTGCAAAACGAGTTGTAAGTGGATGTAATAAGGCAGTAGTCTGGATGGAATCTGCTTTAGGGATTTGGATTGAAGACTGCCAGAAGAAGAACAACAGCAGTGCTACACAATCGCCTGAAGTGGCTCCTTTACAAGGGCTGTAACACTCTCCTTTGTTGTGCAGTAAAATTAAACTCATTGTTATCGGACAAGTCATCGTGTCATTGTTGGTGAGTAACCATAATTAATTTTCTTCTTACAGTGCTTAGTACATGTACGTACGTTTAGTGTCACAGTACACACATTTACTGTATACTATTTTTCTTGCATTGTACGTATTTATTGCTGGTGGCCTGTCTATCGTAATGGCTGTAACATATGTGATATCGGAGACACTCAATATCTTTAAAATAATATTTAGGTTTTACTGTATATAAACAGTGTGTTTATATACATAATTTCAATGAATCTTACCTAATATCTAAGAGAATACAAAGGGATTATGCTGTATAACTCTGCGGGGAATATTTATAAACAGTGTGGGAGAGTTTATAAGGGCTTAAAATGTATAAAAATAACCATACAAACATATGGTTTCTACTTCGCGGATTTTCACCTATCGCGGGGGGGGGGGTCTGTAACGCAACCCCCACGATCGAGGAGGGATTACTGTACATGTGTAAATACTGTATATAGCTATAGCAATGGCATTTTTGGCATGAAAATTCTGATGAGGCTGTATCAAAAGTGTCCTTTATTAGAAAAATAGAACAATAGAACAGTCTAGACGGGAACAGTCCATTCAGCCCAACAAAGCTTGCGAGTCCTCTTCACTTAATTCTTTTAAAATAACATCAGGTCTAGTTGTGAAAGTCCCTAAAGTTCTACTGTCTACCACACAACTAGGTAACTTCTTTCCATGCGCCTATGGTTCTCTGTGTGAAGAAGAACTTCAAAATGTTTGTGCAAAATGTACCCTTAACAAGTTTCCAATAGTGTCCCAATGTTCTTGAACCCATTTTAAAGTAACTGTCTCTATATCCACAGTACTAATGTTCTTTCATAATATTAAACACTTCAGTCATGTTTCCTCTCAATCTTCTTTTGCTTAAACTACTTTAAACACTTTTAATCTTTCCTCATGATTCATCCCCTGTAGCCCTGGAATCAACCTAGTTGCTCTTCTCTGGACTTTTTCTAGCACTGATGTCCTTTTTGCAGCCAGGAGACCAAAACTGTACACATTACTCCAGCTGAGGTCTAACCAGTGTGTTACAAAGCTTGCGCATAACTTCACTGGAATTGTATTCTGCACATTGTGCTATATAAACTACCATTCAGTTAGCCTTCTTAATGGCTTCTGAACACTGTCTGGCAGAGGATCCACCGTCCTTGTAGCTAAGAGCCCATCAATCATTCCAGGGACGTTTCCCACCTATGCACCCAGAAAGCAATGCACCGTGCGAGACAGTCTCTGGGGCAAACCTGCGCTTTTTGAAAACTGATTTTGAGGTGGCCCGTTTAGGCTCCTCATGCCTGCCTACCACCTGAGAATCTTCAGAGACACTGTCCAGCTCCACAAGGATCTGAAAATGGTTTGACACCTCCAATTCAGAAGTTGATGCCCCTGGACAGTGGGCACCCTTTACCTTGCGCCTTGTGACCATGACCCACCTAACTCTTATATCTGTCGACTCAAATGTTAACCTTAACTTTTGACTTGACCAAAAATCTTAGGACAACTTGGCTCCCTCTCACAACAGCTTATGTATACTACTAAATATGTTTCACCTCCAGTCAGCACATCTTTTGAATATTGTCACAATATGAAATGTAATTTTTTAGTACAACAAAAAAACAATGAAACAGCAAGTTACCTAGCTTGAAAATTAAGAGAAATATTTGATCTACTATGTGTAAATACACAAATCTTAGAAATATGGATCTGATTTACCTCACTCCATTATAACTATTAGAATTATAAAATAGTAATTTCAAAATTGCATGAATAAGTAATAATTTGCTTTGAAGTATACTTAGTATGTAACCTTCAGCTGGAGCTTTGTGGGTTATCATATCTGGAAGGAGCTTAATCAAAGTGGCAATTATCTCAATACAAAGGGAAGTAGTATGCTGACATGCCAATGAAAATGAATGTTTTTATCATTTTCTTTTACCAAAAGTGACAGTGTATGAATGTGCGTAAAAATATGTGAGAATCAGTTTTGTATTTTTTAACCATACATTATTTAACCATTACGTGCTCTACAATAAAAAAAAAAAAATCCCTAATTGATATTGCCAAAAATTTAGTGACCTTATTGGAAATAATTATCTCAGATATCAGTTTAACTTCAAAGAAAATTCTTTAATAAAGAAAAACATTTAGAATGCAACAGAATTTAGGAGAGTTAATGTAAAAAGCAATGCTCTGAGATTTAGCAGCATACCTGCAGACTACAAACTATTTGTATAAATAAAATATTTTCTCACAATCAATTACTTTTAATTGAATAGAAGGCTTCCAAAATACTCTGCCTCTACACAAAAATACAAATAAGTGTAAAAGCAAAGACGTAAAAGTAAAGACGGGAATAGAATAGGAAATGGTTATACTTGAGGAGGTGAGCTATACATTAAGTCCATCTGTTTTACCGTTACCTGAAACTGTTTCAGGGTAACAAGATTAGAAATTCTGCACAACTTGTTGCAGGAATATTAAAATATGATTAATCTATAAGTTGTTGGAGGTTTGGTAAGCAATGTGAGCAGGCAAAGTGAAACTTACATCCCATTTCTACTGGGCACAGCTTTCAATATACTGTTTTGAACATTTTATTTATTTATGTATGTATGTATATATGTATGTATTGTGAACGCTGGCCCTTGACACAGACAGACGGACATCGTTGGCTCCACCACACACTGTTTATTTACAATATTTACAAGTTAATTTTCGTGCACTCACAAACCCCAGTGCCTCCAGCACCGATCCCCCAAAGTCCAGGCCACACAGTTCTACTGCCTTTCTCCTGGCCGCCTCCTGTCCTCTCTCCAGCTCTGTCCGCTTCCACACGACTCTCGCCAATGACTGGAGGGAGGCGGCCCCTTTTATAGGAACCCGGATGGGCTCCAGCTGCTTCCCGGGAATCTCCGCGGACACACCCCCGTGTGGCGAAAGTGCCGGCTGCGCATCCGGAAGCCGTCCGGGTGTCACCTGTCGTCTTCCCCCCGGCACTTCCTGGTGTGGCGGAAGTGCCGGGCTCCCGGGATAATCAGGCACTGGGGCGCCGCCTGGCGGTGGCCACGGGTCCCTACAGGGCTGGGCTTCCAAGCCCTTTACCCAAGGCCCCCAACATAACCAGGACGGATGCCCCCTCGCGGTCTGGAGGAGGCACAAGCCCTCCTCTGGTCCTCCTGGGCGTCCCGGCTGGGGACCACAGTATGTATGTCTTACTCAAGATCATCCATTGTCCTCTAACTTCTAAATATAGCATGGCATCACAGAGTAATGTGCCCATTTCTACTGGGCACAGCTTTCAATATACTGTTTTGAACATTTTATTGCTTGCTTTATTTATTTATTGATGTCTTGCTCAAGATCATTCATTGTCTTCTAACATCTAAATAAAGCATGGCATCACAGGGTAATGGCTATTCAGCACAATAGGCAAAGGCGCATATGCAGTCATGAGTGCCATTTGCTATTATAAATTATCTCTAAAGCATGGTAAAGATCATCAGCTCTTAGAATAATGTTTAGAAAAACCAAGACTACATCCATCTGCAGCTTTACTTTGGCATTCTTAAAACAATTCTTTGATTGGCGCTTTACTGGGCTGCAACACCTTTTTTGTAGTTTCTTTGTGCTTAGTGTAGCTTTTAAAGCTGGTTTAACTTTGAACATAGAACTAGCTGCAAAAAAAGGAGTTTATCATTATTAACAGAGTCAAAACAAGAGTCTCTGACATAACAGAAACAAAGGCAAATTTCACCTTTGAGGCTCAGGTTTTGTCTCCCTAACTATATACCTGTGTCCACATGGCATAGTTCAGAGAAATAGGTCCAAATACTGAATGGCCCAAGGACTTCCAACAAGGAAGCATTAAACAGTAGCACCATAATATGATATCTTTACTGTTTTTATCAACATATTCAAATATTTTTTGCAACAATGATATATTTTTCCATATATGCCCATTCTTATCAGTATTTTACTCAGTATTTTACTATCTATCTATCTATCTATCTATCTATCTATCTATCTATCTATCTAATCACAAATTCTCTGGCAATTTTAGGCCTCCAGCTGTAATTGCTTTCTAGTTTCTCTTTAGATGTTTACATTTCAAAAAAGCTAACTGTCTATTAATCAAAGTATAAGCTAAAATAACTATATTTGCAAGTGCAAGTTAGATACATGTATAAATACTGTATGTAATTATAGCAATGGCATTTTTGCCATGAAAATTCTGGTGAGGCTGTATCAAAATTGTCCTTTATTAGTAAATTTGAACAATCTAGACAAGCACAGGTCATTCAGCCCAACAAAGATCGCTACTTAATTCTTTTAAAATAAAATCAAGCCTAGTTTTGAATATAAGTCCTACTGTCTAACACAATACTAGGTAGCTTATTTCCATGTGTCTAAGGTTCTCTGTATGACAAAGAACTTCTTGCGAAATTTACCCGTAGCAAGTTTCCAACTGTGTCCCTGTGTTCTTGGTGAGCTCATTTTAAAGTAAAAGTCTTGATCCACTGTACTATTTCCCTTCATAATTTTAAGCACTTCAATTATGTCTCCTCTTAATCTTCTTTTTCTTAAACTAAAAAGGCCCAGGTCTTTTATTCATCACCTATAGCCCTAGAATCAGCCTAGTTGCTCTTCTGTGGACTTTTTCCAGTGCTGCTATGTCCTTTTTGTAGCCTGGAGACCAAAGCAACGCAGTGCAACAGGTGAGGTCTAATGAGTGCATTATAAAGCTTCAGCATAACCTCCTTGAATTCTGTATATCATGTGATATAGCTTAACATTCTGTTAGCCTTCTTAATGACTTCTTAACACTGTCTGGTAGAGGATCCTCTCCTACTCTGGCCAAGAGCCTATCAATCCTTCCAGGCAGGTTTCCCACCTGGAAGGCAACACACCATGCGAGGCAGTCTGTGGAGCACACCTGTGCTTCAGTTCCCTGTTGGGGCTTTTCATGACTGCCTTCCACCTGAGAATCTTCAGAGACACTACCCAGCTCTGCAAAGACCTGAAAATGGTTTGACATCCAATTCAGAGGATGATACACCTGGACAGTGGGCAACCTTTTCTTTGAGCCTTTGTGACCACGACCCACCTATCTCTTATGTGTGTAGACTCAAATGTTAACACTAACTTTTGACAGGACAGGACAGGCTTCACTGTTGCAAGCACACTCATCTCTAACATTGTACATTCTGATAGTAGTGATTGCTGTGTCCTCCACGTTGGCTATCAACAATCAGCCTTCATTGCAAAATCAATTAGTCTCCGTGACAATAAGGGTTACTTGTGCCATTAAATATTTTGGAATGGACTCATTCACCTTGAGAGTTGTTAAATGTGAAAGCTGTTTTAGTTAAGAGCTAAAGTGCAAACACAAATTATGTTGCATGAGTTAAACAAATATTTTTAAGTGAGTAGGGATTTTTATATTTCTTTACGGTAAATAAAGGACCTAGACTGCAGATTCTTCTGGGATCTGAGTGTTTTCAATGGACTTGTGATTTCTACCCATAGTTCAAAACCATATATAGAGGTTTTTTCAGGTGGCTTTTCTGCATGTGCCCTCTGATGGACTGGCGGGAATCTTGCATGTGCTGATTTTAGTATAGGCATTAGTGAAAAGAGAGAATTGGTATATTTATTATTTTAACAAAAGGACTTACTCAGATGTGGGAAAGCACATATAAAAGATAAATGTAACAATCTTTTTTAAATTAACTGTGAAAGTAATAACAATATAAAGTAACTAAACCATTTCATATAAAGAGCAAATAATGTGTCCATGTCAAGAAGACTGCAGAGTTATATCAAACTGTGGCTGAATGTATAATACTGTATAAGCAAGTTTACAGAATGATTTAGGGATGGGCTAGATTTTGAGGTATGCTCCTCTGTATAGCTTAATTTGTATATTAAAGCAAAATGCTCTCTTTAAAAGAGAGAACAGATTATAAATATTTTAATATCCATTCATTATCCAAACTGCTATATCCTAACTACAGGGTCACGGGAGCCAATCCCAGCCAACATAGGGCTCAAGGCAGGAAACAAACTCCAGGCAGGGCACCAGTCCACCGCAGATATTTTAATATTTGGCTCTGTTTTCTTTATATACACCAATTTCTTTCAATACAGGTATGCAGGAGGCAGGAGCTGGTACTACAGCAATAGGTACCATGAAAAAAGCAACTCTAAATGAGGTACCATCTACAAAGCATAAGTAGCCTTGTTCACTCATCATTGACCATTTTAGGGTCACCAGTCTCTCCAATTGTGTCTGTCTTTAAGGATGTGAAATAAAACCTGAGCGAACCCAACAGAATCTGCTTTGCTATTTCCCCACAGTGGGTGCCTTTGGCGGGGAACACATCACACTGGAGATGAACAAATTAACCATCTACACTTTACTGAGGGCTGTTGGTTTCTTTATTATTAAGTACAAACAGACAGTTGTGCAGCACCATGAAATGGAATCATATTGCACAGGTGTATTCATATATAACTACTGTACAATGCCTAATGGATATGGATGAATTTAGGTACACAATGCAGGGAGTTCTCAAATACTTTGCGTATCTGAGAGTTGTCATTTGGAATCTTTTGTTCTATTCTAGTTTGTTTTTTTGTGTTCTGCATAGTATTTTCTGTTAATGTGTATTTATTTTGTATTTTTGTGTTTTGTCATTTGTTGCAGGTGCGATTATTTTGGTAATTTTCTAATGTGTGCCAAAATATTGATGCCCATTGTTGGTTGTCTGGGTTTGATGGTGATGTCATGTGGGCACAGGTGGCCCTCTTAAGATGATGATGTGCTACACATAACATCCTCACTTTCGATTAAATATAACCAACAATCAGAATATATTTAGTTAAAGAAAAGTTATGTAGTTACCATTAGGAACTCTGCAACATCTTTTATTTCCTTTTTCCTTTTGAATTTCCATTAACATTTTAGGTATTGATTGTGGACTTCAGCTTTGGTTAATAATGTCCCTTTTTGGTTTATCCTTAAAAGTCCTTTACCTTTCAGTCCTGAAAAAGCCCTTTTGTTCAAATTTATGAGCATAATTTATAGCAATTTTGAGTACAGTACTAATCATTGATGTGACCTGCTTTGCCATCTCTGTTTATAGTATAAAACAGGAAACCTGCAGCACATCCAGTGGTTTATGGCAAGGCCGTAGGAGAGGTCAGTATGAGGGGGGAAAGCAGTAGCAAAGGATATCATTAGCTTGAAAAGTGGCTGTCTTCCTCTTTTATCTCATGCACAGCATGTGCTGATGCACAAATGATAGAAATGTCTCATTTAACTACATAAACAGCAGTTCAAGTCATTTGCAGAGCACAGGCATTCTAGACGCAGGGGCAATTTCCCACATTTGTGTCACTCACATTTTTGTTCTTCAGTTTATTTTTAGTTGAATATTAAGATGAATGGTGATTGGTATTCATTTGCAGAGCTTCTCCATTTCGAATGAATGGTTGCTTCTAAAACTTCCATCCACAGAGCTTACTTCATTATAAAACCTCTGGCACAATGCAGTGAAAAGGGAACTTGCAATTTTTCTTTAAATACTTGTTTGGATCATTTGGAATATAATTATTAATTAAAGTACCACTATTTTCGCACACTTGTCAAAGGTGTTCTCATTGATTAATAAGAGTCATTAAAGAAATTAATTAGTGTAATATGCATTCCACGTAACTTGTATCCTGTTTTATTTAATAGTAGAATACTGGTGTTTTATCTCAGTACCCAAACTACTCAGTCATCCTTTTAGTGAGCCCACCACTAAATCCTATTTCAGGGTCACAAAACATCAATCTTGACAGTATGAGGTGTAAGTCAGATGGCAGTCCTTTATAGTGCACACCAATTCACGCACCCTCATTGGCTCATAATGGGCCAGTGCAGAGCTGCCAGTTAGCCTAAAATACTAACTTTTATAATAGATTAATTTAATACATATTCAAAAATATGTTAACTCCAGCTTCTTATAATTCGTTTACATTTTAATTTTTTGACTGCCATATGACAATTACCAAAAATGAGGATGATTACTCATCAGGATCTCACTTCTAGTACAGCTATAATTAATACTAAAATAACAGTCATTTTTGGCATTTTGTATGTTAAGGCCTGCTGGCACAAACAACTTTTTTTTTTGCGTTAGAAAGATGCAATATCCCCTGTGCTTTCATGTGCACATCCTGGAATAGCTCTGTACATCACTTTGAAGATGGAAGAAATGGCTACATGCCTCTGTTTGGGGTGCAATGAACCATGCACTGTCATAGCTGATTCTAAACTGAGTTCAACATCTTTTGACTGAGCTTTTCTAATGGTTGGTTCTCTCTGATCAGCACATGTCTTTGCACAGATCAGCTTCTCATCTTTCAGTTTGCTTTACTGGAAGTTTTCAAACCAGACAGTTTTCCATTAAGTCGTTAGCATTCACCTTTTTGGTTTAGGGGTCATTTTGAAAAGTGATTCAAAAAATGTCACAAATTGCCTGTGATGAGGGAGAAATTTATCTATATAAGGCTGATCCCCAAACCATATGTCCTGATGAACATTTTAGGCTTCTCATTAGTGCTTTTAGTCTCATTTGTACAGCAACTTTGCGAACAAAAATGGGCACATTTGCTGAAATGTGTGCATGTACACTATGTGGAGGGGCTAATTTAATATTAACTTTAATAAAACTGCACTATTACCAGCATTGTTATTTATTTATAATTTAAAGAAAAAAATCTTGGAGAAGTGTTTCTTAAGATGCTTGGAATCCCCAGGATCGTTGTGTCTGTGTTCTAAGTATAAAATTACAGTGATCTACTGTATACCATAAAAGTAAATAAGGTTGTCATGATCGTAAGCTCACAGATGGCATGAGGCTGGTTTCTGAACCAGCTATAATGTAAATACTGCTGCCATACTGTGTAGAGTGGAGTCTGAAAGACCTGTAGTCTGTGAAAGTATCTAGTGCATCATATGCACTATCTACCATAATACAACAATTAAAGAAAAGGTGATTTAAAGTACTTTTTGTTCTGCTTTTGCTTTGTTGCGATTCATTCCAACTCAAATTCAAAAAAGACACACTGCACACAGAAATACACCCTTTAAACCCCTTTGTTATTGCTTCATAACGGTTGATTATATGCCCAATTACCAAACCCTGATTGTGCATTAAAATACTAATCAACTAATCAACACATTGATTGGAATTCCAGTGTGAATCAACTACCAAATTATACATTTGCAGGAATTTTTTTAATGGCTAGTGATGTTTCAATGACAAAAAGGGCAAGCACCTCCCAATCTATGCAATTAACAGAGCTTCAGTACTCTTTCAAAGCATTTTTTTTGAAATTGTTAAGTTTAAGAACATGTCTTTTGCAAGGTGAAAGCAATAAATACAGTGTTGCATGCAATATTAAGTCCTTTGAGATGACAAAATTTGGGTAACTATGAAAAACATTCCACTGCAATTAAGCATATGGCTGTGCACTGGACTCCGGAGATTTATGTGCAGTACTTAATAACTTTCTCTACCTATAAACCTGTATAGCCTGTATTTGTAGTTTGATTTTCACCTAAATCAGATTAATGAAATGCTCTCATGGATGTTATGGTACCTTTTTATGGGATTCTGATCTGAATTTACAATAGTGAATGCTATATATACATAAGGCGTGTTTTGTAAAAGATTTAAAAATGTCATAAACCATCCCCTATGTACAGTATATACTGCAGTCTAAATATGGCACTAGAGTTTGTAGTGTTTGTGTCCATTAAAATAGTAAATGATATTAAAGATTGAGATTAAATAATATGTATGATCATATTTAAATGTAGTGTTTTTCACAATATACTAGTTTTGCCATGCCATTTTTATAAGTATTGAAATAAATGTTCCTTGTTTAATATTCTTCAAAGATCTATAATTCATTGCTATGTAAAAGTCCTCGATTCCTCCACTATTGTTAGAAAGATATTGTTTAATTGTCCTCATTAACCCTAATTGTTCAGCTTGAAGTAATTGGCAGTGAAATGGTAGTATTAATATTTCAAAAGATGAAAATCACTACAATTAAATAGCATTTAATATATGGAATATGTGATTGGAATAATTTTAAAAAAGCATTCTATTCATTTGTTGTATTCAATGACATTTTATTGCTTCTGTTCGTGGTGCATTTGATCTTAAAATTATACTTCTAAATTTTTCTAAATTGTATTACTTATATTCTTAGATTGATTTTCAAAATACACTTGAAATTAGTAATTGCTCCCTTGCTGCTCTGTATTGTTTACTAAATTTATTGAAACTAAAAGTAGATTTTGATTCCTGCATGCTGTCTGACAGCTTTTTTGGTAATCAATTCTTTTGTATATCCAGGTCATACTGTTTTTCTTTAATCTAAATTCAGTACATTTTCAGACTGTTGTGCATATATGTGTATTTTAATATGTCTTATATTTCTTTAATGTATTTATAGTACTAGCACTGGTGGAATAAGTGACCACTTGTTGGTAAAAACTGTCATAGCAATCTATCCTAGAACCATCTAGAAATGCATGACGTGTGTTGTCACTGGAAAGACCATTTAAAAAGCAGCATGCACATTCTTTTCATATCAGAATTGTGGATAAAATGAGTATTTGTGTGCCAATCTAATTCATGTTAAAAGACTTCCAAGTATTCCAATTGCTTTGTTTCTTTGGACCTTTGAATCCCCGACACAAACTCTAGATTATGCCCTGATGCCCTAATCCTTTTCTTAAAAAAATACATGCTCTCATTCTGAGTCAGTACATTATCTTTCTTGTTTTTTTATGTATGTTGAGCCCAAGAGGAAGGGCTCAGTTTTACATAGGGAACCCTAATAGTTATTTATAAAAAAGAAAGAAGCAAGCAATGTTCAGCTAGCAAGGACTTGTCTGTAACAATGTGCACAGTGTGTTATCTTCAAAAGTCATTGGAATAAGAAATCATTCAAGACAGAATAAATATTTTTAAAGTTGAAATACCAGAATTGTAGCTGCTATAATATATGAAATAGTTCCAAGAATTTCTGGCCACTCAAGTTATACAGATACAGTTAAAAGTTGTTTAAAGTGACATAATATAGGGTGAAAAGCAATATTAATAGTATTAAAATAATTAATAGTAATGAAATCTTTAACAAAAAATTTATGACATACGGTATGTAATACAGTGCTAATGATAAAATATGTACTTTACATAGACATGATGAGTGGAATTTGTCAATAAAATGACAGCTACTAGTAGTTACTATGAGATTATGTGGTATTATGAAAACACATCTTGTCCCAGGGGTGTGGGCCAGAAAGAACTGACATGTTGCAGGTTTAATATTTCAATACAGCAAACAGAAAGCACCACTGTCTAAATGTCAGTGCATTTTTAAAAAATCAGTTAAAAACCACTTACCCCTGCCCCCCTCCCCATGTATAATGTATATTAAAATCCTGCATCCTTACAGGCTCCAACAGTATAAAATCCCTAATGTCTCTAAAAAATATATACTTTCTCTGCCACAGTAGAAGACACTGGTTAACTTTACATATAGTGACAGCTCTGAATGCCTGTAGCTATAAAAGCAAAATTTACTTCTTCTGCAGAGGCAGGTCAGATTGAAGGAAGAGGAACCTACGATTCACCTGTTGTTACTGAATTTAATTAACTAATTATAAGAATGTGTTGGCAGACACTGACAAAAAGCTTCTTGGCAACACAATCGATATCACTACGGCTGATTCTCAGTAATCTGTCTTTACCTACATCTCTAGGGCTGGTGCGTATGCCTTCAAATCTGGTTGGTAATGGTACTCATGAACCTTGTTTAAAGGCTTATTACTGTGTAGATTGCTTTAGGAGCTCTGTTTCATTCTATATGTGATTGTTAAAAAGGGGTTTTGTACTATATATTACTGTTGCAAAACTAATACATAAAAGAGTAATAAATGTGTACCCTCTTGTTATATTACAGAAGCATTTAATGAATGAACCATGGTGATGTATATGTTATAGTAATGGAAGAACTATTAACTATACAAATACAAGTTATAAAGAAACTACAAAAATGTTAGTTCTTAAATTATAGTAGGTTATTATTTTTTAAGCCAGCCTGTCAAGTTACCAGTGAAAGAGGATGTCTTTCTATATCATTGGGTGATTATCAGAATGGCACTCAGAAAATACACTGGGGTTATAGAGAGTAATAAATTATTAATATTAAATATTAAACTGTTAATATTAAATCACAATGATTTTTTTAATACTTTGATTTAAAGAAGAAAATGTCCAACCTGTTTTTTGTTTTTTTTTTTGCTAATGTAGGATTTGCTATAACAAGTTGCAGCCTCGATGTTTGAATGATTTACTATCATGTTTATAGTTAAAAATTAAAACATCCATCTACATGATATCTTCATGAGTTCTTCATTTCCCTGCTGACTCCAGGAGTTACGTGGAGTATATGCAAAGATCTGCCAGATCTGTCAAAATCAACAAATATGAAACTATACATATCATATGTAAATCACCATAAGGCAATATTACACTGAAACTATCAAAACCTTCTTCTAGAAAATACAAGCATATGCCAGAGAAATTACACTGACACACCATATATTAAACTTACACAATATTACCATTTACAATTGTCTTTCTAACAATTACAAGGTGTTTACCCAGAGACCTCACCAGACTTATACAATATTCACTTGAGATGCTGCTTACAATGCCTGCTGTCTTGGGAGCGGATCTTACAAATGGAAAGAACAATGATGCATCCATTTTCTAAAGGATAATAAGACTTAATGCTAGGCAGATGAAAGTTGGGCTTTGTGGAGGGGATTTATTTATATTTGATATGGGATTTGAAAGTAGCCTCTACTTCCTGCAGGCTAGAGCAGATAGTATTCAGTGTGTATATGCTAAACTTAAGAAGTGACAGGCAAAGACTAAAATAAAGCTGATTGAAATAATTATTCTATGTTGATTATTGTTTGCTGATGACCTAGATGATTACTTTAATGCCTAATTTTAAATTGAGTTTTATTGGACATTCAACTTACTAACCAAAAAGAACATTTCTTTCCTTGCAAATGCTGAGCTTATTCACAGGTATACATTGAAAAAAATCCTTTATTTCATGTGATCTTCATATATTTTTTGGGGCACTGAATTGAAATGTGAATATTTTGTGTAATATATTTTCACAAAACATATTTGTTACCCTTCAGTTATTGTTTTTACATTGTAATTAATTATCAGTGATTCATTTTAATGATAATTTGTTTGACTTTAATATTTTCCAATCTATATTTTAAGCAAAAAACAGTTATTTTACTTAATAATAATGTCAGAATATAGCTGGAATTAAACATGGTGATAAGTAATTGCAGAATGTGGCAGCATGTGAAAAATATAGGCCTTCTCAAAGATGCTGTAGAGCTGTTGGGGTCTTGATTAAAATATAAAAACTGTATTACATCCAAACACAACTTTCTCTTAGTACTGAAATAGAGAAGAAGAGTTTACAACACATTTCAAGACTGAACAATGTTTACTGCACTGACATAAGAGGCCTAGTGCAGAATCCTTGCAGAGATTACAATGCTGAAGAATGGAGACTATTTATAGGCTTATCTAAAAGAAGCCTTATGAGGTTCTTCTTCATAAAAGTAATAAATATGCATCATTACTTGATGCTCATTTTGTGTATTTGAAAGAACCCTAAAAGGACCCAGATAATCTTCTCAAGAAAATTAACTACAATAAGCATGGTTGGTTCATAATTGGGGACCTGAAAGTTCTGTGTATCTTACTAAGTCAGCAGTCAGGGCATACAAAGTTCTCGGGTTTTCTCTGTGACTATGACAGCAGAGCCAAGAATTGACATTAGGTTAAGAAGGAATGTCCGGCTAGAAAAAAAAAACCAACAGCTTGATGCCAAAATCATCATTAGACCTACAGTACCTCAGTAGATCCAGATAAAGTCGTGCTACTAGTGCTTCACATTAAGCTTTGTTTAAATGAAGCATTTTGTCAACGGCCTATCAAAAGATGGAGCCTGTTTAATGTACTGTATCGGAATCAAAAGTTTCTGGGTTTGTCTGAGGCTAAATTGCAAGAGGCCATTTTTGCTGGCCCTGATATTAGAAAAATGATTTTTGACTTTGAGGGTGCGATGGACAGTCTGGAAGAAAATGTTTGGGTAACATTCAAAGAAGTCATTTCTAAGTTTTTAGGTAGCAATAAAGATCCAAGTTATAAAGAAATTGGGAAAAAGGTGTCACTTAAATTTAAGGAATTGAGTTGTGCCATGAGTCTCAAAGTTCACTTATTAGATTTGCATTTGAAATACTTCCCTGAAAATCTTGGCACAGTGAGTAAAGAGCAGGGTGAAAGGTGCCATTACGATATCAAGGACATGAAAAGAAAGCACCAGAGATGTTGGGATGTCACAATGATAGCGGACTACTGCTGGATGATATATAGAGACACACTAGAAAGAGTACAAATGACAAATCACCAAACAACTTTAGGAACAAAAAAACTGACATTACAAAAACTAGAGAAGTTATGTGCAAGTTAAGATTTTGTTGTTTGCTTTTAGATGGGCTAAATATTTTTGTGTTAAATTACTTTAAAGTAATTTTGTATAAATGAAAATTGTGTAATTTGTTAAATTTTAATTTATTTTCAGTTTTGTCCATAAACATGATGTGATGGAACATTCTAATTATATTTTTATTGTGTTCGTAAATGCAACTTAAAATAACTATTCACAATTAAAACTATTTTTTTTAGTTCAATATTGTAGACCTGTGATTCATTTAAATCAAATTTCTAATGACTACTTCTTGCAGTGCAACAGAAATATTTATTTTTTTAACATATTGTTACTGCACTATTTTGGTGTCATTGTATAAATCTCTACATCAGTTTCTTAAACCCTGCTTTTCCAGTTCAGGGTTTTGGTGAAGGATCACTTCATGGCAGTATTAGGCATGAATTCATGCCATATCGTGTTATTTTGTATGAGTTTATGTGTCATTTGTAATATATATCATGTATTTAGAAATTGTGGATCTCCTAAAAAACTACAGTATTGTTAATGGCAAAAAATGAAAAAAGCAAAAGATTATAATGGTTTACTGAACCTGTTTGACTGTCAGAGCACTACAATGGCATTTATACAAATCAGAGGTAATATATGTCAAGGGCGTAGTGGAGAAAATCAGCATTTATTGTTCCTTTCAAGTCTTTTATAATTAAATGTCTCTTTCTGAAAACATTACAGCTGAAGGTACAGTGATCTTTAAAGGTGACATCACTATATTTTTAGTCTTTTTACCAGCTTTCATATCATTAAATATAATGTACATTTATTTAATAATATATGTTTTCCATATTTCTTTCATACAGCACGTTTGTACCTATACTGTTATGTGAGCATTTATATTCCAAACCTACAGTTCAACTTTTAAATCGTAATGCTCTTTGCACAATGTCCAGAGGGTATTATTTAACAGAGTCTGTGTGACATTCACAATGCATGAACACCCATGGAAAGAATAGCTTATATTCCCAGAAATGCACTGAACCACAGTAAAATGTTATTATAAGAAACTCAGCAACAACACATTATAAATGTAACTATTATGTAAATGTCTTGCTTTTAAGATGTATTATTAGCACTGCACAGCTGGTAGAATTGCTGCCTCATAGCACGTTGACCCCTTCTCAACTCTTAGCAGAGGTTCCTTTAGTATTCCACGTGCTCCTGTGAGATGCCCTCTTGGACTGTTTGGGTGTGTGTGTGTGTGTGTGTGTCTGTGTGTGTGTATAAATGTGTTTTACAATGAACATGTGTCCCATCTAGGTGTGTTTTTTGCTTTGCACCAGGACAGAATCAATCTCTCCATGACCTTGCAGTAAAGTAGCAGGTTTAGAAACAGATGGATGGTGTAATTATTTGCCAACCTTTTTCAAAATAAGTTAAAGTAGATACCTTTAAAATGACTACGTGCTTTATTAATACTATGAACCAATTTGTGCCAGCAACAACTGGATTTTTTTGTTCTTTTTTCCTCTAGTATATATTAAAATGTATGTAAAATTGTATTTATTTCAGTTAGTTATTTTAATAGAATATATCATTGGTAATGTTTGTTTTCACTATTGTAAAGGCTGTTGTGTGGCAGCCTGAAGCGGCCTTTGTAGTGATGCATTAGGCTTTCACCTCAAATGACAGGAACAAGGCAAAGTCATTCAACATTAGAGAAGAAAAACAGCCGATGAATACTTCTACAGCTCATGAGACTTTTTTTTGTGTTGCTTTCAGAACCAGCTGTAAATAATCCCTAATCCCAAGAAAAGGTAGAGTGAAAGAAAGAAAGAAAATAGAAAGAGTGTTAAGTTGATATTCTAGGAAGAACTACATGACATATGTAAGCCAGGCATGTAGTACATACTGTATATAGCTGGTTTACAGAAACAGTTGCAAGTGGTGCTGAAATCTAATTGAATCTAATCTAATTTAATCTATTATACTGTAAATGATGCATAACAGATTATCAGCCATTAGTGAAGCATTTTGTTCATGATAAAGAAAGAGGCACCTGGTAAACTAAAGTCATATAAAAAGGTAAGTTTTTTAATGTAGACTATACATTAAAGTGGTAATATTACATTTTGTTTTTTAAACACATAATTACACCAGATGATACAAGTACATTGTTTGCACGGTAAAGATGCAATTAGAGGTTTGCATTCTTGCGGAAATCCCACAGCACCTGTGGGACTTAATTTTTTGCCGCACGGGACTAGACAGTGAGCGCAAACGGGAGAGTATAATATATTCTAGTGGTTGTGAACAGGTGGTCAGAGCATACATGAACCTCTGTGAAAACTCTGGAGAAGAAAAGTTAGTGTGCTCATATTTTTGATGGGGTGGTGTCTCTCACTTTTTTTTTTTTAGCTTTCAAATGAATTATTCCTGGCATTGTTGTGCAGATGCATAGCAGCTTGTAAGGCCAATGCATGAAATGATTACTCGTTTGAGTACTGTTTTTTTTTTCTTTCCTTTATATATGTATCGACTTACCTTCAGGTGAACTGAGTGACCAGATTTTGTTTTTCAAAGGAGATGCTAAGGGAAAGGGATATCTAAACTTAACACACATCTTCATATATACCGATTCTTTATTAATTTTTGCAGTCTAAAATGTAAGGACTTGCACTGTTGCAGTTTCTCTTGCTTAACAGAAAAAAGAAGACAAACACATAAACATACTATTTCAATACAAATTTTTTAGCACATCACTCATTTTAAGTAGAAATAAAGACCTCCACATGCCTCATAATTTAGAAGAAATCATCCTTTGCTTTAAAAATGATTATTTTTAATGGAACATTTTGATACATAATAAAACTAGCCACATGAAATGGTCTGTCACTTAGCTAACTGGTCTCCAAATGGTCTATAACTTCTTCTAACCCTTATCAGAAAGCTTTGTGCTCTTCAGAGTGAAGATGAGTTTTAAGTCTCATACGCCACGTTACTGATTGTACATATAGCTTCCTACTCATTTGATCCTGGTTGAACAAATAGGTGTTAATTTATTTATTTTACTTGCCTGTACATGTACATATTCCATTTTTGGACACCATACTTCTAAATTGATGCTGGATAGTAACATGGCTCTGTCCAGCCGACCTAACTGTCTACTGAATCAAACCGCCATGTGTGCTTTTCTTTAAATAAACCCTGTGCCGCACGTGAGTTACATGAATTGCAGATTTAAAATATATATGTGTCACACATGGATCCGACAAAATATGTAGGGTTGCTGTTTATTTATTGAATAACAATCAAGACAAAATCCCAGACAGTTTTTTAAAGATCAGCCAGACTACCGTTTTAAGTCCCAAAAAGAGGACATTGTCGGGAAAAGAGGGAGTCTAGTCACCTTTTGTCTATTCTCCTATCTATTTATTATTTTTTAAAAATGATATCAATAAATCAAATGGAAAAAAAAAACAGTCATAAACAGATTTACTCGTATCTCTGTGATTTTTTTCTCTTCCTTGTAGCTTTTGCTGTTTTAAGAATCCACTTAAAGTGTGTGTCCGATTCAAGTGCCTTTTAAAGGGGAAAGCAGGAATAAAGTTGGGTGTGGAATGGAACCTTTTGCAGGAGTGGGAGAAAGCGGGTGGGAACTGGCAAAAACTGGATGTAATTTTGTACAAAGTGGCCGGGAGCAGGATGAAATTATGGCGGAAGCGAGACTGAAAAATCAGTACTGTGCAGCACTCTAGCTGGAATATGTAATTTTAAAAATATATTACATTTTCATTTGAACTGAAGAAAAAGTATATCACTAAAACATTAAAAATGTATTTAAAACTAAAAAAAGAACATTAGTCCAGGATTTAGTGACAGAAGCAAATTCTCAACATTAGCCAAGTCCATATTGTAAAAGAAAAATAAAACAAATTAGAAAATAGTTTCCCAGAAGTTATCATGCAAGAAACATGTTCCTTTGGAAAGGTATCATCCATCCATTCCATCCATCCATTATCCAACCCGCTATATCCTAACTACAGGGTCACAGGGGTCTGTTGGAGCCAATCCCAGCCAACACAGGGTGCAAGGCAGGAAACAAACCTCAGGCAGGGTGCCAGCCCACCACAGCGCACACACACCAAGGACAATTTATGATTGCCAATGCACCTAACCTGCATGTCTTTGGACTCTGGGAGGAAACCGGAGCACCCGGAGGAAACCCACGCAGACACGGGAAGAACATGCAAACTCAACGCAGGGAGGATCCGGGAAGTGAACCCGGATCTCCGAACTGCGAGGCAGCAGCGCTACCTGCTGCACCACCGTGCTGCCCAGAAAGGTATCATGTTAAAAAATGTCTATACCTGGAAAAATGCAAATAATGTTAAAAGATTATATCTGCAAAGGCACAGAAATTGGCACAAGTTGCATTGTGTAATCTACATCAGTGCATATTGATGTTTGCATTAAATTATTTATTACTTGCTTAATGAGTGATAAAGGTCTAATCCATCAACTATAGACTACTGCCCATTTAATTATTTTTGTGAGATGTCCTGAAATACTTGGACCGTTTTCATGTTAATCTTTTTTGTTCTTTTAGAGCAGAAATTACATTTATAGCCATTCCCCAATGCAGCTCAGTTTTAATACCTATACAGTGTTAGTAGACAATTGTAATACTAGAAGCATGATTGTCTGAAAAAATAAAATGCTGCATAATAAAACCAAGGATCAAAATACTGTAGTGTATATGAACTTCTTGTCGCTCGTATTATAGCATTTTTCATCTAAAAAAAGCAGTTTTTTTTTCATTTACTCATATGACTGCAGCAAAAGAATCTAAATTGCTGTAGAAAAGAAAATATAGTAAGATTTCAAGCAGTAGTATTTTTAATAATTTCACATTAAAGACAGAATCAGTTTTAAAAATAGTGTATTGAAAAGAAGGTACATTTACTGCTTTAATACAGACTTGCTTAGGCTAAAATGAATGCTGCTTTAGTGCATATGAAGCTAATAATCATACTGACCATTTACTCTGAGGACCATATTAATGCTTCACAAAGTATTTTTACACTACAGTAATTTAGTCCTAATTGCATTATTAGGTATCTTACTAATGATTACTGTATTATTATACAACATAGTGCATTTAGCTGACTCTTGTCTAAATTATTTTTCTATTGTCAAAACTTTCACGAAAGCAAATTAACCATTAAGCACATTTTGTAACTTCTGTATAGGGTCATTCTAATTACAAATGTTTGTAGTCCTGAGGTAATAAAAAGTTTCAAACTGGTTATGCAATGAAGACTTAATTTTTCTTTAATCTGTTTCCTGTTGGTGATGCTTTAAATTAAATTAATCACAAAGTCCTATTTCATTGCTACTTAATATGCATCTATTTTGTTCAAGGAATGAACACAGTTATCAGGTTGGTAAAAATGTGTTGGAGAGTCTGTATTATGAAGGAAGTATAATAACTAAAATTAATACTGTGTATCAAGGAATACTGTGTGAGAACTCCAAGAGAGCTGGAATGGTTTAAATAATTACAGCTTTCAGTATCTTATGGGCAAAGCAAAACATGGTTCTATATATGCATCGACAGAACTATAAAATAAAGGCTACATTAATTTCAGGGTAATTACATTATACTTATAAAGTAATTAAACTTTATGCACCATGTAAATTATACATAATTACTAAGAAATTATCTACTCAAAGTCTTAACTTCATCATGTACAGTAATTAAAGAATCATAGTTATTGCAAAGTTATTCTCATAGGAATGCGTTATTTCCAGGTGAAACTAAAATGTTCAACCAGTCATTATGGTATCATAGGTGTTCACTGCTAAGGGCAATGTGTGCTTTATCAATTTCTTTAAGATTTTATCAGGGATTTTTAAAGTAACAAGCACTTGGCATTTGCACATATACGCTGCGGGTGTGTAATTAATTACAAATGTGAATTAATTTCTCAATAATCAGTCTCCTTACTTTTTCCAAAGAGTGGTTTGTAGTGATATGGCAGCAGTATTAACACCAGCACAACTTCTTCACATTGAGAATATTATTGCTTTTAATATTTACTATTTGTCGTAGCTGGGGGCATCTAACACTGATATTACAGTGCATTTACTTTGAATAATGATTCTCTCTGGAAGAAAGAGGTAAGTTTAACATATAATAAACTGATTTTTTATACTAAGGCTGTACTTTTCTTTTTGTTTAATTTTGACCTTTCACTGAATATACAGTATGAGTATTTTTAGAATATTGAATTCAACATTATTATCAGTTTCAATAATAAAATATGTGACTGGTATAACTGAAAGATTCAAATAGAGGGCCTCTATAATAGAATTGGCATTTACAAACCTACTGCACCTATCTATTTTCATAATATCAAGTGTTATTTGAATCAGGTGGTACTTGCCATAAATGCCAGAAATTTAAGGTGGTCCTTTAGCACCATTTGATTACAAAGAAAAATTTGAAATTATTCAGAAAATTGTTTTTATAAAAGTATGACTTTGTTGTTTATATGCAGATATATAATTTGTAATGTAATCTGTACATTTATATTCAGTATGCAATCTTCAAAATGCACAAATACAATTCTCTTATGCTTAAGACTAGATAAGTAGCTAAAAACAGTGAAGAAATTTCAGAGTTTGTCATTTCTAAAAGCAGAGTTTAAGTGCTTTGGGAGTATACTGAAAAGTGTTGACATTTTTCCCAATAATTACCATTATGTAAGGCACTTTATCTCATCCTGTATATTCAGAAACCAGATGTTAATTGCTCCTTCTAGGTATTCTGTCACCTATTTTTGTGTTTGTGAAATTGTTTGGTAAGCTAAAATGTTACAGCATTTCTGGGAGTTATGCCAGAATGAATATAAACAGGAAAGATATTGTAAGGAATCTTCATAAGGATGGCATTTCTCGCTTAAACTGCATACGGGAAACATCACACTACATGACTTTAAGTTGGAAAGCAAGTCAGACTTAGTGACTGAGAATCTTGTTGGCTTGAGGCTGTCAGACTACACAATTAGTAATCAGAAGAGATTAAACATTACGCTAGTCCCTCACAAATTCTCAGCATAGTTTCATATATCCAGACTACTGCAGCTTCACACATTTTGACAAGGGCCTGACTAATAATGTTGGGCACCAGTCTATCAGGAGATAATTTATCTGGCCAATATTAACCTCTGCATATGCATCAGTACAGTTGAAAATCCACTGATATTATGATGCTGAAACTCTTCAAAGCAAAGTGTATTTGTTAGGTTATTATCTATACTAATAAAAGGCAAAGCCCTCACTGACTCACTCACTCACTCACTCACTCACTGACTGACTCATCACTAATTCTCCAACTTCCCGTGTGGGTAGAAGGCTGAAATTTGGCAGGCTCATTCCTTACAGCTTACTTACAAAAGTTGGGCAGGTTTCATTTCAAAATTCTACGCATAATGGTCATAACTAGAAGCTATTTTTCTCCATTTACTGTAATGGAGTTCAGCTCGAGGGGCGGAGTTTCGTATGACATCATCATGCCTCTCACGTAATCACGCATTACGTAGAAAGCCAGGAAGAGCTACAAAACGCGCTTTAGAAAACATGCATTATATAATTAAGAAGGCAGCGAAACAATTAGAAGCGAGCGAGTGACATATAAAACCATATTCAGCGGCTCACGTGAACTGACACAGTGCGCAGACAAAATGCAACAGGTCCAAAGAGTGCTGAACAAAAACCGAATTACACTGCTACGCTCAAATAGATAAACCACACGCGGTGGCGCAATAGTAGAGCATTCGCCTGTAGCGCCCACGTCCGAGGTTCGATTCCCGAGAGGGGATGCACTAAGTATGTACGCGCGCTTCTTGATTTATTTTAACCTCGCATCCCCTTAGTTTGAGACGTATGAAAACGCATGCGGTTAACGCAGAAAGACAGATCACCTATTGAAGCTTCATGAATAATGGATACTTTATTCACGATCAATGATTGTTTTGGTAAAGCCATACTCAGTGTATTCATTAGATGAACGGTAAAAAAGTAAGAGCGAGGGGACGGTAACTTACTGAAGCACACAAGCAAAACCACAATAGCACGCGGGCTCGATGTACTGTAGTGCGTATCAACTAGATCTGACTTGCGCGATCACATTCCAAAAAATATTTCTTTTCAAGTTCTATTTAGTCCATATGAGTCAAACTCAAGGCCCACGGGCCACATCCGGCCCGGCGTGTAATTATATCCGGCCCGCAAGATCATTTTATATACTGTATTATTGTTATTAATGGCCCGGGGATATGAAGCGCTGGTAACACAATAAACTACAGATCCCATAATGCAGCGCTTCAGCTGCCTTGCCGAACACTTACCACGTTAATCAAGTCTAGCTTATGATGCTACAAGTAATTGCCAAGCTAGCCCACACGATGCCAAAGAGAAAAGGTGATTCTGAACATAGAGCATTTAAAAACCGATGGGAGGCTGAGTATATGTTTACTGACATTGCCCTTTTCTACACCACGGCAAAATAATATTAAGGCGATTCACACTTTCTTTTGCACGTATACGATTATGAGGTCCTCAGCTCGGATTATGAAGACACGCACACGAGTGAAGGATTGACAGTGCCATCACAGCCGATTAATGGCAGAGACATCTCACCAGTCTACACAAGACCCACCGCGACTGTCCCCAAAAGGCGATCATAACGTCACCGAACACATCTCTCTATACTATATAAAAGAAAAATGCAACTTTCCTTTCTTTACACCTTTTTTCATTTTATCCCAAACCAAAGCCTTTCTCTCTTAACACTGCAGAGGACACAAAACAATTTTTCTTTAATTACTAGTAATACCGGTAAGGCACATTACCAGAGGCAGAAATTTGAACGTTCACATAGAAAATGTAATTTCTATACCACAGCCGTCGTGTAGCGCCTTTCAAAAGGGATCAACTACCGAGAGATGATCCATATACATTTTAGCTGCTGTTAGTACTACTTACCTGTTCTGTTATACCGTCTTTTAAAATGTAGTTTACCCGCAACCACTCGAGTAGTGCTCAATGTACCTGTACTTCTTAAAACGTTAATGTTTTACTGTTTAATAATTAATAGACTATATTTTATTATTTTTCCCTTGCACTCAGTGACCAAAGCTATACACACACATATAGACACATACATATATATACCTGTGTGTATGTTTGTATGTATGTGTATATATATATATATATATATACACACACACCTATCTACATTTTATATATATATACACACACACACACACATATATATAATTTGTGTGTGTGTATATATGTATGTGTGTGTATATATGATGTAGATAGATATGTATATATATATATGTGTATATGTAGATATCTAATGTATACACATATGTATATATTTATATAGATATGAAGATATGTATGTGTATATATATATATATAGACTCAAACCCATTATGACAGGAGCAATCCAAGCTGTGAGAAAACAGTAAAAAGGAGGCGTGTCAGATGTCGTGGTACATTTTCTAATGCAGCTAGACGAAAACAACTTTGTGACGCTGCCGCCAAATACACAAAACAATTACTTTCACAATCATGTTACATTATTTTTCAAATGTTTCCTTTTCTTTTTCATAACTTCTTTAACACACGACATCGCTGCGAAATGCAGTTATTTTGCTATATATATATATCACAGCGACACTCATAACAGTGACAAAACAATTACATTGACAATCATGTTACGTTATTTTCAAAATGTTTCCTTTTGTTTCTCTTTCCTTCTTTAACACACTACTTCTCCGCTGCCAAGCACGGTTATTTTGCTATATATATATATATATATATATATATATATATATATATATATATGAACAACACTCATATCAATGACAAAACAATTACATTAACAATCATGTTACGTTATTTTTTAAATTTTTCCTTTTCTTTTTCATACCTTCTTTAACACACTACTTCTCCGCTGCGAAGCACGTGTATTCTGCTAGTTCTAATATAAATGGCCTCAGTTTGAGAGCCATTTCTGTCCCTTTCGATGATATCCACAACAATGGTAACAAACTGAGCGATAACAACTTATGTGCCAAACAATTAAATGAGCTTCAAAACGATAAAGTTTACCTGTATTTTTTGACCCCGGATTAACAATTAGGCAAATTTTTACAGAGGACACATAAAACTATTCATTAATTTATGGTTCTCACCGCCATTGCAGACACCTCCACAGCTCCAGAGAGGCTGGTGGGCCTCCAAACAAAAAGGGCCCCCTCATCAGACCTCTGGAAAGACAGCCACATAAACATATATTTAACATTTTAAAATAGAAAAAAATATTTGGTGCATTTTTAGGCTAAACAAAACAGTGAAAGCCTGTTGTATCGTGTTGTTTGACATTACAGGCAACAAATGGGTGAGTACAATAGCATTTAAAATCTGCTTAAGTTAGCGAGTAGACAACAAAGAGTTACATCATGGTAAGAAAAACAAGCCATTGCCAAACTGTATTATGGAAGTGGCAAACCCGCATGAGTGTCATAAATGGAGCAGATTAATGTATGCCAGATAAACTTCCATTTACAAATAAGCCATACAAGACAAGGATAATACAATTTAAATAACAAAAAGAACAAACCGTGCAGCCTCTCTGTGCCAACCTTAATTTAATTTACACATCTCTCAAGATAGCTAAAGCACTCCCTTTCTACCTGCCATTTCTTCCTCCTTCTTTCTGGTTCCTTTTCACAACCCTTCCCTCTTCTTTCTGCTCACCTGAGCCTTCTTTTGTCCATAAAGGAGTGAGTCTTTCAGGCATCACACATTCTGCCTACTCTGTTAAGAGACGGCATAGTCTCTCTAATTCCTACTTGTTGTTCCATTTGTCAGCCAGGAGATTTTGACCTTCCCAAGATTTCTGACATTTTTTTGCAGTATAAGGTTTTTTTGAAGGGAGTACTTTTTTTCTTGTCTTCTTATGGAGTCAAAAAGCAGGTCATGTTTAAGCCAATTGAGGCATTCCTTATGTGATGTTGGTCTATTCAAGGAATGCATTGTTATAAACTCATGCTTGTCCTGCCTGGCACCAATCTTTGTCTCTCTCTGTATTGAGAGGGTTAGGCACTCCTGGCATCTGTTGGTCCACTTGCACTCTTGCATCCTTGGATATGTTGCATTTTCTTGTTCAATCCACAATGTTCTTTTCATTGTTCTGGTGTCTCTTCTTTTTGACCTTCTCTGGCACACAGACAGGCTCTGTATTCCCACACTGGTACTGGCATGACTACTCAATCTGTCATTGTGCCTCTGTTACTCTTCTGGAAATGCCTTACTAGAAATTATCTCCATTACCCCAGACTGGGTGCCCTTTTGTCAGTCAGGTACCCTTTCAGAGTGAGAGAAAGAACAACATAAACAGGTTAGGATTGGAATTGGAGTGCTCCTCTCAACTCTAGTTTTGTTTCTCACTCCTCTCTTAAATCAGCTCTTCTAATTTATGTTTACTGCAATTGTCTGTGAACATACTGACTGCTAGAATAATGTTTGGGGTGTTGATAAGGTCTAACAGCATAGCCATTTCTGTGATGCTTGGTTGCTTATGTCACATTTGTCAAAGTGTATGGCAGCAGATGCATCACTACTGTGATGAGGGTTACAATGGTTTGAATTTCTAAGGATGGCATGGTTTGGAAATGTCAGAATAATAGTGCTTGATATATTGGTGTGGTGAAATTTACTTGGAATATGATATGATATTTCCATTATGTTCTTATTTGTTACTATACTTTTACTTGGTTGGTTATGTGTTGAAGCTTGAAATAAATCAGATGCCAATTTCATAGCAATTGTGCCTGTTCTCAGTATTGCACTCTGCTTACAACAACCACTCCAGTAAAATGCAGATGAAGAGTAACATACTTTTAAAAGAAGTCCTCTTTTTCTCTTTCTTCAACGGATTGCATGTAATCAACATTAGAAAGATCAAATGAAGTGTAATCTTTTATATTAGTTTTATTGCACTGTATTTTTCTTTTCATCTGGGATGGGAAAGGATGTTTTGCTGCTTAATAACTGACAACTATTCTTTAAAAAAAGTGAATTCCAAACCAGGTAGGGTTTTCTTCTGGATATGACTACTATGGCTTCTGTTCATCATGAAAATTAGCCTTTCCTCAAATTATATACAGCAAAATATGAAATCTAAGCAAGTAAAAAGTATTTATATCAATCCATTAAATCTTGTTTCCCTAATTGTAAGATTTATTGACTTATCAAGAAATTTATATTTAAAATTGTTTATAAAAGTTGTTTTGCTTTTATTGAGCAAAAAAAATCTTCCAATGGGGTAAGTAAAATTTTCTTGACAAGATTTCCATAATCTTTTTGCTTGCTTAGATTTCATTTTTTGCAGGGGTGACTTAAAATGCTTAGATATATTTACTTTAAGCAAACCACAGGAATCATATTCTGGGTCACGAAGGTTTATCTTTCAGTACAGGGATGCCAGAAAACTCCCACTTCTAGGACTATAGCCTGGCAAGTGTGTTCCTGCAACAACCAAATCCCTTTGTGGTCCTGTATCAAGTTAGATGGTAATGAAAGGGCAACCTGGTCCCAAGAACCATATATTGTCTTCTGTTAGTCAGGCTGTGTGCTAAACTTAAGCAAAGTCTTGTTAGTCTCATTTCATCTGGTTCTCTCAAATGAAATGCTTACAGTAGCTACATGATTTAAAGAGTATGGTCTCGCTGGTGTCCCTCTACCTGGCTGGTTTGTGCCTTGCCTTTTCCCTGACCATTTTGGTGCTAACATCTAATAGGTTCTTTTTGCACTGAAAGCACTCCAATATCAAGCATTTCCATTAGGCTCTTGGGACACAAATTAAAGTTCTCACTCCATACAGACCACAGAAAGCAATCATCTTACCAATTCAAGCCTAGGAAGAACTAAGTGACTAATTAGGTTTCTGAATGTGAGTCTCGGTTTTCTCCACAGCACAGCACTTATATAAGAGCTTCTCTGCTTTTAGGGTGAGTATACTCCTGCTTCTGCCTCTTTGATTTGTGGGATGCCCCAAAAAACTGTCCACAGACATATCTAGCTTTCATAGTATATGCTTCCTCTAGCTCAAATTATCAATTCTTTCAATGGAATCTCCTACCATTTTTATGTTGACAATATGCAGGTCTATTGTTCTGTTAAACTGAAACTACACAAATTGTCTTCTTAGGTTGACTGTCTGAAGGAGGTCAATAATTGGCTGCTAGCCAACTACTTAAATTTGAATGCTCAGAAGACAGATATTTTAATTACTGCCCATTCTGATCTGCTCCAAGCAAATACTCAAAAACTTTCTACCATCTCTACTTCTTCCCATGCATCCCTAGGTAATTTAAAATGTCATATTTGATCTATCTCTAAATTTTGATGCCCATGTCTGGTGTCTCAATCTGTCTTGCTTTTTTCATTTAAAAAACATATCCAAGTTCAGATCAGTTGCTACCAGGGATAAGATGGAAATGCTCATCCATGCTATTATCTCATCACATCTGGATGATTGCAATTTCCTTTTTACCTGTCTGAGTAAACCTGGTGTGTCTCATCTTCAGACTGTTCAAAATGCATCTGCCAGGGTTTTAAGAAATACAATCAAATGGGTCCACATCTACCAAATTTTAGTCTCTCTCTACATTGGATTCCAGTGGAATTTATGATCCAGTTCAAATTCTGATACTCACTTACACAGCTCTGCATGGTCATGCTCCCCAATATATCACAAATATCCTTCAGCATCACACCACAGGTTGTGCTTTGAGATCTGCTCAGTTAGATCTCCTTTTGGTTTCTCATACCAGACAAAAGATATATGGAGACTGCACATTCCAGGCCATTGTTCCAAGGTTATGGAACAGTCTTCCATTGATATTGTTGAATTGTGTCTTAAGTTGAAATTTGAACATCTATTTAGATGGACATTTGGGTAGCTTTGCTGTCTGTGGGTGACTTTAGTATTGTCCTTGTATTTTATGTTGTTTTGATATTTCATTTTATTCTGTTTTATTAATCTGTGCTTTGTGATTTCTGTCTGTGATAGGCACTTTATAAATATATTTTTACTTTACTTTATAAACAGTATCTGGAAGAAGAAATTGCATCAAGTAATCGGGTTTATTTAAATTAAACATAGATTACATTAGTCCATTGTATGTGCATGATTATTTCAGAATCCCATAAACATTCAATAAATGGATGCAAATAGGCTTTAGGCCTCTTCAAGATACTTTTCATAATAACCGTAAAACATCATATGTATGTTCATAAAGATTTTTATTTCCTTTTTCCTTTCCTATTCATAAAAATACACCTTTATGTATATGTTGTTTCTGCTAAAGTTAATGGAGTGCAAAACAATTTTCTATATATTATATGGTGCTGTTCCATTCTTAGCATTATAAATCAGAGTGCCAAGTGAATTCATGTTGCATGATTCCTGCATTTTACACTCGACTACCTTCTTATTACTGCATAGTGTGTTGAGAAGCATGTACACCTCATTAAATTTCCTCAAAAGAAATGTCCACAATGTGAAAAGATTAAGGTGATTCTCTTCATTTCCCATATCGATGTTGCCCTCATATTATTATCATGTGTTTCACTAGACTTGGTTTAAAAAGATTAGCCCACATTATTTGGAGTGTCTACTAATTATTATGTTTATAATGATATAGTTTTATTATTACTACAACTAAAATAAGCTTACTTTATGTCCTAGATGTATTTAAAATATATTTCATAAACATAACCTTTATATATGCCTATATCTAACTGTTACTGTTTTCAGAAGCGTTGGAGTCTAAATTGTGACTTTCAGATGTATAGGACACGTAAACCTTATGGACCAGTGGTGCACAAATATTTTCTGTCAGGCCCCCTTTAATTTCAAGAACAGCCCCCTCAACCACTAATATGCACACACATTATTACACATATATGCTCATCCTTTACTGTAACCTCATGGACAAAATAAATTTTTGCTAATTATTTCCAATGTAAGTATGAGACATTTTTCGAAAAGAGAATAAACATGGGAGAGTAACAAGAGTCTTTGACATCGATGGTAGTAAGAGTAGCACAAGAACAGGCCTTTTTGAAGTAATGTCCACATTTTGGTTGGTATAGCTTGTCTGTATTTTTTGTCTTACAATTAAGACCAATAATGAAAACTAAACTTAAATACTTTTACTATGTAACAACATTCATTACTTTCAACCATATTTTTTGCTGTTGTTTTTTTCAGAATTAGCATACTGTGCAAAAATAATAGGTTTTTAAATTCACTGGAAATAACCAGAAACTGAACTCGAAGATTCACTGAAGAATCACACCTTTATTCCTACCAGCATTTGAATGGTTCAGGAGAACCTGCCATGTATATTGTCTTAAACCTGGGCTACTGTTGGGGGAGTTGGTCTCGTCTTTTGCAGGAGATGGAGATCTGAAGCAGAACTCCGGTAGTGGTGGCTTTAATTTTTCTATTACAATATATGCAAGGATATATAAACATGAGTGGTAAGAAAGGGACTCAGAAAGAAACAGAAAAGAAATCCAAAGATACACCCAAGCCTAGACAGACATCAAGTCCAAGATCAACCTCAAGGTATGGCCTTACAGAGACAGACGGGCAAAAGGACAGATCTCCCGGGACCCCAGTCCGCTGCAACGTCTCCAGTTGAGAGTGAAATTGGGAGCGAATGTGCAACTGGTGCAGGTGACGATAGCTTGTCAATTCCTGAAGATCACTTGAAACTGGAAATGGCCTTGCCATCTGTGTTATCATCTACTCCTCCCGAGCCAGGAGCATCCGCTGTAACTTGGCTTGCCACTTCGGCTGCAGAGCGCGAAGGCCGAAACAATCTGTCCGAACTGAAGGTAATGATCCCCGAGCTCAAGAAAGATATAAAGAAAGAAATAAATGGTATGCTCAAGACAAATGAGAAGACAAACGAGAAGATGCGGGTGGAGCTGCGGCAGCATAATAAGACTTGGAGAAATGTGTATATAATCGCTTTGAGGCAGCCTTTAAAGGTAGGCTGGAAAAAACTGAGTAATACATTCAGGAAAATGAGGCAAAGTTTGATGAAAAACTTAGAGCACTTGGTGATCAGTTAAAAGATGTAGAGCAAACATTTACAACTCAAATTGAAACAGCCGAACATCAGACATCGACCGTTGACGGAAAAGCAACGGCTGCGAATAACGAATGCAAAACATTTGGAGACAGACTTGCTGATCTGGGCAATGAATGCAGAAGGAATAATATTGGAATCAAAGCTCTACCTGAGAATTGTGAAAGTCCAAACTGAGTGAAATTAGCTGAACTATTCTCAAAAATAATTGGAGAGGACTTTAAAACAGACTCTAAGATAGCAGCAGCTTATCGCATACAGGGATCAAATACCTCTAAACCTAGGACTTTTGTCGTGCTTTTCGAAAAATCACAATCTAAATTTAATGTAATGTCACTTCTCAGACAAAAACAAGAGATTATATTTGAAAATAACCACATTTGTATTTTCCCTGCTTTCTCACCCTCAATGGCTGCTAAACATGCCGCTAAACATGCCGCTTTTTACAACATTAAACAGCGTTTACAGAAAGCCGATATCAGATACAGCCTCTTGTATCCTGCCAAATTGAAAGTGGATATTCAAGACAAGAATTACATCTTTATCACTACGGAGGAAGCAGAAAAAAAGTTAAGAAGGCTGATCCCGACACTTTTTTTAAATACGATCTTGAGTCGCATCCTGTCATGGCATGGCAAAGAAGATATTACCAGCTGTCTGATCCCCGTGTACTTAATTGTAATTATAATTACTGGTACCGTAATTATACACCCTTTTCCCTTCTCGGCCACTTTCTGTTTAAGTTTTAATTACAATTATATGCGTATATGTATGTATGTGTAGAAGAAAAATTTGTAACTTTTTTTTACACTTCTAAAGGGGACTGTTTAACATCATACCCTTGGTTTATTGTTATTGTTGTTATTGTATTAGGCTTTACTATGCTTTTCCAGGGCCACTTTTTAACATCATTCCCTGGGTTTACTATCTTACTGTTTCAAGACTCTTGAAGATTATATATTTTATGCTAATAGTATTTAGACTGTATTGGCAATATATATCTCAATTTTAAACCTCATATGCCGCTGTTTGGGGGGCTTGTTTTGTTTTGGACGTGCTCTTTCTCTAGGTATGTCAGAGGACTGGGACAATGTGAAGTGGGGTCCAGCCTCACGTGGGGAGGCAAAATGGGAGAGTGGGGAGACTGGGGGGGCAGAAAGAGAGCAAGCTATCTCTAATCTATCCTTTTAATCCTTATAATTACCAATGTAACAATAGGCTTCATGGCAATAATTCCTGGGAAAATTGGAAATTAAGGTCAAAGCTGTATCACTTTCATTTAAGACTACAAATTGACATCAAAAATTCAGAATCAATGTCTCCATGATGGGACAGTTAACTTTGTGAGTTGGAATGTTAAAGGCCTCAATCATGAATTAAAGAGAAAGAAAGTATTCTCTCGCCTAACAGGTCTAAACGCTAAAATAGTATTTTACAGGAGACCCACTTATTAAGCAAGGATCAGTTCCGGCTGCAAAAAGATTGGACTGGCCAAATGTTCCATTCCAGCTTTACAAAGAAAACTAGAGGTGTGGGAATTCTTATACATAGAACAGTCTCATTTGTAGTTATCAGATGTAGTATCTGATCCTGAAGGGGGATATGTGATTGTCATGGGTAATTTATTTAAATGTAAAGTGATTTTGATAAACGTTTATGTACCCAATGATGATAGGGAATTCATCCAAAGTGTAGTTGCATCCATTCCCAATGTGAACACTCATAAAATTATAATTGTGTTTTAAATCCAGACCTAGATAAGTCTCCTGTCACAGGGGTGATGACATCTAACACTGCAAAGACAATTGCACAGTTTGTAACTGACCACAACCTATCAGACCCCTGGAAATTTCTAAACCCAAACTCAAGAACATATTCCTTCTACTTACCAGTGCATCATTGCTACTCAAGAAGTGATTATTTCTTTGTAGATAACAATTTCATGCCTACGATTAAATCTTGCAAGTATGCCGCTATTGTTATTTCTGACCATGCCCCTCTGATCTTGGAGCTAAAATCATTATGCCCCATGTACTCATCTCACAGATGGCATCTTAACCCACTTTTATTAGCAGACGAGAACTGTACAGAATTTATATCCAAACAAATCAGTTTTTTTCTTGAGACAAATACATCCTCAGAGGTCTCTGCAGGAATACTCTGGGAAACCCTGAAGGCCTTCTTAAGAGGACAGATTATCTCATATCTTTCCCACAGAAATAAATTGGAAACCAAGAAAGTATCAGAGCTAACCAGCGAAATTACTAGAATAGATCTAGAACATGCCAGGTGTCCAAGTGAGGCTCTTCATAGGGAAAGGCAGGCTCTGCATTCAGAATTCAACCTCTTAACGACTAAAGAATTATTACTATGAACATGGAGAGAACGCTAATAAGCTCTTAGCTCAACAAATCCACAAGCAAGAAGTTCGCAATGCAATCCCAGCAATCACCAACACAGAGACAAAATCATTGACCATAAAAAAATAATGCACACATGTCCTTATATTCTACTAAGTTTAAAGAAGATGAGACACAATCTAATGCATTTCTGGATGCATTACAGATACCACAAATAGATACTCTTAGTGCAGAGGAATTGGATAAACCTTTGGCACTATCAGAATTACTAGATGCTATAAAGTCACTTCAGACTAGTGGGAAGCACCAGGCCCTGATATCCACCCTGTCGAATTTTATAAGAAATTCTCCACTCAGCTAACTCTCCTTTTATTAGCAACATTCACAGACGCTAGAGACATTAAAATTCTACCTCAAACTTTTCACCCATCTTTAATCACCATCTTTCCTAAACAAAATAAGGACTTATTACAATGTGCATCATGCCAATTTCACTTCTGAATAATGATGTTAAGATACTCTCCAAAGTCCTAGCTAGAAGGATGGAGAAAGTACTGCCTTCGGTAATATCACAAGATCAAACTGGATTTAATAAAGGCCAACACTTAGCTTCCAATCTTTGATGCCTGTTTAATGTAATATATTCACCCGCAAAGTCAAACACCCCAGAGATATTATTATCGTTGCATGCAGAAAAAGCATTTGATATTATTGAATGGAACTACCTTTTCACTACATTGGAGAAATCTGGGTTTGGGCCAAAGAATTGTGCATAGATAAAACTACTGTATACCAATACAGAAGCTTAAGTTTGTATTAACAACATTAATTCAGACTACTTTAAATTAAAACACTGTACCAGACAAGGATGCCCTTTGTCACCACTACTTTTTGCAATCGCCATTGAGGCACTGGCAGGTCACTGTCGAAATGCTTATGAGATAAAGAGGATGATCAGAGAAGGACTTAAACAGAAAATTTCTCTATATGCAGATGATATGGTACTGTATATATCAGACCCAGAAAATACTTTGCCTGCAGTCCTAACAGCACTAACAGAATTTCAAAATATTTCTGGTCTCATAATTAATTTGAATAAAAGTGTGCTCTTACCAGTGAATTCTCAACCACACAATATTAGATCATTGCAGATCAGTTTAAATGCCTAGGGGTAAACATCACAAGTAAACATAAAGCTCTTTATCAACAAAATGTAGCTGTCTGTATGGAAAAAATTAAGCAAGACTTGCATAGATGGTCAACCCTTCATCTTACTTTAGCTGGAAGAATTAACATTGTTAAGATGAATATCCTTCTGAAGCTTATCTTTTTATTTCAAAACATTCCAATATACATAAATAAATCATTTTTTAAGAAATTAGATTCAACCACATCCTAATTTATTTGGAATTCAAAACATCCACGTATCCAAAGAGTGATGCTACAAAGACCTAAGGCAGAAGGTGGCATGTGTCTACCTAACTTTTAATTTTATTACTGGGCAGCAAACATACAAACTATAAAAACCTGGATATGGACACAAATAGATGAACATACACAGGTTTGGTCTGCAACAGAAATAAAATCCTGCAGTACTTTTTTATATTCCTTGCTTTGTGCCCCAATAAATGGAAGTTATCGCAAATATACTAACAACCCAATTGTGCTTCACTCAATCAGAATATGGAACCAATGTAGGAAGTAAGATAGAGAAGCTTTTATCCGTAGCACCTCTGCACGAGAACCACCTTTTTCCACCCTCGCAAACATATGCAGTTTTTAATATCTGGTAAACATTTGGGATTAAATCACTTACAGATCTGTACATAGACATTTTTGCATCCTACAAACAATTACATTCCAGATTTAACTTTCCAGCACCATATTTTCACTATCTTCAAATTAGAAACTTTGTTAAACAGAACCTGCCCAATTTTCCTCACCTCCCATCTCCCTCTATACTGGAAAAAATATTGCTCAGTTTCGAGGACTCAGCATTTCTGCAATATATAAAACCATTTTACAGTCCCTCCCTTTCAAAGCTCCAAGATGACAGTGGGAAAAGGATCTCTCACTCAACATCTCAGAAAAGGAGTGGAAGGTAGCAATGCAGAGAACTCACGCAAGCTCCATATGTGCAAAGCACACAATTATTCAGCTCAAAATTATATATCAAGCATATCTGTCTCGTTTAAAATTGTCCAAAATGTTTCCAGGGCAAGATCCTACCTGCGAACACTGCAATCAAGTTCCAGCCTCACTGGGTCACATGTTTTGGGCCTGCACCAAACCAAAAAACATCATTCTGGACCAAAATTTTTAAATGCCTTTCAGACAGCCTTGGTGTCACAAACCCTCCTAATCCATTAACAGCTGTGTTTGGTGTACTTCCAGATGTGCTTAAAGTGGAGAAGGACAAACAAACTGTGATTGCCTTTACTACACTATTGGCACGTAGACTTATCTTGCTCAACTGGAAGAATCCTATCTCTCCTCTTTCAAGTCAGTGGGTGACTGATGTTATATACTATTTGAAATTGAAAAAAAATCAAATTCTCACTTAGAGGATCTGTGCAGAACTATTTAAAAACCTGGCGGGATCTAATCAATAACATTTTAGAATAAGCTTTTAAAGCACTGAGGAAGCAGATTCTCTCATTTCTTTTTCTTCTCCTTGTATCTTTATTCACTTATTAATTCATCTATTTATTTATTTTTACTAGCTTTAAGTTCTACTCTGCTGGCCTTGCTCTCTTTCTCAAGGGTCTGGGTTAATTTGTTTTCAATCCTACTTTTCTAAAAATTGATCTATTTGTATGGTATATTGTGTGATTACAATAAAATTTAAAAAAAAAAACTGGGCTACTGTTTTGAGGTTGCCACTCTTAGTTAATTTTCAGTATCTAGTTCTGATCTTTATTTTTTTCTTGATTGAACTACAGAAAAACCTACCTCACACAGGTAGTATGTGGGAAAAGGTTGGCCTATAACGTGAGTTGTGTGGCCTAGCAGTGCATCTTGATCTTGAACTGGAGTCATATTGTTGAATCAGGGGTCACGCCAATGAACTGTTCCTGTTCTGCAGTGCTAAAATCAACAGCTGTTATTTCACTGAAATGATCTCTGATCCAGTCATATTTTGCAGGATCCTCTGCTGATAAATACCTCTGAAAATGTTTTTGAAGGGTTGAGATATGTGCTTTTACACATGGAACTACTGTGTCATGAAGTTTATTAATCTCAATGAATGATTTCAGACTCTCAAATGACTCTATATTCCCCACTTTCACTTGAGCCCCCACATCTCCAGCTTTCTTGTAGAGGATATAATTGTATCTGCAAGTTCTTGCGACTTTAGATTTAGTTCACTGAATTTATGAAATATGTTACTGAGGTACATAAATTTGACTTTATTAAACCTTTGGGAAGTTAATTTGTCTCTTCCTCTGAAAAGATTCTGATCTCATTGCGCAGTTCAAACACCCTTAATATGACCTTCCCACGTGACAGCTATTGGGATTCGCTGTAAAACAGAATCATGAGGGAATGGAAACCGATCACAGTGCTGAGTATTTGAGCTTTGACTGGTCTCGTTTTGATATGGTTTACTGTAGCAATAACATCTGTCATTACATTGCTCACAAACTGTTTGGATGCAAGCCCCTCTCTATGTATCATACATTGTGTCCATTGTACTTTGAGAGAAACGTGGTTAATTAGCACTTGTAGTCCCTCTTGTTTCCCAGCCATTGTCTAAGCCCTGCCTGTACAGATCCCCACATAGTATTCCCATTTCAAATTAGCTTCTTTCAAGTAATCATCTACAGTTTTGAAAAATTTCTCTGCAGTGGCTTTGCTATGTTTGCAGAAAAGCAAATCCTCCTTCAAATCACTGGTCTCAACATATCTGATGTATGTTATCAATAAACAGTCTTTGTTGCTGTCATTTGCTTCATCCATCTCAACAGTGAAATGTCTGTTTCTGATTTGTCAATAAGCCAGTACTCCATATCTTGAAAAGAATGAAAAGAAGCTAAACTAAAAGAAGAAAACCCACAAGAACACAGGGAGAAAATATTACATCCACCCAGACAGTGATAATTTCTCCAAAGGTGTGAGGAAGCAGCATCAACCACTGTACCAAAAAAAATATGGAGAAATCATATTTAAGCCCGAAAGAAAGTACATTTATGCTTAGCCAAGCTTAAATGAAATTTTGTATTCAGGAGGTTTTTTTTGTATTTTTACATTTGTACAGAATTACCAGAAAGAAATACAAGAACAGAATTCTTTTTTGTTAAATTTATTGTCAATGTTTTCCTTTTTTTACAGCTTCATTCTTTTAATCATTGAAAAAAGTTGTTGACTTTCACGCTATTTTCTGATTTACTACTTAAAATATAATTTTCCTATTCTTTTCAAGAGGATGTAAACCATTGAAATGCAGGTCTTGGATCTCCCTGATGGCAGAATTCTAAAGTAATTACTATGGACTCTTACAAAGAATCTTTCAAAAGCTTATACATCTGTTTCCCCATCTCACTTTTGATTGCATTTTCAAGTGCTTCTCCAAGAGCCTCCTTATTTAAATATGCTATAATCTAAGCAGACACTATTTGCAGTTCTTTAAGACAGTGAACATTTTACAAAGATACACTGTTTTGTACATGAAAAGAGGCACTTTTTTCTAATTATACAACAAGTTTATTATCTTTAAGAGGCATGCAATTTTAGCTACTGAAATAATTTATTTACTTTTCTGACATGTTTACATTTCACTGTATATTTCCATATATGTTGTAAGGGGTTCTTGTCTGTCTGTCACGTCTTAAAGCTGACATAAATGTGTTCATGCAGTTATGTTAAAATATATCACTTTCTAAGACTTTAAGTCTGTTATCACTAAATACATGCTTGACCAATGCCTTATCATAAGAAAGTTAATCAGGATCTGTCCTGTGGGTCATTGCAAATTTGGTATATCAGTTTTAGTAATGATATATTTGTGATGGGGCAAAATCTTTATGGTATCCCTTACTTGAAAGAAAAACCAAACATTAGTACATTAAAACAATATAGACAAGAAAATGCTATTCATCTCAACAAAACTTACCAGTCCTATCCTCTTAAGTCTTGATAGATCATTCAAAATAATCCACTAAATGAATCTCAGAATTGAGAATTTTAAAAGTTTTCAAAAGAAAACAGGCAAATACCAGCTCAGCCCTGTTATACATAAAAATAGACTGTTTTGACACTAGAGACAGATTGTAAGATTTCTGATGCAACAACTAACTGTGCATGGAAAATCTTCTTCTTTCAGCTGCTCCCATTAGGGGTTGTCACAGCAGATCATCTTCTTTCATACAGTCCTGTCTTCTTCACCTTGCTCTGTTACACCCATTACCTCCATGCCCCTCTGTCACCACATCCATAAACCTTCTCTTAGGTCTTCCTCTTTTCCTCTTGCCTGGCAGCTCTATCCTTATCATCATTCTCTCCTCTGCACATGTCCAAACCAACACAATCTTGCCTCTCTGACTTTGTCTCCCAACTGTCCAACTTGAGCTGACCCTCTAATGTACTCAATTCTAAACCTGTCCATCCTCATCACACCCAATGCAAATCTTAACATCTTTAACTCTGCCACTAGCTCTGTCTCCTGCTTTCTGGTCAGTGCCACCATCTCTAACCCATATAACAGCTGGTCTCACTACTGTCCTATAGACATTCCCTTTCAGTCTTACTGATACCCGTCTGTCACAAATTACTCCTGAAACTCTTCTCCACCCATCCCACCCTGCCTGCACTGTCTTTTTCACTTCTCTTCCACAATCCCTGTTACTCTGAATTGTTGATCCCAAGTATCTAAACTCATCCACCTTCACCAACTCTACTTCCTGCATCCTCACCATTCCTCTGACCTCCCTCTCGTGCACACACATGTATTCTTTCTTGTTCTTACTGACGTTCACTCCTCTCCTCTCTAAAGCAAACCTCTAACTCTCAAGGGTCTCCTTGACCTGCTCCCTACTCTCGTTACAGATCACAATGTCATCAGCAAACATCATAGTCCACGGGGACTTCTGTCCAATCTCATCTGTCAATCTGTCCATCACCATTGCAAATAACAAAGGACTCAGTGCCGATCCCTGACATAATCCCAACTCCACGTTGAATGCATCCATCACTCCTACTGCAGACCTCACCACTGTCACACTTCCCTCATACATATCCTGTACAACTCTTACATACTTCTCTGCCATTCCTGACTTCCTCATACAATACCACAGCTCCTCTCGAGGCACCCTGTCATATGCTTTTTCCTGGTCCACAAAGACGCAATGCAACTCCTTCTGGGCTTCTCTATACTTCTCCATCAACACCCTGAGAGCAAACATTGCATCTGTGGTACTCTTTCCTGACATGAAACCATACTGCTGGTCACTATTCATCACCTCCCTTCTTAACCTAGCTTCGACTACTCTTTCCCATAACCATGCTGTGGCTTATCAATTTTATCCCCCCTGTAGTTACTACAGCTCTGCACATCCCCCTTATTCTTAAAAACCGGTACCAGTACACTTCTTCTCCACTCCTCAGGCATCCTATCACTTTCCAATATTCCATTAAACAATCTGGTTACAAACTCCACTGCCATCTCTCCTAATCATCTCCATGCTTCCACAGGTATATCATCTGGACCAACAGCTTTTCTATTCTTCATCCTTTTCATAGCTGTCCTTAGTTCCTCCTTGCTAATCCATTGCACTTCCTGATTTACTATCTCCACATCATCCAACCTTCTCTCTCTCTCTCATTCTCTTCATTCATCAACCTCTCAAAGTACTCTTTCGATCTGCTCAACACACCCTTCTCACTTGTGAGTATGTTTCCATCTTTATCCTTTATCATCCTAACCTGCTGCAAATCTTTTCCTGCTCGGTCCCTCTGTCTAGCCAATCTGTACAAGTCCTTTTCTCCCTCCTTACTGTCCAGCCTCTCATACAACTCAATCTTGTAAACTTTTCTTTAGCCTTCGCCATCTCTCTCTTCACCTTGCACCTTATCTCCTTGTACTCTTGTCTGCTTTCTGCATCTCTCTGACTATCCAACTTCTTCTTCGCCATCCTCTTCCTCTGTATACTCTCCTGTACTTTTCCATTCCACCCTGTTCAGATGTCACACCAAGCACCCTTCTTGCTGTCACTCTTACTACTTCTGCTGTAGTTGCCCAGCTGTCTGGCAGCTCTTCACTACCACCCAGTGCCTGTCTTACCTTCTCCCTATATTCAACCTTGTAGTCTTCCTTTTTCAGCTTCCAGTATTTGATTCTTTGCTCTGCCCTCCTTCTCCTTCTCTTCTTCTTACTCTCCAACATATCCTACACACCACCATCCTATGCTGCCTATCTACACTTTCCCCTGCCACCACTTTGCAGTCTTTAGTCTCCTTCAGATTGATTCTCCTGCATAGGAAAGAATCTACCTGTGTGTATCTTCCTCCACTCTTGTACGTCGCCCTATATTCCTCCCTCTTCTTAAAATACGTATTCATCACAGCCATGCCCATCCTTTTTTGCAAAATCCACTATCCTATGACCTTCTTCATTCTCTCCTTGACACCATACCTACCTGTCACCTCCTCATCTCCTCTGTTCCCTTCACCAACATGTCCATTGAAATCCACTCCAATCAGCACTCTCTGTCCCTCACTGTCCATCACCTCATCCAACTCACTCCAGAAATCTACTTTCTCATCCATCAAACACCCAACTTCTGATTCACTTGGCCTTACTCCCCTTCCATTTAGTCCCTTCCAAGCACAATATATCAACCTTCCTTCTCTCCATCAATCTCGGCTAACTCTCTTCCCTTACCAGTCACACTACCAGCATTCAAAGTTCCTACCCTCAGTTCCACTCTCTTTACCTTCCTCCTGTCCTTCTGCCTCTGGACACATCTCCCCCCTCTTCTTCTCCTTCTTCGGCCGACAGTAGCCCAATTTCCACCAGCACCCTGTTGGCTGACAGTACTGGTGGCGGCTGTTGTTAACCTGGGCCTCAACCGGTATGAAAATCTGTATCGTTGTCAACATATTTATCTGACAAAATTTTACACCGGATACCCTTCCTGACATAACCCTCCCCATTTATCCTGGCTTGGGACCGGCATCCTCTGTGGCTGGGTTATGCATGGAAAATAAAATTTGAAATAATTTTCTGTCAAAAGTGCAACTATTTGTAACAGGCAATGCATTTACTTTATTGCAATGATATTACACACAAGTTATAGGTACTTTGCAGTTCGCTTCCCGGGTTCTGTCTGCGTGGAGTTTACATGTTCTCCCTGTGTCTGCGTGGGTTTCCTCCGGGTGCTCCGGTTTCCTCCCACAGTCTAAAGACATGCAGGTTAGGTGCATTGGCAATTCTAAATAGTCCCTAGTGTATGGGTGTGTGTGGTGCCCTGCCCAGGGTTTGTCTCCTGCCTTGTGCCCTGTGTTGGCTGGGATTGGCTCCAGCAGACCCCCATAACCCTGTAGTTAGGATATAGCAGGTTGGATAATGGATGGATGGATGGAAAATGAACTTATTTTGTTTTTCATGGTGCAGGATTGTAGTGATGTGTTAAATGTTCGCTAGACATGCAAGTTAGAATTTCACTCTACTCCATACAGTTGACAATATTAACACTACTACTAGTACTGTTCCCAGCTTATTGGAATTATTATAAATGACCATGGTGTTAAGAGTCTATGTTGTACATTATTGTTTAAACATATGAGGGCTTTGCTGTGAAAATTATTATTTTTCTACAAACCGTTAATCTGACTACCATTCTTTCATATCAAGCATACATTTCTTACTGCCATAATATATTTTTTTGATAAATACCTATGTGACTTAGATTTCATTGACACTTGAATGAGCCATATTTATGCAGTGAAGCCATAAACCTAATGAGTACAGCTTTAAAATGCAATTAATAAAACCTAGCAAGTAACTATTTTTGTAGATCTGCATTAATGCTGTAATTATGTGTATCCCATTAGAGAAAATGAAAAAAAAACTCTGATTGCAGAATACATTAGAAAAATGATGCTAAGCACAATTGTAAAGCCGTCCTTGATTTTCTTTAAATTTTAACACTAACCATTCAATTTTTCTTAACATTAAATTGTGTTTGAATTTTGGACAATACAGTTTGTGCAGAACATCCAGCATTTTACAGAAGTAGTTCATAATACACTACATATCATAAAAGGACAGTTAATTAAAATGCAACACACTGGACAATCTTAAACTACAATATATTCTATATTACAATTGAGATTATAATATTTGCATGAACAATAAACAGAAGGATGGGGCTGTTTCACATGTTAGGAGATGCACATTTGTTATCTGTACATGTGGTAGTACAACTATTTCAACATTCTTCACTGATATTTCTGAATCTTAACAGGCATTCTAGAATTTTCAAACACCATCATCACTAAAATTGTTGCCCTAACTTTTGCATTATAAAAAGTATCTAAAAAAAAAAGAAAAAAAGCTCTGAGTAACACCATATACTGTTTGTATGAAGTATATATACATCGATAGATTACTTAATTTTCTGCTAGGCCCTAAGCCATTATTTCTTTATCTTCTTTATGGCAACTATATATGTTACCTACTGTACAAACATTATTTAAATATCTGCATATTATTGTTCCATAATAGTAACAACCTTCATTATTCAATGTACTGTAGACATGTTCAAGACTTCTCCAAGCACATCTCATAGTTTCCTTTACCCACTACACATTTAGGTTAACCTTTGAATATTTTGTCAATAGGAAGCCATTTAATTCTTACCATCTAAGCCAGTGGTTCCCAAACTCCCTGGGGCTGCAGGTTTTTGTTCCAACCAACTTCTGTTTTTAACGGGACTCCTAGCCTAATTAAGTTTTATTTCCTAGTTTTGTTTTGGGGTCAAGAAGAAATTACAAAAGTAAGTGGGTTAATACGTTTTAATTGAAATTAAGATATGTGGATAATGTTCTTTTTGGATAATGGCTAGGTGTCTGCTTGGCTTGTTTTTAATTGTCACTATTAGGAAAAAATGAAGAGAGCAGACTACACAAAATAAGGGAAAAATAATCAGGAAAAAAACATTTAAGCATTTAAAGCTATAGCAAAAAATATTTCTAAACGTCTTAAAATGTAAACAACCATACTGCTGTGCTTTTGTGAATGCAGAAATTAGAGAGGGTAAAAAAAGATTAGTCAACTCAATGAGATCAATTATTTTGAATCTGATTGTAACAAGAACCTGCAGCCACAGGGTGTCCGCAGGAACGAGTGTGGGAACCACTGATCTAATATTTAATTATCCAACTACTATTTCTCCTTCCTGGCTATGTATAACAGTCTTTATTCCTTTTTTTCTTTTAAAACTGAATTGCACTATCTTCTTTTACTGCTCCTTACTTTTTTCCAAATTATTTTCAATGGCTTTTATTTTTTGGAACAACAGTACAGTAGGTACTGTAGCAAAGGAAATAAATGTGTCAGATAAATCACAAACTCCCCACTCTTATCTTCAAATCCTTGTACCAAGAGAAAACTGCTTTTCCCTCAGGCCAACTCACTTACTCCATGATCATAATTCCCTGAAGCTGTTGCTTCAATTCATATCCACTAGACCTTTTCTCATCCATGAAGCAGAACTTCAATTGTAGGAGCCACTCTAATAACATTGGCACAGCAATCTTTCATTCAAAATATTACTCTGTGCCATGAAATTGTACAGCTCTTTCTCTTTGCTAAAGCAAAAAAACCTTGAGTTGATTTTTTGAAGCTGTTTAATTATTACAAAATGTGAAAAACAGTAGCAATATCTATCTGAGGGATTTATTTACTGCTTAATATACACATTAAGCCAATGGCAAAATTTATTGAAAAGTGATTCTGATAGCTGTAGGGAGCTTCTACACATCCCTTAACCAAGTGACATATAAAATGTCTAGATATGTGTAATTCTTTAACATAAACTGACACATTTCTAGCCATCTCTGTAATTAGTTACCTATGACAGATTCCCGAATATGAAATTTAAGATTGCATCACTGAAAATCTTGAAATATAATAATTAGCAGATACAATTCCATGAAAAGGCTAATGACTTAAGCTGTGAAACATGAATACATCTTTGCATATTATATAACAAAAAAATAAGCTAAATATAGAATAGAATATAGAATAGTCACCACTTATATTATCCATTTTTTTTTGTTTTTTTTTTGATTTTCTTGCTGAACACCATCATCTACAACAGAACAGGATCTACAATAGTAGAGCACAACATAAAGACAGACAAGTGAGCTGACTATAATGGTGCCCATTTCAGAATGGAATAGTGAAAGTACTAATTATCATTACTCTGAATGAGTATGTATCTTAGGTTTTTGTTAGACTTGAAAGGAAAGCAACCAGGAATAGAATATGGAAAATTGATAGATGTTTGGATTACAAATATACACTAAAATGTGAAGAATATACTTACTTAATTCCAAGGAATCTATCATTACATAAAATTGATTCTGTTAAATTATGGTTATATCTTTCTTAGCTATTTGCCGAAAGCTATAAACAAACATAAAATCCCTTGATGAATTCATGCTGAGAACTCTCACCTTGACTGCAGATGGATATAAATATGCTGCCAGACAAATTAAGCTGAAATTCTCTGCAGATAAGCAGCTTGAAAGATGAAGTTTAAAATATGTATTCCAGTGTAATTCAATGGCATCAGAAGACCACATAAACTTACATCTTAGGACTTAGCACAGAGGAAATGCATATTAATAAAAACAGTTTTGGTCCCTGATAATCTTAGACATTAAAAATACATTTATTATTTTATGTGTGTGTGTTTCTACATATTCTGCATACAATATATTTTGCTGCATTATTTATGGTTTATTGACTACTAACCCTAACCCTAACTTGTAGTACAACAGTCCATTTAAAACCACATCCATCGATATGTCCACACTGGTACAATTCAGAGTTGCCAGTTAACCTCATATGCATTACTCACCAATGAAGAAGAAACAAATGCACCTAGAGAAAGCTTATTATATGTATGAGGCAGTTACACTGTAGCAAACTAAATGGAAAAGTAATTATATTGGAACAAGCTGATTTTACTTAGACAACAGGTTATTCTATGCATGGCCATGGGGGTCAAATTTTTTCCTGGTATTACAGTGTTTAATGCAAGGAGGAATCAGTCCATCACAGGGCACATTAACACACAAACCCATACCGACTCATTAATGCACAACATTGGAATGAAGGAGGAATCCCAGAGCATCTAGAGAAAAATAGTGAACTCTCACAAAAGGCTAATTTTGAGTTATCAATCAGTCTATCTAAGAATATCTTTGGAGTAAAAGAAGGAAAAAGTATCCCCTAGAAAAAGCCCACACAGATCTTAGAAAAATGTGCAAAATACAGATGAGAGTAGCTAGATTGAGATTTGAACAAAGGTCTTTGAAACTCTGAGGCATCAGCAGCACTAACCACTGCACTAATAGTGCTTCCCAAGTATCCCAGTATTGCTTTAGCATGCTACAACATTATATTGAATTTACTTTCAGATGTTTATATAAAATACATTATTCATTATTATTAAAAATGGAAAAAAGTGTACAGCATATAATAATGCAAATGGTAAAATAGACAAAAGTATATATTATAATTTGATACAAAGTGGCAAATGCATTTTTAAGTGTGGTTTCGTGCTGGATGTCTAATGGAATCTTAGAAAAAAATCAGTCGCACTACTCTGCACTACAGCTTCACATTACATTTCTGACCTTTATGATTATTGTTGCTTTGAAAATATTGCACTTTCATTATTTATACTTCAAATTATTTCATAATGGCTGCATTTTATTTTTTATGGTAATGTTCAGCAAGCTATATATAGAATATGTAAAATGTTTCCTTGTCATTTCAGGTTTATGAAATATTAAAAAGGGGATTTATTGTACTCTTAGCTCATGCTTTATACAACAGTTTTGAAGTAAGAAATAAGGATTTCAAGAGAACTCTTCCATTGCTTACAACAAAACTGTTTGCTTATTTTTGTCTTACCTTTGGTATGGTTAAGTGGGTTTTAATGAATAATATCTTATTATGTTAAAAGTATGCAAATAAATGCAATCTAGATGGAATTATAGACATTCCAATATTTAATTAAATAATTGTTTTTGTGGTAAATTGGATGAATTATGAAAAATGTACATTATTGAATAAAATATTTTAATCAAATGAAATTGAAAGCTTGTTAAGAAGATCCTAACGTGAAATCATTAAAACTAATAGAAATCATCTCAAATGAATTGAGGTATAGATAGAAATGTTTAACATTGTTCTTGTTTTATCAAATTCTTACTTAAAAAGCAACACATTTTAATTAAACATATTTTTGCATGTCACTCTTAATTGAGTATAATCTTAAACCACTTACATTTACTTAAAACATAATTAGAGTTTGTACATTGTCACAAACTCCACTCTGAGTCATAACAAGGTTTGGGGCAGCCACCCGTATATTTGGTATCCTGGCTGCAAAGTTCCAAAAGTATAAACAGCACTGATGTGCACAAAACCGAGTCCAAAACAAAACTGAGGGAATGGGGAAAAGGTGGAGGCTTTTAAAGGGGAAGACAGGAAGTGAGGTCAAAGGAGTCCGGCTTATAAGGGTCTTCAACCATAGGCTTGAGCCTGGATGTTACATCATAGGGGCCGGAGCCAGCAAGGTCTTCTTGTGATGTCAAGAGGGCCAGGTGGGATCTCCCGTGAATGGTCTACAGGCAAGGGAGAAAAAGAGTCAGTGCACTCTGCCACATCCTGGTCTGATTTGGAATTGCCCTTACTCAAGCCCTTTAGCTGCCTCCCATGCGCACATGTGTGACAACATATATACAGTATATTTATAGTATATGTGTGTTGTATATGAATTGTGACCACTGGGAGGTCTCTGATACTGATACTACTTACCGGGCTGTACCTGTTGCATCAGTTCATTTGTCACCTAGTGAGGAATAATCAATTGATCCGAGTTGAAAACCAGATCTTCAATTCAAACAATCAACATAGATTACGTCCATCAATCTAATTACTGTGGAATTAACAATATCATCCTTATTTCTTTCTTTTGAAAAACAACAATGTTTATTTCTATAGCAAATTTTCATACAAGTGATTTAGCTCAAAGTGCTTTACAAGATGTCAAAGAAGCAATAAGATGCAAAAGAAAAACAAATTAAAATTAGACAAGAAACATGTCAGTGACAGTGTTATAACCTAACCGGATTTCTTTTTCTACAGTTATATTTTTGAATAATACCGCACTTATTTTGTTATACTTGTACCTTTTGTGAAAGTGTTTATTTGATATTTGGACTTTAGTCTTCACAAGTCATATACTTCATGTCTTCATTTTGTCAATTAGTACTAAAATATGAAAAATGTTTCTTTTTTAGTTATGTGTTTAACAATTCTTGCCTCATATTTCATCCTACATTTACACAGATCACTGTAGACACAGAACACACATGAAATGTATGTATTCCAAATAACAATATATTTTTTACTCTATTCAACAGCCAGAGACCTCACATGCAGATAAGGAGCCTTGGCTTGAGCTGGGAGAGCGTTTTGCCCGAGATGAGCTCTGGTGGTGGGAGAATGGGATTGACACATTTACAAAACAAAAGACGATGATGGAGAGGTACGAAGAGATTTAAAGTGGGCCGGGATTACAAGTTTTTTCGTAGGCTTCAGGGATTCTTGTGTTAAGATCCAAGACTTGTTGAGTTTTCCAAGGTATTTTAGTGTTAAAGGTTTTCTTAACTTTTTTTCAGGGGCCATTATGTTGCTGTGAAGATGATAAGCAATGTTAAAGCACACAGGCAAAGCTCAAAAATAGCATTTTATGATGGTGACCTTGAGTACAACTACTGTCATTGCGAAAATTACACTCTTCACATTTGTAGGTGTTGGAAAAATAAAGGCATAGTTGTGTATTCACTATGAATTAAAAATTTGTTTTTTGTATCCAATTTTGTATCAATGTTACACATGAATTTTTGGGGAAACACACATGCTGACAGAATGCTTGCTGGGTAACTGCAGTAGACATACAAACTAAGTTTTTTTTTTTGATGGAGTAGATAATTTGGCCAATAGATTTGGGTTTCCCCAAAAATGTCTGCTTTAAAGGCACCTACCTGACAGTGTTTTTTTACATTTTTTTTAATAAATTTTATTGATTTTATTGTAATCATTCCATACAAATAGATCAATTTTTACAAAAAATAGGATTGAAAACAAATCAACCCCCACCCCGAGAAAGAGAGCATGGCAAATGGAGTAAAACTTAAAGATAGTAAAAATAAATAAATTGATGAGTTTAATAAGCGGAATAAAAAAAAAAAACAAAGCTAACCTTTACAAGTGTCATAAATTACACCGGTTGTTACAGACTGGAATCAAATGTATGTTTTTATACTAAAATAGTAAGAATACGTGCAGCTCACTTCTTAAAACGTGCAGCTCACTTCTCAAAATGCTCTTTTTTTGTCAGAGCGGCTTTGACATCATGGATCAGAAGGCGCATACTAATTCAGTGTGAGCAGAAACACTGAAGAATAAAACTGAATAAAAACAATTCACATGCACAGTCATTCTCAGTCACGCACAACACTCACATCCACGTCCACAGTTTTCCCAGTCTCGTTCGGGCACAAGATCTGACACGGTTTTTAAATAAAGAGGGGCTATAACAAATCAAGTTTGTACCTATCATGTCTTTATCTGAAAAAGGCGTCACATTTGGAAGCTTAAATGTGACAGAATAAAACTGAAAGAAACAAATCGACAAGTATTATAAATTTATACTGTAGATGCAAATCAAATGTATGTTTTTATTGTATGATATAAACAATAAGAGTAGCTCACTACTCAAAATGGCAAATTTGGGAAGCAGCTGATATCGAAACACTGACCTACTGATTGACAGGCAGCAGTTCTTAGTATTGCACCACGCAAGCTGTCATATCAAGTGCCTACTGTAACCTGCTTTCTTTTTTCTTCGGTTAAATTCTTGAATAAAAGTGCACTTGTTTTGTTATACTTGTACCTTTTCTGAAAGTGTTTATTTCATATTTGTATTTCAGGTTTCACATATTATACATTTCATGTCTATATTTTGTCAATTATAAGTAATACATGAAAAATTTTCTGTGTTAACAACGTTTTTACAGAGATTGTTGATGGCACTGAACACATATGAAATGTATGTATTCTAAATGACGATGTACTTTTTTACCCAATAAAGCTCCAGCACTTCACTCAAAGATAAACAGTGAGCACTGAGAAACTTCTTTGCAAATTGAACTGCGGCGGTGGTTGGGGGGATGGATTAGCCGGCTGCTTGCTGCTTGTCTTAATGGGCACTTTAACAGGACAAAAGATGCTGAGGGTGTGGTGCGAACAGATTTAAGGTGGGCCAGATTTTCGAGTTTTCTCGTAGGCTCTGGTAATTCTAGTGTTAAGCCAATCTTGAAGAACACCAAGCACAGCTGTTAATGGGTTAGGAGGGATTGTGACACCAAGGCTGTCTGAAAGGCACTTAAAAATTTTTGTCCAGAATGATGATAATTTGGTGCAGGCCCAAAACATGTGACCCAGTGAGGCTGGAACTTGATTGCAGCGTTCGTAGGTTGGATCTTGCCCTGGAAACATTTTGGACAGTTTTAAGCGAGACAGATGTGCTCAATATATAATTTTGAGCTGAATAATTGTATTGTAATCGTAGCTCGAGTGAATTCTCTGCATTGTTACCTTCCACTCCTTTTCTGATATGTTGAGTTTGAGATCCTTTTCCAATTGTCCTATTGGATCTTTGAAAGGGAGGGACTGTAAAATAATTTTATATATTGCAGAAATGCTGTCTGAGTCCTTGAAACTGAGCAATATTTTTTCGAGCATAGAGGAAGGTGGGAGATGAGGAAAATCAGGAAGGTTCTGTTTAACAAACTTTCTAATTTAAAGATAGTGAAAGAAATGTGTTGCTGGAAAGTTAAATTTGAAATGTAATTGTTCATAGGATGCAAAAATGTTGTCTATATAAAGATCTCTAAGTAATTTAATGCCAAATGTTTTCCAGATATTAAAAACTGCATATGTTTGCGAGGGTTGAAAAAGGTGGTTCTCATGCAGTGGTGCCACAGATAAAAGATTCTCCATCTTAAAATACTTCTTCTTAAAATACTCCTACATTGGTTCCATATTCTGAGTGAGTGAAGCCCAACTGGGTTATTAGTACATTGGTGATAACTTGCATTTATAGGGGCACAAAGCAGGGAATATAAACAAGTACTGCAGGATTTTATTTCTATTTCGTACCAAGCCTGTGTATGTTCATCTATTTGTGGCCAGGTTTTTATAGCTTGTATGTTTGCTGCCCAGTAATAAAACTGAAAGTTAGGTAGAGCCATTTCACCTTCTGCCTTAGGTGTTTGTAGGGTTGCTCTTTGGATACGTGTATGTTTTAAGTTCCAAATAAATGAGGTTATGGTTGAATCTAATTTCTTAAAAAAATGATTTATTGATGTATATTGGAATGTTATGAAATAAAAAGAGAAGCTTAGGAAGGATAGTCATCTTAACAATGTTATTTCTTCTAGCTATAGTGAGATGAAGGGTTGACCATCTATGCAAGTCTTGCTTAATTTTTTCCATACAGACGGCGAAATTTTGTTGATAAAGAGCTTTATGTTTATTTGTAATATTTACCCCTATGTATTTAAACTGATAGCAATGATAAAAGTTAAGGTGTCCAATCTAATTGTGTGCTTGAGAATTCACTGGAAAGAGCACACTTTTATTCAAATTAATTCTGAGACCAGAAATCTTTTGAAATTCTGTAAGTGCTGTTAAGACTCCAGGCACAGTATTTTGTGGGTCCGATATATACAGAACCATATCTCTGTTCAAGTCCTTCTCTGATAACCCCTTTTATCTGATAAGTATTTTGACAGTGAACTGCCAGGGGTTTAGTGGCAATTGCAAAAAGTAGTGGTGATGGGGCATCCTGGTTTGTCCAGGTTTTTCACACTGCAGCCTATCGTTCCCAGCCTAGTTTAGTTGTTTTCAATTCATATTCTTTCTTTAAAGTTTTACCTACTGTATAAATCTTAACAAACATCAGATGAACCCACAAAGGTGATGCCATAGATCATTGGTTCTCAGATAGTACACAGAGGCACCAAATGCACCCTGCACATTAGGAAAGTTAATAAGTAAATTCCCACGCCCTGGCAAACACACCAGGGGCCTCATGTATAATGCCGTGAGTAGAACTCACACTGGCGTAACGTGGCATAAGCACAAAAGCAGGAATATGCGTACGCACAGAAAAATCCAGATGCAGGAATCTGTGCATATGCAAACTTCCACGTTCTTCTGCTACATAAATCCCGATCAGCGTGAAAAGTAATGCACATGCACGCGCCTGCTGCCCCACCCAACTCCTCCCAGAATTACACCTCTTTGAATATGTAAATCAATATAAATAATCCTTAAGCTCAGCATTCTGTGAAAAGACAATGGCAAAATCACGAGGAAAAATAGAACAATTTCAGCGAATACCAGGTGGAGGCAAGAAAAAACGTACTATTTGTTGGTTTAAACAGTGATATAAACAAGAAAATGTAGCTGATTGAGTGACATAGCGTATCTGAGAAACTCGAAAGCTCAAGTTCATGAAGTCGCACAGTGCCCAAAATAAAAAAAGAAATTGTCAGATATCAAAGTCAACGTGAAAAGGCGAGTCATAGCCCACCATCTGAGTGTCATATAAAAGCTTATTAGGGTACAGAGAAAAAAAAAGGCACACAGTGGGGAAAAAGCACGAAATGTCAACTTTAATCTCGAAATTTCCACTTTAATCATGTAGTTTATTTTGTCATTAAAGTAGAACATCATAAACTTAATCTTAAAATTGTTTAATTTACTAGTTTCTCAAATCCCATCGTAAAGTAGTACGTTAAATGCTTTGTTTTGTATTTGATCTTCTATGTGCTCTATGTGTGTGAATCACTACATGCTTCTTAAACCGGCTTTCTCTTCCTCCGACAGGACACAGAATTCATTACATTTGTGCTATTACAGCTCTCTGAATAACTAAAGTACTGAGATATATACGTGATATTTTTATGATAGGAGTTAAAGCATGTTATTAAACATGGGAACACGGTGGCACAGTGATTGTGCACGACCTTCGATTAAATAATTTATTGCAGCAGTACTGTCTCTTTCAAACGTACTAACCTCCAATTCCTGTCCTTCCTTTTCTTTCTTCAAATACCCAATCGCCACATAATCAGCTCTGTAATAGATGTCAAGCCATCTGTAAGCTTATAATGCCGATTCTTCAAAACTTTTAAGGAACATTGAAGTATCTTCGTAGTACATGTTTAATTATTCTATCCTTCATGCCAGTCCCAGTGAAGCATACAGTGCGAGGCAGGAACAATCCGTGAACGGAGTGCCAGATCCTTGTTAGCATAGCGACACCGTGTCCTTTAATTTGTTGTATTTTGCTTGTGGTTATCATTTTGTCTGCGTCTTTTGCTTTTTGGGGCATGAAGTTATAGTGGTTAGCACTGCTCCTCACAGCTCAGGTGCCATTTTTGGCTCTAATAATTGGTACAGCATAATTGGCAGATGCTTTAAAACTAATTCAGTTCCTCCTTCCACATTGACTTAAGTGCATTTTGTGGAGTTCACCAAAGGCCGTGAACATTTCAGTGATTTTGCTGAACTAACAGCTAAGCAAACTCTGTTGGGGTTTCCTTATCACTAGTGTCTAGTGAAGAGCAGACTAAAGCCCTGCTTTTTCAAATTTTATTGTTGCTGAGAAAGAACTTACTAATAACTGTGTCAGGTAAATTTCCAGCATTTACAAGCTTTTGAGCAAATTCACAACAGAAGAACTTTGAGTCACATCACAATGTAAGCCCTGCAAAGAAAACCTAAGTAGTGACCTGATTTATATACAACTGAGGTGTTACCAATTCAGCTCTGGGTTATGGAAACCCTGTCTTAAATAAAGAGAAACAGCGGGAAACTGCTGTTAATTTATATGGAATCTTCTTTACTATTATAGGTCATTATGCAGTATAAGTACAATATGTTGTATCTCCTGGTGAACACTGGAGAGAACTACCTGTCTTGTCCTCATCGTGAATATGACTGTTGTTTAATGGAAATTCAAAAGCGCCTATGGCCAGTAGAGAACGACAACTCCAAAATTTATATATAGAATTAAGAACCTCTGAAATATTTAAAGTTTAATGTTTGAAAGCTGCTCTTGGCCATGCAGCTTTTGAGCTTAGAGTTAGAAATGAGTGGTTGATAATGACTCAACTGATGGGAGGAAGAGATGGTCTACAATCTTATAAAGGTTAACTCTCACTCTTTGTTGGAATTAAACCTTCTAATGCAATAAGCTTCCTTTCCTTTTTACTTTGACCTTCTGGATAGTAATTTGGGTTTAGGGACAGCTCGAGAAGAACCACTACCTCCACAGCTCTGCTTTAATGTGATCAAGGGCAAACTGAATGAAATGTCATTTTAAATTTCCAAAAGGGAAATACAAAATGAAAATGTTTATATAGTTGAGAAACTCTAGAGAACCTCTCAATGTTCTATGAATAGCCTCTTCACTGTGATGTTTCTTAAAATAACTGTATTTCAGTTACCTTGATAAATGTCTGCCAGCCACAAACTTAATCTACAGAGAAAGATAATTAAAATAAAGTGAGAATCTTATTGAAATGTTTAATGAAATATTGCCAGAACCAAACGAAAAACAAATATAATTAACCAATTGACTAACAATAATTGATCCATAGCTCTTCTCCTTAATAAATTGAGTTGTGGGTGCTTGGGTGATCATTCTGAATGTCAAATTCTTACATGCAAAAAACAAGATTTATATTCAGATTATAGGTGTAGCTTCACAACCCCCATTCCTACTACTCTTGTGGGATTAATGTTCATCTCCCCAACTGCTTCATTCACCGCCATATTGCCAGAAAGTAGGAGCAAAGAGTGCAATACAATACAATACAATTTATTTTTGTATAGCCCAAAATCACACAAGAAGTTCCACAATTGGCTTTAACAGGCCCTTCCTTTTGACAGCCCCCCAGCCTTGACTCTGTAAGAAGACAAGGAAAAACTCCCAAAAAACCCTTGTAGGGAAGAAATGGATGAAACCTTGGGAAAGACAGTTCAAAAAGAGACCCCTTTCCAGGGGCTTCATGCATAACACAGTGCATAGAATTTGCACTATAACATGACGTAAGCACAAAAGCTGAAATGTGCTCACGCACAGAAAAATCTACTTGCAGGGATCTGTGCGTTCTCCAAATTCCACATTCTTCCGCTAAATAAATCCCGGTCAGCGTGAAAAGCAAAGCTCGTGCACATGCCTTCTGTCCCGCCCCAACTCCTCCCAGAATTACGCCTCTATGAATATGCAAATCAATATAAATAGCCCTTAAGTTCAGCCTTCTGTGAAAAGACAATGGGAAAAGCACGGGGGAAAATATAAGAATTTCAGCGAATACCAAGTGGAGGCAAGGAAAAACTTACTATTTGTTGGCTTAAACAGTGGTATAATCAACAAAAGGAAGTTGATCGAGTGATAGAGTGTCGGAGAAACTCAAAAGCTCAAGTCCACAAAGTCGCACAGTACCCGAAATAAAAAAGAAGTTGTCACATATCCAAGTTGCTGTGAAAAGGCGAGTCGTAGCCCAACGTCTGAGTGTCGTATGAAAGCTTATTAGGGTACAGAAAAAAAAAAATAGGCACACAGTGGGGAAAAAAAGCAGGAAATGTAAACTTTAATCTCGAAATTTCCACTTTAATCACATAGTTTATTTTGTCATTAAAGTAGAACATCAGAAACTTCATCTTAAAATCGATTAATTTATTAGCTTCTCAAATCCCATCATAACTAAAGTGCTCTGTGTGTGAATCACTATGTGGTTCTTAAACTGGCTTTCTCTTTCTCCGACAGGACACAGAATCCATTACATTCGTGATATTACAGCTGTCTGAATAATTAAAATACTGAGATGTATATGTGATATCTTTTTCATGATGATAGGAATGAAAGCATGTTATTAAACATGGGAACATGGTGGCGGTACTGTCTCTTTCAAACGTAGTAACCCCCAATTCCTGTCCTTACTTTTCTCTCTCCAAATACCCAATCGCCACACAATCAGCTCTGTAATAGACGTTAAGCTATCTGTAAGCTTACAACGACGATTCTTCAAAACTTTTAAGGAACATTGAAATGTCTTCATAGTACGTGTTTAATTATTCTATCCATCTATCCTTCCAGCATACAGCAATCAGTCAGGATCAATCTGTGAACTAGCTAGCGCTGCGGCACCGTGTCCTCTCATGTTTAATTATTAACAATACAGATTATTTAAATGAAGTTAGTTTTATCTGTATAATATAATCAACATATTTTGCTGCATTTCATCTTAAAAATGATATCGTCATCATATGTAAATATGCGCTTTATAAAATGGCGCAGGTTGTGCAATATTATAACTGAAGTGCAAGTTTACAGTGAGGTAATTGTGAGGTAATAAGAAAGGGTAACCACACAGGAACAGTAGCACTGCTTTGACGCTGGGTGCCAGCAGTCTGCCAAACTGAGCGGAGAACTTGCGTACAACAGGGTATGAGGTACCGTGGAAATTTGCGTGGCTTTACGCCAAGTTTAGGTTGTATACATCATGATTTGAACATGCAAACATTCTTACACAACATTTCTGTGCGTATGCACCGTTTATACATGAGGCCCCTGGTAGGTTGGGCGTGCAGTGGGTGTCAAAAAGAAGGGGGTCAAAACAATACAATACATAGAACAGAACAAATCCTCAATACACTATAAAAAATAAAGTAAAATATTTACAAGTATGGAGCAGAATTTAACAGTAGCTGATATCACATAATATGATTTGGATTTGTTTAGAGTCCTGGAGACCTCAGCCATCAAGCTGCCTCCCCAATTTGGCCATTCCACAGCTGAAACAGTGCTGGGCCAGTCAATCCAATGAAAGGACCCCTCTACCCAATGATTCCTGTGATTCTAAATCAGAGATGACTTTACCTTAGGCAAAACAACTTGGCAGGTGGGCCATGGCACCAAGTGCCACATTTGAGTACCGAGAAGAAAAACAGAATAGGTGAGGGTTAGTATGTTACTTATGTTTTAGTGCTAATGACTAACAACAGAGATGCAGTCTGTACAGGTAATCAGCAGTTCTAGTCAGGATATGCTAAACTGAAGTAGTGAGTAGTGAGTTAGACCTCTAATATCATTGAAAGATGCTGAGAAATTAATTCATGCTTTTGTTTTCAGTCGACTAGATTACTGTAACGCACTCCTCTCAGGACTACCCAAAAAAGACATACATCATTTGCAACGAGTGCAGAATGCAGCTGCTAGAATCCTAACTAGGAAAAGAAAATCCAAACACATTTCTCCAGTTTTGATGTCACTACACTGGTTACCTGTGTCTTTCAGAATAGACTTTAAAATTCTGCTTATGGTTTATAAAGCCTTAAATAATCTCACTCCATTTTATATATCGGAATGTCTGACACCCTATGTTCCAAATCGTAACCTTAGATCCTCAAATGAGTGTCTCCTTACAATTCCAAAAGCTAAACTTAAAAGAAGTGGTGAGGCGGCCTTCTGCTGTTATGCACCTAAAATCTGGAATAGCCTGCCAATAGGAATTCGCCAGGCTAATACAGTGGAGCACTTTAAAAAACTGCTGAAAACACATTACTTTAACATGGCCTTCTCATAACTTCGCTTTAACTTAATCCTGATACTTTGTATGTTCAATTCATCATAATAACTATTCATGGTGGCTCTAAAATCCGTACTGACCCCTACTCTCTCTTCTGTTTCTTTTTCCGGTTTCTTTGTGGTGGAGGCCGCCACCACCTACTCAAAGCATCATGATGCTCCAACATTGATGAAATAAAAGCCAAAGGTCTACATGACCATCATCATCAAGTCCTTCCGTGAGAACCCTAAATACAAAGAGGACTGTTTAATTTATGTTAGGTAGATTGCCCAGAGGGGACTGGGCGGTCTCATGGTCTGGAATCCCTGCAGATTTTTTTTTTTTTCTCCAGCCGTCTGGAGTTTTTTTTTTGTTTTTTCTGTCCACCCTGGCCATCAGACCTTACTCTTATTCTATTTTAATTAATGTTGACTTATTTTCTTTTCTTACTGTGTCTTTTATTTTTCTATTCTTCATTTTGTAAAGCACTTTGAGCTACATTTTTTGTATGAAAATGTGCTATATAAATAAATGTTGTTGTTGTTGTCTTCAGCCAGGATTTAAAAGCTGAGACCCGAGGGGCATTTCTTATAGTAGCAGGCAGACCATTTCACAGTTTAGGGTCCCTGTAACTAAAAGCTCGACCTCCCACTGTTATTTTATTAATTTTTGGAATCCTTAGCAGACCGGCATCTTGAGATTTTAATGTGCACTCTGATTTGTAAGGCATGATAAGTTCAGACAAGTAAGGCGGACCTTTGCCATTTAATGCCTTAAACTTAACTGGGAACCAGTGTAAGGATTTAAGAACTGGAGTTATAGGTTTGTATTTTCTTGCTCTTGTAATAATTATTGCAGCAGCATTTTGGATTAACTGGAGGCTGTATAAAGAACAGTTTGAACATCCAGTGAACACCACATTGCAGTAGTCAATCCTACTAGAAATAAATGCATGAATTAATTTCTCAGAATCCTGCTTATTTAGTAAATGCCTTAATTTCCAAACATTTTTAAGATGGAAGAAACATGATTTGGACAACTTTGTAATGTGCGCTTTAAATGACATGCTAGAGTCAAAGAGAACTCCTAGATCAGTAAAATTAATGGTGATTCCAACTGAGTTAAATGATGACAAAATATTGTTGTCCTCAGCGCCATTCCTTCCAACAATTAACATCTCTGTTTTATCGGTGTTTAAAGATAGATAGTTCTCATCCATCCACTCCTTTAATTCACTAACACAACCAATTAAAGAAAACATCGGAGAAACTTCATTTGATCTAAATGAAAGGTATAACTGGGTATCATCTTGTTTCCTAATGATAGATCCAAGTGGAAGCATGTAAATTGAAAACAGTATAGGTCCCAGTACTGAGCCCTGCGGGACAACATATTGAACTTCTGTGTATAATAATGGAGTACTGTCAGCACATTTTTGTACATATTGAAATTGGTTTGATAAATAAGAACTAAACCAAGCGAGCACAGTGCCTGTAAGGCCAACATCATTTTCTAGCCTGTGCAGTAAAATAGAATGGTCAATGGTGTCAAATGCTGTGCTTAAGTCTAACAACATAATTACAGTGACATTTCCTTCATCAGAGGATATCAGAATGTCATTTACAACCCGCGTTAGTGCTGTTTCTATACGATGACCAGTGCGGAAACCAGACTGTAATTTCTCAAATAAATTGTAATGCGTAAGGTGTGACTGAAGCTGATTGGCGACTACTTTTTCTAGTATTTTAGAGAGAAAGGGTACATTTTAAATAGGTCTATAATTATTAAGTATGTGTGGGTCAAGGTCTGACTTTTTAAGTAATGGTTTAATGACTGACACTTTTAGTGCATCAGGTACTGTGCTATGTAATAATGAACTATTGATAATGTTAAGAATAGTTGCTGCAACAACATCCATTGCACTTTTTACTAGTTTTGTTCGCACTGGATCTGGGGAACAAGTAGTGGGTTTCATTTTAGAAATTAAAGTTGAGACTTCCTGCTCAGTTACAGGATTAAAATTACTAAAGTGCTGAATGCAGTGTGAGACAGGGTCTGCTAAGCTAGTATGCGGTTTAAACTGTGATGCTGAGATCTGAGATCTTATATTTTTAATTTTCTCATTGAAGAAGTTCATAAACTCTGTACTGCTAATATCTGTTGGTATTTTGCACTGTAGATCTGAATTTCCATTTGTTAATTTAGCCACTGTTCTAAACAGTTCCTGAGGATTTTTATTGTTGCTATCTATTGCAGAATATTCTGAGCGACCTTTAAAGAGAGCTTTTTTATATTTTTTAACACTCTCTGTCCATGCAGTTTGAAAGACATGTAGCTTTGTTGTTCTCCATCTGCACTCCAGTTTTCAACACTCTAATTTAAGAGCTCAAGTTTTTTCATTAAACCAGGGAGAGTTTCTTTGTGCTTTGATCACTTTTGTTTTAAGGGGAACCACTGCGTCCAGAGCATCTCTCAAGGTCAAGAGTATCATGTTACTGATTGCTCCTCTATAATTCTGTAGGGAAGCTTGTATGCAGATTACATGAAGCTGAACAAGATTGAAAACAACAGCCTGACTGATAACTTGTTATGAATTCTCAACAGTCAACCCATAATGCCACTTGTACCCTTCTTCACTATCTTCAGTAATATAAACATGCTAATATGAAACCATATGTCCTATCTACTGTACATGATACGTTCAAAGTCTTAGCTGTGTAGAAGCACTAGATTTCATTAATAGTTTGATAAAAAATACCTTTATAATCACATTCAGGACCAAAATTAACTACAAATGATTCATTTTAAACAACAGATAGAACGTAAAGATCAAAATTTAAGTAAATCATGCTGCATTTATTTTTGTATGAGAATGAAAGCTAAACCAGTGTTATTCAAAGAATAAATGAAGGAAAAAAATCAGTTCCACTGAAGAAAATACCTTTTTTTTTAATCATTTCAGTTTACTACGAAATTGCTTCAAATGTTTAGAAATAGCCTCAAACGTGCACTAATCTTCACTAATTGGCCACCAAACTCTCAGCTTTGAAGATGCAATCAAACTGCTATTCAGAAGTCTTGTGGCAATAATTTGATTTAGCAATGGGAAGCAAAATTTAATCACTTTAATTCTTATTACTTACTTTTTGTGGCAAATACACTGTAGCACTGTCATAAGAGTGAAAAAACATGCTTTGTGATTTAGACAAAATGACACTGGGGGGGAGAGGGAAATGAAATGTCTTATGTACACAGAGTAATGTGAAGATTGAACATTAACTATCATAAATGTCTAAGTCTATCTTATTATGTCATGTACTTTCCCGGTATCTCGTAATTTAACATTCCTTTTTATGAAAATGTATATTTATGCACAGATGTGTTTAAGATGGCAGAATATTCAGTAAGGAACCATTTTAAAAAGAGAAGTAGAATATTAAAAGAAAACTCTGTGAGTTGTAACACTTGGCCTTTTATGTTAATGAGAATGAAAGCACAGCCTTCATGTCTTTTTTTTATCAGCGTTAAGATGACTTACAAGTATTTGGCAGAAGACCAATAATTCAAACGTGACTGTTAACAAGAAGACACAATTGTTAATGCTGAATCATAAAATGTGTTGTTTAACATTTTATGACTGTAGATGCAGTCTGAAAGAATAAAAGGTTTGTTAACTCTGTGTTTTTTAAATTCTCCTTATAAAGAATCTTCTGGCCTGGAACTTTCCCAACAGAGTAGTAACATAAGGTGTATAAATAAAGAAATAAGGTGTTTTTGCCCATCACTATTAATTAAAATTCATTATTACATTAGCTGTAAACTCAATAAGTAAAACAGGAAAGAAGGTTCCAGGGCATCTTTGATGTAAACGCCAATATTTAGGTTGTAGCTCTCTTAAGGTTTTCTTTACAGTGTGGAAAATCTGTTGAATTATGTCCTCCGCAATGATGGCTATGTATTTCAGTTACAGCGCCTGTTACTATACCATTCTCTAGGATTATAGAAGTAATAAGTAGATAATGTAGATAGGTGTCACAATCCATTTTCCCCTTATTTTTTTGGTACATGATAAATGTATGAAATACAATATGTAGACATTTCTATACTCTTAAAAAATGTGTTTGAACTTTTAACATTTGCTGCAGAATGCCTGAGAAGAAGGAGTTCTTTGGCCTTTTTTGTCCATCACATTGTATTTTTCTTTAACAGAAACCTACTTACGTAGCTTCTTCCACTTCTTGGTCTTGTTGACCAACAATAACATTAACAAAATACCTCCTGGGAAGACTTTAGAGAGCTTCTTGACCACAATCTCATACAGACATAAATACTGTAAATTCAAATATGGTGTAGATCTTCAGTGGCTGAAGGTGTCTGCACAGTATTTTAATGAAAACACAATAAATTGCAGGAATATCTAAAAACCTGCCTTAAAGTTAGAAAAGCAATTCTTGTAGTTAAAGTAAATAAATATACTCAACAAATCTGGATGGAAACAAAATAGAATATTTATCACTGCTTCTTTAGTGATCATTATGAATTTAAATAGAGTAAATACAATACAATACAATTTATTTTTGTATAGCCCAAAATCACACAGGAAGTGCCGCAATGGGCTTTAACAGGCCCTGCCTCTTGACAGCCCCCCAGCCTTGACTCTCTGAGAAGACAAGGAAAAACTCCCAAAAAAAACCTTGTAGGGAAAAATGGAAGAAACCTTGGGAAAGGCAGTTCAAAGAGAGACCCCTTTCCAGGTAGGTTGGACGTGCAGTGGGTGTCAAAAGAAGGGGGTCAATACAATAAAATACACAGAACAGAACAAATCCTTAATACAGCATAATAATAAAAATTTTAGAAGTACGGAGCAGAATTTAACAGTAGATGATATCACATAATAAGATTTGGATATTTTTAGAGTCCTGGAGACCTCATCCATCAAGCTGCCTCCCCCATTTGGCCATTCCATGGCTAAAACAGTGCTGGGCCAGCCAATCCGATGAAAGGACCCCTCTTTCCCATGATTCCTGCGATCCTCCATCAGGGATGACTTTACCATAGGCAGGCAAACAACTTGGCAGGTGGGTCGTGGCACCAATTGCCACATTTGAGTACTGAGAACAGAAACAGAATAGGTGAGGGTTAGTATTCAATTATAACTATCATGTTACTTATGTTTTAGTGCTAATGACTAACAACAGAGATGCAGTCTGTACAGTTAATCAGCAGCTCTAGTCAGGATATGCTAAACTGAAGTAGTGAGTCTTCAGCCAGGATTTAAAGGCTGAGACCGAAGGGGCATCTCTTATAGAAGCGGGAAGACCATCTAAATCTGCCATAGAAATAAGTGTTGTTATAAAGATGTTGGGCATTGTACATAGATACAGTATATTATCATTTATAAATCTGCCATATGCAAACTACAATATTCATTAATGAAGCAAATTACAGTATAATTGTTCACTTTGGGTTGTACCAAAAGACAAAAAATATAGAAAGAGTACAATTTTCCTTGTAAAGAAAATGTTATTCACAATATAAAATGTGAAGATTTACGTGCTCTTATACTTAAATATGAATCTCATATTTATTTTAAATCAGCAATTATTCAACTTTATGCTTGTTTTTGGTTTAGCTATATTTCATCCTTTTGTGTATTTGTCTGTAATAAACCATGAGAAGAATAAAAATAAGTTGTATATTACCTTATTTGCATAATTTCTTTCACTGCATGGAAGTTCACCGTTTTAAGAGTACTTCAGTTTGTATGTACTCATCAGTGGCCTGTTTACAGTCTCCATTAAAATACTCCATTCTGCGAGCAGACAAGCTCAACATTTTTATCAGATGTTTTCACTTATTAGCATAATACTGATTTTCTAGTACTTAACAAGTCAAAATTGTGTTCTGTTTAGCCATTGTCTAATGAAGTGCTGCATTCTGGTGTTATGAAAGGGAGGAATTGAAATCAAGCCCATCAGAATATCCCATTTGAATGCTGCCAAGTAGAGCTCACCGCTGGTGTATTGAAGAAATGAACACAGTCTCTGAAGTTTGTAGAGACCACAGTTGTAAATGCATTGAACCATACACGTCTACTATCTTAGAGCCAGTATTATTTTGAGGATTGGTTTTCAGATTTGTTGTAAGGGCTTTTCCTTATTTTTTTAGCCCAGAAAGTTAAATTATTAAATAGAAAATTAAAATAAATAAAACTACAGAATTTTTCTTGTAGTTCTTTCCTTTTATCACACCATGAACACAATTTTGTCTATTCAGCAGTAAACAACATTGAAATTGTAAAGAGTTTTGGTATTTTTCACATTTAGTAAATGATTAAAGCTAGAGTAGTCAGTTTATACAGAGGAAGTAGGGAATGGCCGCATCAACCTGCAGCAATCAATGGTAGAAACTGGAATAGTAAAATAAAGTAATGTACCATTTTTGCTGTTGAGATTTTTTATACTTAGAGTACAAAATAGTGAGTAGGCAAGTTTAAAAACAGATTTTCTACATGATACTGGTGGAGGATATAAAACAATAACAACATTTATTTATGTAGCTCATTTCATACAAATTGTGTAAAGTGCTTTACAAGATGAAGAAATAAAAGTTTATATTAAACAAAAATAAGATTAGGTAATACTAAGTAACAAACAAAAACTTAAGGTCAGATACCCAGGAGGAAAAAAATCCAGGTGGGCTGGAGAAAAAAAAACAAAATCTGCAGGGGTTCCAAGGTCAAGAGACTGCTCAGCCCCCATTCTATCTAGCATAAATGTTTCTAAATCAAGCTCATGGATTTCAGGCTTCACGTGAAAGAATTTGATGATGATGGTCATGTAGACCTCTGGCCTTCAATCCATCAATGTAGGGACTGCATGGTGCCTTGATCAGGTAGTGATGGCACAGATCGCCACCACAGAAAAACTGGAAAAAGAACAGCAGAAAAAGTAAGGATTAGTATGGATTGTGAATTTTTGATGAAAATGATAATTCAATGCAGGTATAGCTTAACAGGGATACACTAAAATGTACAGTAGCTATAAAAAAGCCATGTTAAAATAATGGGTTTTTAGCAGTTTTTTAAAATCCTCCACCGTATTAGCCTAGCAAATTTCAGTCAGTAAACTATTCCAGATTTTAGGTGCATAACAGCAGAAGGCTGCCTCACCACTTGTTTTAAGGTTTAGCTCTTGGTATTATAAGCAGGTACTCATTTGAAGATTACGATTTAGAGTGTAAGGTGATAGACATTCCAAAATATAGGATAGAGTGAGATTATTTAAGGCTTTGTCAACCATTAGTAGTATTTTAAAGTCAATTCTAAATTGCATGGGTAACCAATGCAACAACATCAAAACTGGAGAGATGTGCTCAGATTTTCTTTTCCTAGTTAAGATTCTAGCAGCTGCATTCTGCACTCGTTGCAATCGATTGATATCTTTTTTGGGTAGTCCTGAGAGGAGTGCATTACAGTAATCTAGTCGACTGAAAACAAAAGTGTGAACTAATTCTTCAGCATTTTGCAAAGTTATAAGGGATCTCATTTTTGCTATATTCCTTAATGTCACTCCATGTTTATGCTTATGTTATGACGTCACTAGGTAGACAACCTTGAAATAAAATGTTACTGAAATTTGTCACATTATATTTACATTATCTATGCATGATTAAATAAACTGTAAAAGAAGCCAGCACTTCCAATATATCAGTGCATACTAATTCAGTCAATATAAAATCAGTAATGAATCGAAATGGGACAATGTGAATCGAAATCGAATCAAATCAGGAGATCAGTGCTGATACTCAGCCCTATAATCAACACTCTGGGTTATGTGCTTTCTGTGGCATGTGTGTGGATGCACAATAAAAAAAATGCTAAGGAATAAGAAAAAGACAGATTAAGTGATATGGCTGAACCACAATGAAACAGAATGAAGATCTAAAAACTAATTATTGATTTTTTTATAGCATATGCCTAGTCACACTTGTTGAGAATATGGTAGAAAGAAAAAGATGTCATTTTTAAGTGAGTATAAGTAATGAGTAACTTTTACTCTTATTAGTAAACATTTATTCAAGCCTGTAATATGTTGAGGTAGTTCTCAGTTAATATTTATATCAATTTTAAATCATCTTAATAGTATTAGCAAACAAGGCTGCAGGTACTGCCTACTGTAATGTGCAGCCCTGTGGTAATCTCTGTGTATTCACAATAATCTTGATATGACAGATGTGTAGTTATTTCAGTCAAGGTCTGTGGAAAATGAGATACTTTTTCAGATTTGTCTATGATCTTACATGCAGCAAAACACTGTGAGTGACTTTAGAATGACATTTTTGGTGATTAGTGTCTTGTTTTCTGAAGAACAGATGTTACTAACAGAGTATAACATCAATAACAGCTCTAGTAGAGTATTTTTCAAGATAAAAAGGATATGCAGCTGCAGCCAGGTGCGAGCTGTAGGAGAGAAACAGCAATTCACACCTGGGTACTGACCTTGAATAGTGTTGATTGTGGCAGTAATGGTGTCCTTTTGTGTTAAAAAAATAAGACAAATGCCATCAATCTTTTTATCTTGATAGAATTGCAGAGTTAAAGCAACAAAGGCATTTGCAATGTAGCTATTTAGGAAGAATCAAGAAAGGACAGGAGCATGAAATGGATGCTATTCATGAGCTACTATTGCTCATGAAATAATTAAAAAAATGTAAAAACTCAAAACCTATTGGCATGGTAAATGGTTCTTCTGATGTTAAAATTATGTACTATCACAGAGTGCTTTGCAAAGCAAAAATGTAAATATGGTAACACATAAAAATTAATCTGCGGTGGGTTGGCACCCTGCTCGGGATTGGTTCCTGCCTTGCGCCCTGTGTTGGCTGGGATTGGCTCCAGCAGACCCCCATGACCCTGTGTTCGGATTCAACGGGTTCGAAAATGGATGGATGGATGGATGGATGGATAAAAATTAATACAACAAAATCAACACAGAATACAAAAAATGCAATACTGAGTGATAACAGGAAGAACAAATATTAAAAACTGCTTTACAAATCAAACTATTGACAAAGGTATGTACATGTCAGAGCTGCTGCTGTATATGATAAGGTGATGTCTGTAAGTCATGCTGTCAAAGTTAACAGTCCAAGATAGTTTATTTAATGGTGTGACTGAAAACGTCATAATCTCTTTGTATGTCAAGATATATTAAAAGTTGTAAAAAACTGTGAAAAATGGTGGTTCTTCAGACTTTGAAAAATAAGTCAGAAGAAACCTCATGACCAGATCTGAGAAGACAGGTTCAGTAAGTAGGTGCCACATTGTGAACCTCAATCAATTTGAGCTTGTTCATCTGAAAGTGCCCTTTTCTACACAGAATGCAATTGATTAGATCTTTTGGATAATCCATGACCATACAGTAGGTCATGTTAACTTCTAGATTCAAGTATAACGTTTCATGGAAAAGAAAAGCTGTATGTAAATTATTGAGTTATATGAAGAGTTGAAGGCCAAAGATACAGTATTAAAAAAAGTAAATATTAAGTGTGGTCAGTATTGTGCAAATACAATAAATACAAGGCAGCAAAGCGGATGAGTTTATTTTCTTCTTTTGAGCTGTCTGTTTATACCTCCAGTCATTGAGATGACTGTGTACACAAACAGAAATAAATTAATTGTAATAGACATTTATCTGATGTTTGACTTGTGTTTCTTAAGGTGTGACATATTTGCCAGAGGGCAAACAGTCAAAACCCATTAAAGAGCCTTAAAATAAGTTGGTTAAAAGACACCTGTCATTCCAAATTAAGTATACAGAATTCCACTGCCCTCTGCATTTGGCATTAATCATAGATATATTTAGAAATTTTGTAAATGCGTGAAGTGAGAGAATGAAACTCATTTAGAAATGTCTAAACAAATTCACTAGGATAAATTGGTTCCACTGGCAGCAAGTTAGTGCACTAGTTAGGACTACTGCAACACACCTCTAGCAGTCTGCTTTCAAATACCAGAATGCTTTCCATTTTTTTGCTGTGTCTTTATTGACTTTTCTTTCGGATTTCTGATATTCTTCATGTTTCCCAAAAACATGAATGTGAGGCTAATTGGTAAATTGAATTTAGCCCAGTGAAACTTACCCTGAGTGTGTTTTTCACTAAATTAATATCTCTTCTAGACTTGGCTCCTGATTTAAACCTGATGTTACAATAATTGACTCTGGCTTTTCCTTGACTTAAAGAATGGATGATGCATTTCTGATTTTGGGTAGTCTGTTAATACTTTCTTTTTGGTCATCAAACTAGAGCCAGAAGATGAACAGCTTGTACAATTTATTTTTTTATAGCCCAAAATCACACAAGGAGTACCGCAATGGGCTTTAACAGGCCCTGCCTCTTGACAGCCCCCCAGAACAAATCCTCAATGCAGTATAAAAATAAAAATTTTAGAAGTACGTAGCAGAATTTAACAATGGGTGACATCACATAATATGATTTGGATTTGTTTATAGTCCTGGAGACCTCATCCATCAAGCTGCCTCCCCCATTTGGCCATTCCACAGCTGAAACAGTGCTGGGCTAGCCAATCCGATGAAAGGACCTCTCTTTCCCACGATTCCTGCGATCCACCATCAGGGATGACTTTACCATAAGCAGGCACAACAACTTGGCAGGTGGGCCATGGCACCAATTGCCACATTTGAGTACAGAGAAGAGAAACAGAATATGTGAGGGTTAGCAACAAATTATAACTATCATGTTACTTATGTTTTAGTGCTAATGGCTGACAACAGAGATGCAGTATGTACAGTAAATCAGCAGCTCTAGTCTGGATATGATAAACTGAAGTAGTAAGTCTTCAGCCGGGATTTAAAAGCTTAGACCGAAAGGGCATCTCTTATAGTAGTAGGCAGACCATTTCACAGTTTAGGGGCCCTGTAACTAAAAGCTTGGCCTCCCACTGTTATTTTATTAATCCTTGGAATCATAAGCAGACCGGCAACTTGAGATCTTAATGTGCGCTCTGGTTAGTCATGATAAGTTCAGACAAGTAAGCCGGACCTTGGCCATTTAATGCTTTATATGTTAAAAGGAGGACTTTGAAATCTGCCCTAAACTTAACCGGGAGCCAGTGTAAGGATTTAAGAACTGGAGTTATATGTTCATATTTTCTTGTTCTTGCGATAATTCTTGCAGCAGAATTTTAGATTAACTGGAGGCTGTATAAAGAACAGTTTGAACATCCAGTGAACACCGCATTGCAGTAGTCAATCCTACTAGAAATAAATGCATGAATTAATTTCTCAGAATCCTGTTTATTTAGAAAGTGCTTTAATTTCCTAACATTTTTAAGATGGAAGAAACATGATTTGGACAACTTTGTAATATATGCTTTAAATGACATGCTAGAGTCAAAGAGAACTCCGAGATTTCGGGCTGATTCAGTAAAATGAATGGTGATTCCAACTGAGTTAAATGATGACAGAATATTGTTGTGATCGTCATTCCCTCCAACAGTTAACATCTCTGTTTTATCTGTGTTTAAAGACAAGTAGTTTTTATCCATCCAGTCCTTTAATTCACTAACACAACTAATTAAAGACATCAGGGAAACTTCATTTGATCTAAATGAAAGGTATAACTGGGTGTCATCTGCATATGAGTGAAAATTAACATTATGTTTCCTAATGATAGATCCCAGACATATTAGAATAAGTAGCTGTATTCCTTCCAGTATGTTTTTGAATTTCTTCTCTATTTGTGAGTATTTTTGTATTTTATTTAACAAAGTCAAAAAGCAATTAATAAGTCAAAAATAGACACGTGAAATAAATACATATGGTGCAAAGACATGACAGTAGTCTGCGACAGCAATGTCATGTATGAATGATAATATATCAATGCCCAAAATATTTGAACCAATCCTGTAATGGGGACAAATATACAGCAAGTAGTAGAACGGATGGAGCTTTGTAAGGAGTGCAAGGGATGACTTCAAACAATTCATTTTATAACTCTGCATAATTTCAAAGGATTTGAAAAGGGTCTAAAATTTGTGAGAGATCTTTACAAGCATTCCCTATTTATAGAAGAATGTCAACGGCATAAAGTGAAATTCTATGATCAGTATTAAGTAATGAAATAGAATTAAGTGACTTAGATGTATGAATGGACTCAGTGAAGAGGGCAAGGAGGACAAAAGACAATATATTGGCATTTGTGAGCAGCACAACCAATGGTGTGGAGTATCATTTTTTAACTATGGCCACTAAATCTTCACTAAATGCCATCTTGTCCAGGACCTGACAAAGAAATGCCCAGTTTAAATAATTGAATGCTTTTGGCATTCAAGGAAGGTAAAGCTGCCGAAAAAAAGGAGGAAGCTGCATCAATTGAAGGAGCCTTCAAAGATTGTCTGAAGGAAAGTGGGAGTGGATAAAACTTGTTTGAATGGGATGAATCAGTTTATGGATAACAGATTAAGGTCTTTAGCGAAGAGTCTGACAATCTTATTAATGTAGATCTGACATTGGGTAGGGTCTTTGCCTTTTTTAAATAGAAGGGTGATGCCTAAAGTATTGACTCCTGGATTTAAATATTGTTAGGGAATGGCTACATTTAGCATTTGGAAAACAGATTAAGAAAGGTATTCATAAAAAGCCTAAATTGAACCCAGGTGTAATGCAATCAATGCCTTGGACTTTGCCTTTGTTCATAGTGCCTAGTGTTTACTTCAACTCTTCTAGAGTAACAGGAAAACCCATGTGCAATGTTTCCTAATCTGAAATACAGGGCAAATTCAATGGATCTAAAAAGTAAACTGAGGAGGATGGAATAGGCTCAAATACTAAATTAAAGTAGTAATTGAAAAACTGTTTGCTTTGGATCTTTACTAACTGTACCAAATTTGGTCCTGATAGAAGTGATAGAAGAAAACATGCATTATTATGAAGGCATAGGGCCAAGATCTTGCTGGGCTTGGTCCCAGAGACATAACAATAATGTCTTGCCCATAGGATCAGAAATAACGCCCGTTGTAAGAGGAGTGCATTTATCTAAGCCCAAACAGTTAATATTTAGAGACCTCTCCAAATCAGAAAATAAGGAATCAAGTGTGGCTGTGTTTTGTTTTAACAATGGTTAAGATATGATGAAAAAGAAACAAACATCTCAGTTACAGCCCTTGGTATGGATCCCTGGATCCTAAACTGAGCCAACATTTATCTCCAAAAACTCCTTCAAATGAGCTGCTCACTAATTAGTTTAGTTAGTATTTAAGAGTGAAGTATTAAATCTTCATCTACTGGCACAAGGCTGCATATTAGGATGATGAAATGTAAGATCAACACACTTATGATTAGAGACTAGGGAGAAGAAATGACAGAAATTTTAGACCAAAGTTCATGAAATAAATACATAATCAATTCTTTAGCAGACAGATTTAAAAAACTAAAGCTATCTACCAGACTTTTTCACAGAATTTACCAATGGACAGGATGAGTGAGGCAGATTCACCTGGGCTGGAGGAGGGGACTTGCCGGTAATCAAATGTCATCAATGTCATCAATGTCTACACACAAGACAATGCCATGAAAACTGAGCAACTGAGTGCACAGACTAGGTAGGAAAGAGACTTAAAATTGAGTGGGTGTAAAAATATTCATAAGCATAATGTTCTGCCCTCCAAACTCTGTGCATTAATAACAGGAGCATCCCTTTTCTTCACTATCTGATGCAATAAACTTGACCTGTAAACTCTATAATAAGTATAAATACTCCACATTTTTTAGCTTGAGCAGACGAGTAGACCGCAACATTTTAATAGCTATACCAGCATCTAATATCAGCGTTCTTAAGTGAGTTTCCAGAATTAAAGCAATGGTCCCAATCTGGCCCCGAACATTTCACGAGGTGTTGGAAAGATTATTAGTCTAAAATCAACTATATATTAGTAGAGAGAATCAACATTGTTAAGATGACCATCCTTCCCAAGCTGCTCTTCTTATATCAAACCATCCCCATATACATTAACAAATAATTTTTTAAGAAATTAGCCTCAGTCATAACTTCATTAATTTGGATTTTGAAGCATCCACATATCCAAAGGGCAATGCTACAAAGACCTAAAGCAGAAGAGGGCATGGCACTACCCAGCTTTCAATTTTATTGCTGGACAGCAAATATACAAGCAGTAAAGATCTGGGTATCAACACAAACTGATGAATATCCACAAGCCTGGTTTGCAATAGAAATAAAATCTTACAGTACTTCTTTATATTCCCTGCTCTGGGCCCTATTTATTACAATCTACCATCATTACACTAATAATCCAATTACCCTTCATTCTCTCGAATATGGAACAAATGTAGGAAGCACTTTGAGACAGAAAAGCTTTTATCTGTTGCACGTCTACATAACGAAAACCTTTTCAATGTCTGGAAAATGTCTGGGATTAAAACACTTAGAGACTTTTACATATATACAGTATTGTCTTTGCATCCTACGAACAATTATGCTTCAAATATAACGTCTAATTAGCACAATTACTCCACTACTTTCAAGCTAGAAACTTTGCTAAACAGAATCTGTCCAATTTTATTCACCTTCCACCTGGTTTTATTCCAGAACTATTGATCAGTCTTGAAAACTCAGATAGCATCTCTACAATTTATAAAAATAATTTAAAGTTTCTACCTTTCAAAGACCCCAGAGTGCATTGGGGAAAGGATGTGTCACTTAATATTTCAAAAAAGGAGTGGAAGGCAGCCATGCACACAATACATTGGAGTTCCATATGTGCAAAACATTCAGTCATTCAACCTAAAATCTTTTATCGAGTGCATTTATCTTGTTTAAAATTGTCCACAATGTTTCCAGGACATTGTAGTCTAGCTCTAGCCTCCCTGGCGGTGCACCAAATTAACAACATTTTGGACAATTTATCTATTATACTATTATATAATATATTAGTCAATTATGATATTAGGTTCATGAAGACAGAGTGATTTAATTAGAAGATATAAAGCAAAGATGAAAAATCATAACATGGCAAAGCAGCCTGTATTATTAAATTCATCAGTGGCCTGAAGAAGAAGAACTGCAAAGATGATGAGAGTTGCCTAAGCTGAGCTTGTGTGACACTGAGTGTATGAGGCATGATTGTAGACCAATTTCCTTCACTTTCGTAATCAATAGATGCATATCCTTGCCTTTTCTGGGACATCACCATGGAGAAATTGGGGAAAAACTTAATACTGGCTACTTTGGATCTTCGGGACTTTAAGGCTCTCAGACAGCACATATTGTCTAACTGTATTTTAAAAGGTTTGACATTGGAAGAAGAGACCATTTAGAGTAGATCCTATGAACCCTCTCAGTCTGTATTGAAGTGCCACTTTATGGTGGAAACAATTTTGGCCATGCTATGGAGAGAAAAGGAAGTGCATTGTCCATCTCCAAGTTTTCCAGGAGGCCCACAATTCATAGGTTTTGATTGTAACCACAATCATCTTGATCTATCAGCTTTTTTAAGAACTGTAGTCTCACTAAGCAAGGATCCTATTTCCTTGCATGCTGTGAAACACTGGAGTGTGGAGATTGCATTTCATTTTTAATATAGCTCTACTCAGACTTGACACCATCGAAGTCTCAGTTCAGTAAATTGTGCTTGTGCAAGTTTGTTTGCTCCACAGCTGTATTCTGTGTAGAGCTTGTAGATTTTACCCATTTTTGTGAGAGTTACTCTTTGGGTACTCGGTTTTCCTCCTACGTCTTATGGACATCTGTATAGAGTTAATTAGCAGTTCTATATTGACACTGTGCAGGAGTCTGAGAGTGTGGACTGTTGTGCTGACCATTGTTGATTTCATTTAAGGTTAGAAATGATTTACCAGTGTTTTTCCAAGAGTTTTTATCTCTTTATCTTGGTTGAATATTTAATAAGATACCTAGGCTCTGTCACTGAAGCAATAAAAATACCTGTCTAGTTATTGTTTATTTATTTATTGGCAGTTGGCCCGATCATAACACATCAAGTCTTTCTTTAATTTATCATTAATGTATTCAATGTTACTTCAAAACTGGTATTCAGAATGTTGTATTTGCTTTCTCATTCAGGGAATACATCTTGTTAAAGTCATGAATAAATGAATGAAGATATATCTAGTGCAATATCTATATGAAAACAATATAGTTTTAGATTTGCCGTCTATCTTTCATTCTTAACATACTGTAGGTGTATGGCTGCATCATGAAGATGAAGTGTTGGTTGTTGCTATTTTTATAAACAACAAAGGGATTTAATTTATTTGATCATTATAGCCTTCTAAGAATTAAAAACATCATTGTGAATCTTGCCCGTTTTTTTAGAAAGTTTTACTAGCATCTTCAGCACTTTTGAAATAATGATATTCTTTCTGAGCACTTACAAATTCATTGAGGGTGTCATGAGGGTTTGATTTTAGGTTTGACCTTGCTTTCTATTTACATTAATGACATGGCTCTAGCTTTTGGTGATTCAAAGGTATGTCTGTACGTTCTCTCTTGCAAATAATTTGCTAACTAAAGTATTTTTCATTCTGCAGTCATGTTGTGCAGGCCTTCTCTGTTTATTCCTTTACACACAAAAAAAAATGCTGGCAATAAGAAATATATTACTAGCACATACGTATTATAAGGTATGTGATTATAAAGAAATAAAATCCATCTTGTGCTGCGAAATTTTACCTGTAGCTAGATTTCACCTTTATTTTCAGATACATACAGCATTGCAGCTCTACAAGTTAAAATGAAATCAATGCATAGTTTATTTTAAAGCAGAACTTAATTTTCACATTTTAACAAATACAGTATTGTTCATTCAGGGCAAGCTGGTACAATACATACTGCTGCTGGCTCTTGGATCTCCCTGTACCTACAGAAGTTTTCTTGCAGGTGCTATGGTTTTCCACCTTGTTTGACAGACATGTAGGTTAGATTGATAGGAGATTCCAAATTGGCCATGTGGGAGTGTGGACTTTGTGATCTAATTGGCATCCTGTCCAGTGTTGTTTCTTACCTTACATCCAGTACTACTGAAACAGATTCTGCCCCACAGTGGCCCTGAGTTGAAAAAAAAGGGTTTAAGAGTTTTATGATATTTTTTATTCAGTCCAGGGTTGCAGGTCCTGAACCTGGAACACAAGGGAGAGACTATCATTGGATAAAGTGCCAGTTCATCACATGGTAGATTCACACATGCACATTTGTACTGGGCCAGTTTAAAATTGCTAATCAGCCTAAGACATTTATATTGGGATGTCAGAGAAAAATTGGACCTCCTAGAGGAAAACCCACTCAAATATATTTAACATTTGCTATATCTTCATTAAGAACCTACCTTCCTGGAACCAATACTATACAGTACAGCTTGAAGACATGCCAATAGACGAAAGGGAGTGGGTTGGTGGTCATTTAGTTGTTGATGATCTGTTAATGATTTATAAATGTTATTCTACTAAAGTGCACACCTGAGTTACAAACTGCTTGTGGGAAAATGGTGTCTTGAGGGAAAATGAAGAATGAACCATCTATGAGATGAAAGAAGCAAAATAGAACAAGACAAAAGTAGAAGCAGGCAGAGGTCAGAATACTGAGAAAGAAAGACAGCTGATTGTCAGCCCCCAAAATGCAAAATAAAAGTCAATGTGAAAAATAACATGGCAAAAATGTGCTTATACTAACTTGTTAAATTACTCCTAACTAACACTAATATTTAACATTTAATTTATTGTGAATCCAAAAGTCTGGATCCAGAACATTGTGTGCCACCATCTCACAATAAATGCAACAAAGTTACACATCACATGACATCCTAGTAACATGACTGGCAATGATTGCAGTTGCTGTTAAAAAAAACCTGTCAGCTTCCATGAAAAGCAAGCATTAAAATGAAGTGTGCCACACAAAATGATGGCATAATAACATCTCTGTTAAAATGATATAAGGTGTAGTCTAAATAACAAGAAAAATAAATCTAAAGATTTAAAAACTGAATTTTAATGGGTCAAAACCTATATTTATTAAAACCTGTATCTTTTAATTACATTAGCATTGCTTGCACATTTGACAACTCCACAGATGTATCACAAAGTCCCAATCTAGTCTTATTATGCAACGCACGCCAAACAAACAATGATGATGAAAAAAATGAAGCAGACAGTAATGACTTCTGGCATGTGTTTTGTTTTAGTCCTGTTCTTGTACCTTTTTGTTTAATTCTATTTTATTTTTAATTTCTGTTACTTTATTTTGCTTACTTTTTTGCTGCCATTTTATTTGTCATGGGCTGACAGCATTTCATGGTTCCTTCAGGTTTAGTGGTTGTTTTGTGCATAACTATAATGTCATACCAGGAAGTTATGAATTGTGCAATCATCCTCCTGAAATTATTAAATACTAGCAAAATACCCGCGCTTTGCAGCGGAGAAGTATTGTGTTAAAGAGGTAATGAAAAAGAAAAGGGAACATTTTAAAAATAACGTAACATGATTGTCAATGTAATTGTTTTGTGACTGTTATGAGTGTTGCTGTCATCAAGGATTTGATTATCATTATTTCTTTCAATCAGGTTCGTATTTGGAGGATGTGTTGTGTTCAAGTTACATTCCGTGTTTGTCAACCATTGTAAAGATAACAGGTTTCATTCATCGATTCTTTTCTTACTGCATCAATAAACAGCTTGTCTTCCTTTTTATTTGAGACATCACACACTGCATGCACGGGTTTTTTTTACACTGTCTTCCTTCTTCCTGACTTTCCATCGTGTGCTTTGTTTCCGCAGTAGCTGCACTTATGAATATGCTTGTATGCGTCACTCGCTTCATATTCTTTTGCTGCCTTCTCAATTGTGTAATGCGTTTTTTGTTCAGTGCTATTTGGAACTCTTCCTTGTTCTCTGCGTACTGCGTTCACAGTCAGTTCACGTGAGCCGCTCGGAGTACATGCATCAAAGGTTCTCAGCTGTGCTTGTGCTATCTCGTGTGATGTCCACGGCTTTATTTAATGTTAGCTAAGACCCGGCACTTAAAAGTTTTTCTCGCAGTTTCGCTGAGTTTGTGCCAAACACCACCCTGACCATCTCATCTTTGTTTGCATAAGCACAGTCCTTCACCCGCGAATATTTAGTGGCAGAGTGTTTCTATTGGATTGCCGCTGATGGACGGCCTTATATGGGCAGGCACTCAATTACGTGGGAGGCATGACGATGAGGGACGAAACTCCGCCTCACACGGCGACCGAGCTGCAGGCCATGGCCGGTATATATGTACATAAGTAGGTTCCAGTTATGACCGTTCCGTGTAGAATTTCGAAATGAAACCTGCCTAACTTTTGTAAGTAAGCTGTAAGGAATGAGCTTGTCAAATTTCATCCTTCTACCTACACGGGAAGTTGTAGAATTAGTGATGAGTTAGTGAGTGAGTGAGTGAGTCAGTCAGTCAGTCAGTGAGGGCTTTGCCTTTTATTAGTATAGATGGCAACTCATTTTTGCTGGCGTCCAATATTTTTGATTCAATACAAATCTCTCGTGGTGTTAATTAGTTTTCAAAGAGGGCTTCAGGGAAACAGATTTCTTGTTATGACTTTTGACTTTCTGGCTTCAGACCACAGCCTGTTTGATCCTGTCAAAGTAATTTTACTGCCTATATGGCAGTACACAGACCACCTCATAGGTCACAATGCACTAACCTTAAACCCTATAACTCTGTTGTGCTATAATTTGTAAAAACATAGTTTAAAAATGTTATATTCTTAGCCAGCAATGATGGGCTGTATTTTTCACTTAAAGTAATCCTTAGCAGGGACAATATTTCACTAAAGTGAGCTATGTTGCCAATGTGAGTTTGCATATACATCTGATTGCTCAAATACCGTGTCTAATTTAAAGTAAGGGTGATATGAGTGATGAATACATTTGGTGCATTACTGTGCAGCTAACAAGGACTTATGTGCAACTACAAACACAGTGTAATGGCTGCATTAGATACTCAAATAACAAGTCTGAACAATAAGTCTGAACAATAGTCTGAACAATAAGTCAGGACAGTTAAAATGGAGTTGTCCCAGGAAAGGTGTGTATGTAAGTTCAAGTAAGTAACGGAGTCTATTTATAAGTAAATCTTTTATTTATCATGTAAATGTTTTACTTTATTATTTTTCTGTTTCTTTTTAATTTTTCCATGGTTGCAATATGGCCTGTATCCTCATAGATGGTTACTACTTTTAAACCTACCACTCTTTTTTACCACTATTGCCAAGTTTTCCTTGTACCATGTTACATTTTGCCCTATATTATAAAGATATACTGATCGTCTGTTAAGTTCAATTTAACTTTATGTGTATATATCAACATAAACAAAATTGTAATCTGTTTGTCTGTTTCTTTGTCTTTTTGCCTATTTGTTTGTTCACCAATCACACAAAAATGGCTGAACCGATTTTCACAAAATTTTTGCATTACAGTTGGTCCAACTGGTGTATCAGGAAGAAGAGTCATAAAAGAGGGGGTCAGACCAAAAACTAGCATTGACACAGGATCTTCAGTTCCCATTAGGCAGTAAGAGAGCGCTGTGGCTGATTGGAGGACACCATTATCAGCTTGCCAAAGCGGGATCTCAGCCAAAACCGCAGGTACTGTGCTTTCTTCTCAAATAATCTGGATAATGATTTTATTGTCTCACTGGATTACACCTTTTCTCTAAGAGTACATCATTTTGTCTCATTGTGGGTTGTTTAGCTATGTTGAATTTCCAAAAGACAGTTTTTCCCTGTATATTTTCATCTAGATTGCATTGCTTTTGAATAATACAGGTCCCAAAGGGGTTTGCTGTGTTACCGTTAAAGAACAATATTCCTTTCCTAGAACCCACCCTAAAAAACTTTTAAACTCAAAAAAACCCATTTTAGTGGAATCTGTGGTTATGAAATTACCTGCAAAACTTATCAATTTCACAAACCTGTATGTGAAAAGAAACTCCGTTTTGATCATCACTTCCTATTATTTTATGCTGTTCAGTTATACATACCCAATGGAGTGACATTGAGGCCACCAGACAAGGATAGTGGCAGGCTGCTCTGCATTGGTTAAACAGGAAGTTAGGAATTTAATCGCACTGTGTAAATGTGACAGCAACTTTGAAATTAACTGATGACACTACATTTTTTTAATAAAGTAAAAACCAACTCTGTCAAACACTTGCATATTGGTACTAAGTGAAATAAAGCTACGCCAATTTTTTAGTGCATGTAGAGATTGCATGGCTGCACTTGGGCCCTAATCTGGGTTGATTTGTCATGTGGAGGGTGTGGCAATGTACTGTATCAGCGCGTGCTCCTAACTAGGGAGGAAGGGGAGAGATGCTGTTCAAAATATGAGTAAGATTGAGGACAATGTTAGTGACTTCTACCGTTTCTTGATGAAAGACATTTATTGAAGTCCATGTGGCACTTATAATTTTACACTATGATACTAATACGCTGTTGTGATTTGTAGCAATTTTAAATCAACACTGAATCAACATTGAATGAATCACTTTTGAACCATCTTTAAAACATTATCAAATATTACCACTGGTACTGTCCCCTGTAATAATATGGAGACCTACAGCAATGTGTGTGAACCCCAAACCTGCCCCAGCCTCACTACTGTATATGCTTTCTGTTATCCATGGATTCAACTGTTCAACATGTGTGATTAAACATCTACTCCAGAAATCACACTAAACTAGAAAATTGAAAGAAATGGTTCATGGTTCCAACCCAGCAAGGAGTTATGGCAATTATGGAATCTAGTCTTACCCAAAAAGAACAAATTCTCAACTCATGAAAGGGGATACATTGGTAGTTTTCTGAGAGATAGTGTAGGTAATGATTGGGGCACTTGCATTCCAGCCAGCATTAACAAAAGGGTCAACATTTCAAAAAACACATATTTATTTGTTTAATTATTCTAACACAATCTGGGCAACAGGTATACTTGTTTATATGTAATAGTTGCATATTTCTGGGATTATATGCCAATGTAAACTTACTTATGCTAGTCGCAAAGTGTGGAGCATTGATTACACTAGGGCAGGGGTGCTGAACTCCAGGCCTGGAGTGCCACAGTGGCTACAGGTTGTCATTCTAACCCTTTTCCTAATTAGTGACCAGCTTTCACTGCTAATTAACTTTTTCCCCATCACTTTAATAGCCCTATTAGAAGAGTTCAGCCCTCTGAATTGATTACTTTCTTCTTTAAATGACAGCCAAGCAGAAATGAGATGTGAAACGAGTTTACAGATGACCAGCTAAACTGGGGCTTCAAACTCCAACCAATTTCACTCCAATCACTTTCTTAATGAGAAGCTAATTCTCGCTGTTAATTAAACCCGTTATTTAATTCCATGGCTTGTTGCTGCTCTCATTCTTTCACAGCACACATTTCGAAAACTGTTGTTTTTCTGTTCATTTTAAGAGCATCATCAAAATGTTTTGGTGAGAGATCAACCCTACCAAGACCATCACCTCTCTTTAATTTCAGATATTGTGTGATGGGCACAGGGGAGTTGGTCATGTGGTGGCTTGTTTTGTGTGTTATTATTGTTTGACTGCTAATTAAAGAAATAAACAACTATGGGGCCTGAGTCAAGTTAATTAAAAGAAGTAATCAGCAGTGAAAACTGGTCACTAATTAAGAAGATGGTAAGAATGAAAACCTGCAGCCACTGCGGCACTTTAGGCCTGGAGTTCACCACCCCTGCACACTTTCTGAGCTTTAATGTATTGATCTAAAGAGAATTAAAAAAAAAAATTATATATATATATATATATATATATATATATATATATACAGATTTCACATAATTGTGTTTCATTACTGAACAGCTTTCTTAATTTGATGTGAAAATATAACAGATTGATTACAACACTACATTGATTTTTGGCTGATTTAGTCAAGTGGTGCAGATATGTCTTCAGCTTCGCATGCAATCTATTGACCCCTGTTACTCACAGAGCTTCTGTGCACAGACCTTTGAGTTTTCATTTGTCAAAGCTGTCCTACCACGTGATTTTAATTCATCCACAAACACTTTCAAACAGCTTATACGTTTTTTTAAGACTCCATTTAGCTGCTAACCAGTGGATGCCTGCCACAGGCAAACAACACTGGCTTAAAACATTTTCAAAACAATCTGTCAAGACCACAGTAAGATAATATGCAGTTTACTGGGGCATGGTATATAACTGCTTCAGCTAATACACATCAGTACTGTAACTTAAAATAGCCATTATTGCATGTGCCTCTCTCAAGTGGTTAATCTTGGACAACACCTAAGTATGCTCAAGAGTGATGTATGTATAACCATTAAAAAGTGCCTAAGAGATAGTCAAGATTGTCGTGAGTGATGGTACTGCTAGTGAGGCTCAGCTTGATAATTTAACATTAACTGAGCCATACTTAACATGATTACCTCTAAGGACAGTGTAGACATATTTGATATTTCATTTAGACTTCTTAACTTAATGTAATTGATCCTTTTTTTTTTGCTTTACAGTCTCAGAATGAAATGGGTTTGAATTGTGGGTGGATACTGTGAGATAATATTTCTTAGTAAATGAAGTACATTGATGTGAAAAACTAATTTGTTTTTCAACATCATTTCATAGTGTACATTATCACATCTTTAACCAAATCTAACAAAGAATAAAATTAATCCCACTTAAGTCAAATTTTTCATATTATTATGGAAAATTGGGCGGGGCAGCACCCAATATAACTTGTGTAACATTCATTCTTGGATTAAATAACACATTATGTCACTTTTAACTGTAAAATCTATACTTATTGATCAGTCTCAGTCTGTCACAGCCCTGTGGAAGAATTTGGGCACATTAATCGCAGGAATGGTTCAGCTCAGCGATTTTCAAAAATAAACTGCTGTCACACTTGTGTGCATGGGAGGCAGCTTAAGAGCTCTGGTGATGGTAATTATCTGCCGAACCAGTGGTTGGCACTGTGTTCTAATGCCTTCTCTCTTCCTCCCTCTGCAGAAAAGAGGATTGACCATTCCACCACTGATGTCACTTCCATTGTCCACTCTCCTGTACCTACCCTTTCCTGCCTAGAACCCATATGACTGGAGGTTCAGCCACTTTGAATCAGTTCTATTTGGAGCTCTCAATTGAAAAGATGCTTCCACAAATTGTGTTTTGGTGCTTGCAGCTTTTATAATTATAAGAGATCACCAGGGTGATGTCCCAACTCGTTGACATTGTTTTGTTTCCTCTTTACACTGTACATTGCTAAATCTTAATGGGTTTTTGATCTTTTAGTGGACTATTGTTTCCGCTAAACCCGTTTGATGTAGATGTGCCTGCATTTTCTAGATATACAGTACTGTATGTCCTGCTGCATAAAATAGCTGCTGTGAGGTTCTTGTTGTGGAATGCTAACTTTTCAACACTTATAGTAAAATATTGTCTATGTTGGCCAGAAAGTATTAATTTATCATTCATCCATTATCCAACCCGCTATATCCAAACTACAGGGTCACATGGGGTCTGCTGGAGCCAATCCCAGGGCGCAGGGTAGGAAACAAACCCTGGGCAGGGTGCCAGCCCATCGCAGGCGCACACACACAAACACACAGAGGACAATTTAGAATCGCCAATACACCTAACCTGCATGTCTTTGGACTGTGGAAGGAAACCAGAGCAGACACGGGGAGAATTTGCAAACTCCACGCAGGGAGGACCCAGGAAGTGAACCCGGGTCTCCTAACTGCGAGGCAGCAGCGCTATCCACTGCGCCACCGTGCCGCCCCATTAATTTATCAATTGAACATTATTCTAAAATTTTGTAGAATCATCTAAGTGCAATTTGGTAAAGTTGTACTTTTATTAATGACAAGTGTTTTTATTCGTGCTACACTACCATGGATGCTATACTTGCCCAAGGACTTTGTGAGGGTTGAGACGTTGGTACAGAATGCATAAATTAAAAAATATAGATATAGTTATACCCAACTAACACTCAAATGAGAAAGTGTGAGTTTTAAATATGAGATGAATGTATCTGATAAATATATACACCAGGAAGAGACTTCCAGAGAGATGGCACAAAAATGAATGGACATTGAGCTAGTGTTTCTTAATAGTCTGAAATAATTGAGCAGGGCAGCATCACGGGATCTCAGGTGCCTAATAGGTTGGTATTAAGCTTGGTGATGAAATTCCTGACCTGTTAGCCAGATCCCCAAGAAGTGACAAAAAGTTACATAAACTGGCAAAAACCCAACTAAGTTCTTCTGTGCAAATACACAAAATTGTCTCTCTTAAAGGGGAACAAATATACAGTCTGTATATCATAATTATCACTTTTGAGGTGTGATATGTTTTTTACATCAATGGACATTCTAATACTGGCTTGGTGATATGATCTATTATACAAATTAGTCATCATTTAGCTTGTTTGGCTACATTTCCCCACTTTTTGAGGGTGTTGTTATTTCCCAGTTTCTCCGAAATGTGGCAAATGGGTCAGAGTTGCTATAAATATATGCATGGTTTCCTGTCAAGTTTCTTATATAAAAGGCATTTCCCAACATTTACATGGAAAGCTGCATATGCACATTTCAAGCCTCTTTTTGTGTGCACACATGTTTTATATACAGTATCTGAGCCCTGGTACTATGGATCAGTAATGTTCTTTCCAGGCAGAAATAGTGCCACAATTGTCATACCTGTAAACACTGTTTGCTATCAAATACATAATATCTTCAGCCAACCTCAAAAGAAGTGGTAAGGTAGCCTTTTGCTGTTATGCACCTAATATTTGGAATAATTTACCAACAGAAATTCACCAGATTAATACTATAGATTAATTTAAAAAACTGCTAAAAACCCATTATTTTAAAATGGCTTTTTCATAGCTACAGTTTAATTGAATCCCTAATTAGTCTATATTGGCACTGAATTATCATATTCCTCTGGATTCTGAAATTTTATTCTAATCTATACTATTCTCTGCTGTCTTTTCTGGTTCTTCTGTTGTGGCGATCTTCACCACCACCACCTGATCAAGGTACCATGTTGCCCCTGCATTTATTGTTTGAATGGTGTTTGTCCCAGATATCCACATGACCATCATCATCAAATTCTTCCATGTGAAGCCTACTGTATAAACCATGAGGACTGATTTAGACCATCTATGATAGGGAGAATGCCCAGTGGGGGCTGGGTGGTCTTTTGGCCTTGGAACCCCTGCAGATTTTTTTTATCTCCAGCCTAACTGGAGTTTTTTTGTTTTTTTCAGTTCTCCTGGACATACAACCCCTTACCTTTTCATTTGTTACATACTGTATGCTATTATTGTTTCTTTACATTTTATATGTTAACTTCCTTTTTACTGCATCTTGTAAAGGACTTTGAGCTACATTGTTTGTATTAAAATGTACTATATGAATAAATGTTGCTGTTGTTGCTGTTCACCATGATATCCGGTCAGCTTAGGCTCTTGTTAGTGAGATGTGCATCAGAACTTATCTGGATATTGTCAGGACCTGGAGGGTTATTTGTTTGAAATATAATTTAAAACATATGTTTTTAACATTTAACTTTAATTATTGGAGCTTGCGGTGTCACATGTGTCAACAGCAGTGAAATATTATAACACCAGTGTCATTGCTATGTGCACCCTAGCTGATAATGTCACAGGCATTGTGAGACTTGCCCGGACACCGCCAGTCGGAAACCACATCTTTATCAAAAGTCACACGTTTGTTAACTATAAGAATACAGTCCAAAACATGACACAATGCACTCAGCAATAAATCTCCCCAATAAACTTTTTTATCACAGTCTTTAGCCGCCTCTACTCTTCTCCTGGGAGCTTTGTCCAGCTTTCACTCCCGACTCTAGCTCCCCGACTGTAAGGAGGCGGCCGCCCGGATGTGCTCCAGGTGGCTGGTGGCACATTTTTGGCAGCACTTTCTGGTGTGGCGGAAGTGGTGCCCTTTGCCCCGGAAGCACTCCGGGTGCCCCTGGCAGGTTCCTCCGCCATTTTGCCAAGTGTGGCGGGAGTAAAGTTCTCCCAGGTTCTAGGAGGCTTAAGATGCCCCCTGGCGGTGGCCACGGTCCTACTGACCCGGAAGCTCTTAATGTCTCCTTCCGGTCCCTCTAGGCATCCCGGCCAGGTAAGAACCCCAGACATCTGTGACTGCATCATTTTGTAGCAAAAAACGGTGGAACAAACCCTATGTGTCAGATCTTTGAAAAACATGAAGATTCTCTAGTGTTTGTCAACTTTGGACTAATTTTTAGTAAGAATTGGAAAAAAAACTAGCATATGAAGGAGCCAACATAGAAAAGAAACTGATTTTTGTCTGGAAACATGTTAACATTTAAGAGTTAAATCATCATGATTTCAATGTCCAGCTGTCCACCACCCAATTAATTACACAGCAGACTGGCACGTCTTAATATTGGTATTGAAAGATCGATTGATCTGCACCCCAGAGAATTCAAGCAGGACCAAATTAAGCAAACACATTCTCCAGAAGTTAAAAGACAGAGAAAATAAAGATTTCTAGGTATCATCTATAAGTTACTTAACAGCAATCATGTCCTAGGAGAAGAATTCTGAAATGGCTTGAAGAATGACAAGGATTATTCTAGGCAGGGTGGTTACACAGTATTTGGCAATCGGTTACTTACTTTTTCTTTTCATTTCTTTTTAGTTCTTCAGTCAATTATCACCCAAGGTGAATTTTTTGTCTTCACAGTTGAACCATATTTGGCCTGCGGTAGTTGACATAACCATAATAGCTTAGCAAGCTGTTTACAGAAATTTACAAAAGACCAGTGAAAAAATGTTTGCCTTATTCTGCTTCCCATTATAATTTAAGTATGTTCAAGGCTAACCCAGTGGCTTTCACAATTTTGAGCATGTCATTTGAGTTTTGGCTTAGATGTTTATTATGAATATAATAGCAGCAGCCAACAAATATGTACTAGATAAATTATCAATAAAAATACAGAAAGCAGTCAAAAACATCAGCACTAGAGGACAAGATGCAACAAAAAACACTGAGGAACAGAGTAAAGTTTGTCTCCGTACCATTTGAAATTCTGGAGGTTCTGTGGAGAGGGTTACTAAAGGAATTTCTGCATAAGAAGGGAAGCTTCTCACAGAACAGAGTGGTGGCTTCAGGACCAGAATAAAATTCCAGCGCAACAGAGACTTTAGAACTTTGTATTTGAAATGTCTTTGAAATGCAGTCAGAGCCATAACATGACTTGAAAGTCTTTAACTAGAAATAAAATTATATTTTACTTATGTCATTTAGTCAATAGAGTCTCCTGTTTATTACATTTTAGAATCTGTATCACAGGATACTGATCCCAGAGAGAAGTACAGTAAATACTGAAATGTCATTGTTATTTTTAACAAAGTGGGTTGAATTTCATTAATGGACACAAAACCAGACCAACAATGCCTAAAAGTAAAATACAAATTAAAAGTTCAATGGACAATGCGATGGTGTCCTGTGCAAATAAAACCACAGAATTATACTCTCAACAAAATTTTGTAGTGCCTTCAGAAGAATTTCCTGGTTTATAATATCACAGGATTTCTTGCTTTGCTTAAAATTTTGAGCAGGCATGCTAGAGCATGTTTTTAATGTAATGCCACAGCTGGACTGATCACTTTTAAAGTCCAAAATCAACCTCTGGTTCAAGCTGATTGTCACGTATACAGAGTAAAGTGGAATTCCTACTTGCATGCATGACCAACACTGCAATTTAAAAATCATACCAAATTTTTAAACCTTATAGAACTTTTTGCCCCAACAACATTGTTTTATGAAACAGACATTCTCAGCCTTTCTAAATCCAAGGTCAACCTGCAGCTTATAAAAATTTTCAGTAACCATTTTTAAAACAGCACAGTATTTACATTCTCCCAACATTAAAAATCTATAATATTTTTAAGAATTATGAATTAAGAAACTAAGTGAATATTATTGGTCTTTAAATTTTAAATTCAGTATTATAACATAACATTAACTATAGTTGCATGGGAACTTTTTGCTTTCTGTTTTATTATTTTTTTTACCTCTCAGTTTACCTCTTGATAATTGTATTATTGTTATCAGGTCACCCGTGATGTGCACCTAACATGAAAGGTACCAGTATAACATCTTAGTTTTTTTTCTTAACGGGGGATAGGACGAAATGTTCAAACCAGCTATGTAACTGTTACCTGTGATCTCTTACTTTTCTTACTGTCCATACTGTACCCTGCTTAATCAACCTTTAGGACCTCTAATGATAGGTTGGTCTGAAACTGGGACTGTCTATTATTTTCAATTCTTTACTTTAACCACCATTAGAAGAACACACAAAGCATGTTTGTACCCTTCAGGGTCTAGACAAGGAATGATCAAATCAGCACTCTGCTATACTAGTAATAAATAACTGGACAGAGACATGAGTTTTTGATTTAAGCAAATACTAACCTATAAAATCAAATATAAGCAATACAAAGAATTATACAACCTGTGGGGGTTCATGCATATTCATTAAGTTCCAGATGACAGTTCCCAAATGGCCCAGTTCCTTTGATGATATATTATACACTCTTTATTGAAAAGGAAAAAAAGAGCAATTTCTTTCTGGAGATAGAGCTCTTTTGCAGGTGTCCAGCAGCTAAGCAGATACCACACTCCATTTAAATGTCTGTGGCTCCTCTTAAAGTACCAGAAAGGTAGCAAATTAACTAAACACTCAATTCCTGCAACACAGCACCAACAGAACTAAACTAAACTAAAAATTTAATTGATATTCTGACTGAAAAAAAGTTCTAATAAAAGGCAGCCACCCTCACCCCGTCCCTCCCCATTTAAAATGAGCATCTAGTCTTCTTCCTCTAGAAGAGCAGTCAGATTGTCAAATTACACGGATGTTACAAAGACATTATTACTCATGCCAAGACTGATCGCAAGGGAATCTAAAGCTGCACGAAGCTGAAAACAGACTAGCTATAGCAAACATTCTAAGTTCCTGCTTTGACTTTCAGTTTTTTCAGAATACTCTTGATTCCTGACCAGCCTGACAAGCTTTTCAAGCCTCAACAGTTTTCTTGAAATGTTCTTAATGTCACTATATAAAAACTGATTGATTAAACTACCAAAATATGACTTATCTATAGTTAGAGGAAGCAGGTGTCCATTGTGCAGATTTCATAGTTTGCACTTGATATTAGATTTCAAAATGATCATATCTGTAACAGCAGTGTCTGAAAATGAATGAATGTGATACATACAAAAATGTCATGTACATCTATTAAAATATTTTCTATTAGTCTTGAAATTTCATTTACCTTTTGCACGCTGGTTATAGTATATTATCGACATGCTACATAATTCTGATTAATTTTTAAGCAATCCTTGTTTTCTCAGCTGTATTTTTTTTTTACAAGGGATAGTAAGAGGAACAAATGAACCGCTAGATCTTATAATTGCTATATTGATTCCTGACTCTGAGCTTAACCCAGACAATTTAAGAAACAGAAATACGTTAACTGATGATTAATGTAGTATAACATTCATGTGAAATTTAAGTAAGATTGATCATGTCATAATTTTTCATTATGTTTCTTATTTAGAGAGCTGATTAATATGGAGGGATGAAAAAAATATAATTGTCATTATAGTGTCTAAGTTCCTTTTAGAATGGTAATTGTACTGCATTATCATTCCTTTAGGTGAATAAATTTCACCTCAAATATGTTCTGCTTCTTATTTCAAGCCTTTTATCAGATAGGTTAGTTAGATATACAGTATTTTCTCATTTTGCTAGCATGCAGCACTCAGTTAGTTTGTTGCTTGGTTTGTTATGACTACTCATAAGACTACTGAACAACTCCTCATACTGAAAATCTCATGAGCATAGATAATAATCTGGAGCAATTTTCAGGTTAAGTGCCTTGCTGAAGGGCCCAACAGAGTAGCATCCCTTCTGGCAGAAATGGGATTTAAACTGGCAGCCTTCCAGATACAAGCACTGATCCTTAGCCTAAGAACCACCACTCCACCTATTTAATTTAGCGTATGGTGTTGTATTCATTGTCAGTTGTTGGTACTATACTCCTATTATGAGCCTGTGGGAGAAATGCAGTTAAGAATCACATTCTGCTATGACAATAAACTTGAAATTCATGCTGTGCCCAGCACGCAAAATGTTCACAAAGAATGAACCTCCTGGATATGTTGTTCTTTCCCATTTTAATCACTCTGTTCAAATGTAATAAAAATAAAAATTATTCCCTAGTAAGAAACATTATTGCATTAATACTTTTTTACAAAATAATATTTGTGATGTATACATAACATGACATTAATTTCTTCAGGATTACATCCGATTAAAAATTTTAGAAAGTAGCATGACAGGTTAGTTTTTATATCTGCCTTATTGACCAGTTGTATGGTACACTGTCTGAAAGATTGCGGTACAGTATTTGTGGCTAGCAGAACAATAATATAGATTTTGTTTAATAAAAATATTTCAAAATCCAATACAGTGTAACGGTAGAAAAACTAAAAAAATATTTTAAAAAAGACATTTACAGTATTAAGTTTTCCTATACAACAAAAATATATGTAGCCCAGATGTTTTTGGAAAATAGGTGTTTAAAAACTCTCTGTACATTTAAGCAGATAATGATGGTTAGATTCATTTACATCTATAATATATTGTGTACTCCATCAATGTTCAAATGTCTACATTAAGAAGATAAAAAACATGTCATATAAAAAGCCTTCAAAGCTGTGATCTTGATGCCTAATCCCAATTTATACCAGTGTTCTTCTTTTTTTGTGTATTGAAAACATTAAAATAAATGTATCTATTGTACACACACATATATAGTGGAATAAGCGTTCTGTTGGTGCAGACCCAACACAGACTGACAACGAAGGCACAGGTGAAAATGAGAATAAAAGAATTATTTGTATTCTTCCCCGTGTCCTACAGGCCCTACATAGTCCCCAAAACACACAGAAAAGAGAACACCCAAAAATTGCACTCTTCTTCCTCCACTCTTCGTCTTTGTCGTCGTCCCAACTCTGGCACTTAGAGTAGTGGCTGAGTGCTCCTCTTATAGCACCGCCGGAAGTGCTCCAGGTGCTCGTTGACCTACTTTAGGCTTCACTTCTGGGTGTGGCTGCAGTCCAGCCCACCTGGGCTCGTTAAGCCATGCAGCTCCCCCTGGCGGTGGCCTTGGAGCCCAAAAGGGATGAGCTCCAGTGTTCCACAATCGTGGCCCTGATGCAACCCAGGGGGGCTGCCTCCAAGTGTTCCAGGGGACGTAGTGTGCATCCCATGGTTGCTAACCCCCATTCAGTGTCAAAGGGGCATCCCGGCCAGGCATGAGACCCGGCCGTCTGCCACTAGATATATATATATATATATTGATAGATATACTACATATATTACTTAAATATATATGTTATCGCCAATGTGTGAAATTAGGCATGTGTAGAATGCCTAGGAAATCTATAGAATACTGAAAAATGGGACGTCAAAGTAGGAAACGAGTAAATTTCACAAATTCCTTAGACATTCTATGCGATGCCAAAAGGCAAACCAGTCTGTCATTCTGTACCTGTATAATGCCTACATATTATATACAATGCCTAGGGAAAGTATATAGCACATTAAACTAACACAGGCATTCCATACTTTGCATAAAAACGTCACTCATTCTATTTCTTAGGCATTCAATACAATACCTGCTTTTCACTCATTGCCTGAAACAAAAGTATACAACTATTATACCTGTATATAGTGTATTAGTTTGCCAAATTATTCATTTTTTTTTATTTTACTATTTTTGCTCTTGATTTATCGACTGGATATAGCAAAGTCACTGGTTTTGTGATCTTTTTCACAACAGATTCCTAAAAACACAAGTGGTGTTCTTTTACAGTCCTATTTCTGATAAAAAAAGATTGCATTTAACAAAATGGATGCAACAGCTGGACAAACCACAATCCTTTCAAAGTCTGTTTCATTCAATCATACAAGATTAGATTTAAAAAATATGATATTAGAGGTCAGAGAAAGTGGTAAGTGATATTTTTTCAAATACGGGATATTGCCAATGCCAGCATATATTTCAAGTCTTCGCCATATATAGTATGTTCCACTTTTACAGATGGATATGTTGTTCAATTATAGCATTTTATTTTATTTAATTAATTGATGTATATTTATTTTCAGCACTAATGTATATTTGTTTGGATATAATTATACTGTATGATTTATATATTGCAATAATTACCATGTAAACCTATTCAATTACTCAAAGCAATGTGGTGTGATCATCATCACGTAATATACAAAATTATATACATAATATTGAAAAAACAAGCTGGTTAAACTAATAACACTCAAGCAATTGTAATTTTTCTCATTACTGAGTACACTAGGCTAACAACATCTTCAAAAGCTAATTGGAATAAGAGGTTTTAGTCATTGAGGTGATCATGCCCGATAAAAGAAATAGCAGAGTACCACTAACAAAGAATTGTAGAGATGCATAAAGCTGAAAAATAATACAAAAGCAAATCAAAAGGTGTAGGTGTTCATCTTTCCACAGTAAGGCAATTCACTACACTTGCTGTTGTTCCCTGGGAATGGTTAACATATAAAGATCACAGCGAGATTGCTGTGTACAGTACTGAAGGAAGCAAAAAGAAGCATCGGATAACAGCAAAGTTCACTACATATGTCCACTACATACTGAAGCTAAAAGAGGTTTTTACTGTTATGTAAAACAAGGGTTCACATACCTTTTTGAGTGAGCACTATGAATGTTTATTCAATGTGTTCAGCAATTTCAAAAAGCATGGGGAGAATAGAAATAGATGCTGGCACTGGAAGAAGAAAAAGAGAGCTGAAGTTGAAGAGAGCAGCTGGCCCCACAAGGAAGAAAAAAAGAGCTTTTAGAGATCTGTTTTGAAATATTTGATTGTTTGGGAGTCCATTGCTTTTATGCCAGGTCTTCTTTGTTCAGAATGCAGTATGTTTAATGAACATTCTATGCGACACATTCCTGTGGCCTAGCCGATTTCTTTGACAGTATGTGTAATCAGTGCAAATGCCTAAACAATCATTCCATAACAGGCTTTGGATAAATAGGAGCATACTATTCTAAAAAGGTTGTCTGTATGGGTTCTACTTCGGACGTATTTACAGAAAAGCAAATCTTCAGTAAATGACTTTGCATAGGCATGATGAATATAAACACCTAGAGAGAAGTCTTTACTACTGTCAGGAGCCTTGTCCACTTGCAAACAGAAGCATTTGCCTCAGCTGTGGAACTATTTGCTAGTGCAACTTGGGTTTTCTGAATCTATATGTTCTTTAGAAACCAATCTTAAAACTTATTTTTTTTTGTAAGGCATTTCTATTATCATTTTTGTGCTTAACTTATTTTCTCTTCTTATTATAAAATACCGGTAACGGCGTACTGAACGATAACGTGCAGTGAATACACTTGACTTAAGCATTCCTAGTTTTCCTCCTCTTTCTCTGTACGTTTATCATTCGTTAGCTCAGAGGTTGATGTGCTTGCTGCTTCCTGAGCAGCTCTTCTTTTCTCCACCCTAGCGGCCCATTGCTTCTCTTCTTTCGTCACCATCTTTTTGCATTAAAACTGATTAAGTTAGTTTTTGTGTTGCAATTACTTAGTACGTTTTCTTTAATTTTTCACTTAAGCTGGCACTTAAGTCTTCAATATGCCTCAAGAATGATTAGCGAAGATGGTTGGGAATGAGAACAGTGCCCATACGCATGCGCCACACGGCCGCCCTGCTGTGCGCTGCCAAGAATTGATTCTACAATAAAATAAAAATAGTAATAAAAGTTATCACCTGAAAGTGGATAGTAGACATCACGTAGTATATGAGTACCAAACTTCAAGTCAATAGATGAAACGGTTTGCGAGCTACAGGTGATTTAAAATCTTGGACAGACAAACGAACTGCCATGGTTGCATATTATATAAGAAGACTAATTTGAGTTTTTCTAACACTTGAGTGCATTTGTATTTATTTTTTTTCTTGCATTTTAGATAACATTTTTATGCTATTTTATTTATTATTGTGCCTATTTGGTGATTTTACTGAAGCACTTTATAAATTTTGTTTTGTAGAAAGCTACATAAACATTATTATTTTTTAAATCTGATATGCCAGATCATATGATCGGTCACTTACACATTTCAAAGCAATATTAAAAATAGTCAAAGAAATGGCTTTTAGTTTTTGTGTCTTCCATAGTAAACAGGAAAAGTATGTACTCCTCTGCTATCATGTACATTTTTGCGCAATGCCCCGTGGCAAGTGACTTAATCCGAAGCCATTTACAGTATGATTTAGCATTCACTTGACTTATGTAATGTCTATTTGTAGAGCACTGCCTTCCTTGAGTTTCCACAGATAAAATTTAAGTAGCTTGTTCAAATGACTGCAATTCAGTATCTCAATATACCTCGAGTTTCATCTACCAGTAAGTATTTAGACACAAAACACACTTCTCCTTACCAACTATAGAACTCATAAATCCAAGTGCAAGATATGTGTTGCCATATTTTCTAATATTTGGTTTTCTGGCCTCCATCTAACTCAGCTCTCTGTGTTATTATTCTGTCTGCTTTTCTTCTCATCCCTGTTGAAAATGTATCCATCGTTTACCCCTTGTTGCTTACTGGCCTTTCACTGACCTCATAGAACTTTTCCATTTGGTTTTGCTGGTATAGCTAAAACATATTTGCAGTCTCACATTTGCTCTGGTCTTTTTTTTTATTCCACTCTGCAATTTTTTTAAATCTCTGTTGTCGTAATTTCCAGCGTTTACTGCCATAACAGGGAAAGAGTTTACACAGATAAAATCCCTTTTCCTGTCTAAACCAGTTTAATTCTTGCATTATAACAAAGTTTCTTTCTTGTATTTTATGTTTTTGTATTTTTATCTTGTACTCTTTTAAACTGTTTATAGGAGGCAAAGCTTTACTTATATAGATAAAATTATATGCATAAGTTAAACTAATACAGATCTTTCCTAGTGGCTGCACAAAAACAACAAAATTTCTTTCCTTTGCTGCAAGTGTATGATTCATTCAGTGTATATTACATAAAATTATCCATTTCATTTTCTTTTCTATGTTAGTATCTTTTTATTACATTTAAATATGAGTAGAATAAATATGCCAGTATAAGATATGCAGCAATTTGAAGTATTACTTATATTTGTAATTGATGATCTCAAAATAACAATACCCTTTTCTGATATTATTATATATAATATATTCCAAAATAACTTCAGCCTTCATCATTTAACCTGCTTGCATCAAATAGCATTTTATGGTTTTGTCTTGTTTTGTATTTACGAATTAGATACAGTGTGTGTTTCTTGTTCAATAAGAGTCATGGCCAACATAATAATAAAAATGCAACAGGCTCACCCGCTGCATTCAGCATGTATTCCTATAAGCCTTTCAGCTGTCACATAACTTGTCATCTCCTGCTAACTGAGTTTTTTTTCTTCCTTTTTTTATCATCTGATGTCTAGAAACAAGAAAACCCTGTCACTTTCAGAAAACCTGTAGGCTGCATGAATCATTTAGAAAGAGAACTTTAATAAAATAAAACCCAATGCCTGTTCTTTGATTGACGATTTACTTTAGTAAGCCACTTTGTATAAATCAAAAGCTACACTTTAAATAGCACAATAAAAGCAAAGTTTGATCAGGAAAAAGGGTATCATTTTTCATTTTTTTCAGACAATGTCAGTGATTCCTTATTGGGGGAGATTCAGGCAGTGCAGAATTCTTAGTTTTGTGTGTGTGTGTGTGATTTTATTATGTGTTTTATTATTTATGTGTTTTATACAAGCGTCTCCACTTGTACGGCTGCACTCCTGACAAGAAATAAGCCAATGATGCTTCAACAGACAGAATGCATATAAAAGAAAAACGTCATTTAAAAACTGTAAGAATTTCATAGTTAGTTGCCACTGGAAACTGTGCAGTGCTTTTAGAAAAAAAAAATACATCTGAAAGAAAACTAGGCAATGCAGAAAAGACAGTTGAATTTTAAGGACATTCAAATCTCACCTTGATGTTATTTTGGAAAAATAATGGCCTGTTCTATCAACACTATTGTTCTAATGTTCTAAAGGCTGTGTTTCAAAAGAACTGCAAGTGATCTCAGTAAATGGATTATGCCTATATACTGCATTTATTTTTTTATAATAGATTTTTGAATCAGCATGTGGTTCATATTAATTTTTTTTAAAACTTCACACAAATCCTGATAACAAAGATGACCTGTATCCAATAAGACATGCATTAATTCAATAAGCTCATGTTGTAATCAACCCCCAGTGTAAAAAAATAAATATGCGCTTACTTAGTCTGAATTGTCTCTCCATGTCTGCACCTTTTTTTTTTCTGTGAACTCTAGTTTCCCATATCCCAAAGACGTACAAGTTATGCTAACTAATATCTCAAAATTGACCTCAAATCAGTCATTTGTTTTTGTGAGAACAGATGCCATTGCCAACAGCAGCTGTCTTGAATATGATGCTTCCAGGGTAAGATGTTCTAGCCAAAATCCTGAACTAGACGAAGCAAGTCTGAAGATGTGTAGGAGGATGGATGGATGGACAGTCAATTGGAATGCAGTCCCAAGTTTTTCTTGTATTTTCACACCTTTTCCACTACAGTTTTATGTGCTTTCGCATTGGTTTTAAGCTTTGTCTTCTTTTTCTGCTTATTTTCCTTTTTACTTCCTGGGTCAGTTTTATAAATTTATGGGACAGGCCAGGCATTTTTTCCAGTGGTGTGTTTCAAGAAGGCAATAGAGGGTGTTGCTTCTTAGAGTAAGAATTTGATAAACAAATAAACAGAAAAGTAGGTAGTATAGTGTGGGGGCTAAGGCACTGGACTTCAAAACACAAGGGTGTCTCTTCAGTTCATGCTTGTGACTCACTGTGTGGTGTCTTAGTTAAGGCTTTGGACTTCAAACCCTGAGGTTGTGGATTCAAATTCTCCTACTGACACTGTGTGACCATGAGCAAGTCAATTGACCTGCTTGTGCTCCAATTGGAAAAACAAAACAAATGGAACCAATTGTTTCATAAATATTGTAAGTTGCCTTGGATAAAGGTGTCCGCTAAATAAGTAAATGTAGGTGGCCCTAACCATAGAGAATGCAAAAAATGTGTAAATAGTTGTTATATATACTGATCTTGCTAGTCACCTTGGGAAATGGTGTCAGCTAAATGTGAATCCTTAAAAATTAGCAGCTGCAGTCTACAGACACAAAACATGATCAGGAAAACTTTGTATTTAATCAGCTTAAATAACAGGAAAGTGAGGAACAGCAAGGGCAAAAAAAAATCAGACATAATAATAAGGAATAAAGGTCAGAGTAACAGGCACAATACTTGAATTGTCACGATAGTGCCTTTTAACTACATCCAACAGTAACAAATTGAGCAAATTTGAAAATATTATTTGATCCATTACATGGCTACTTGAAACTATTAACAAACGGACAATAACAATGCAGAAAACACACAAAAAGACAATGCCTGTGAAAAAAATGAAACCGAGAGTGCCGCAATAATGCCACCATCACTTAAAAAATGTCAACATTGCAGAAAAACAATGTACATAAAAAGTTCAAAAATGGATTCAAAGAATTGTAAAACATGGACCACAGGAAAAATAGTGAAAATAACTTTTGTTTGGTTTGATTTGTCTGTTGGTTTTTGACTGTTGTGATACCTGGGTTGGCCCGCAGCCTTGGTATGTCCTGTTTTCCAAGGACATTATAACCGTGACCAGGATACCTATGGCAATGTGGACACAAAACGACAAGAATGCTGCAAAGTAGTACATTGTGAGGTTTATTCAAGTCAGAATAACAATGTCCAAATTAAAATCAAATCAACTTTTATTTGTCACATACAAATTATGCATATAGTATAATATATAGTGAAATGCTTAGTTGCTCAATTCTGATGACTGTGCCTTTATGAAGAATATAAGGTACAATATAAATAATACATGACTTTATTAATACTCTGTCTAATAAATAAAGTTTGGTGCAGTCCAAAAATAAATTAGGTAATAAATAGTAATTCATAATAAAATTATCTTTCATAACACAAATAATCATTTAATTACCATAGACCCTCGTCTTATAGCTTAGGTGTCCACTGGTCAAATAGTAGTACTAGAGTTGAGTGAATGAAGCTTTACATTTATTATGCATAACATAAAAAGAAGCTTTTTCTTACTTTTTCTTTTACGTTTTGGTGGTTTCCACACCTCTGTAAACAGGTTCACAAAAACATCAATTTCAGGACCATGAGGAAAAGGGTGTGAGGGGGCTGATGGTGGAAGCTGGAATTAAAAAGGTGTCTGAGAGATTGAGACCTACTGTATTATAGCCTTTAAAAAATACACATAAACAAGTTTTCATAAAAAATGCAGAAAGTTCAATGTATGTTTTAAAAAAGATATATATCAGGGTGGAGACAAAAGAAATAAATAAAAACAAAAACAAAATATTATGTGTTTTTTCATTCAATTGCTGTAGAATATGAATGCATGGAGTTTTGCCTGAAAGTGTAACATGCTGTTTAAAAAATAAATGAGGTAGATGCATGGTGTAAACCAGAGTCTATATAACAGGAGGAGGAAGAAGAAGAACACCTAACATACTCCATAATTAATGGAGTTACCAGAAGTAACTGTTGACATGATTTATTCACCAGTTGTTCAAATTTGTTACATTTTCTAAAAAATACTGCTACTAGATAGATAGATAGATAGATACTTTAATAATCTCAAGGGGAAATTCACATACTCCAGCAGCATACTAATAAAGAACAATATTAAATTAAAGAGTGTTAACAATGAAGGTATAACAGACAGACAATAACTTTGTATAATGTTAAATGTTACTAATAATATAATTCTAAAAACCTGCTCAAAGATTCTATGCAACCTATCCCAGCTGCTCAGTAGCATTAGGCACAAGGCAGAAACCAACCCTGAATGAGGCTACAGTCTGTCTCAGCCATTCCTAGCTTTCAGGTCTTTCAAAGATATGCAAAACTACTCTATGAGGTCTGGGAAATAATGCAATGCCAGGGAGGTGGGAGAGCAGTCAGGCAGTGTTAGTCAGAAAATCCGTGACTTTGCTTGTTACCTTGGATGCCACTAGTAGTTTATTTTCTCCCAGAATGCTTATAACTTTAATCTCTCCTCCCCACTGGGTCACTGTCTGTCCGTTGTCTGCTTTTGCCTTTTCAGTTCAGATACCGGTCTCAACACACACACACCAAAAGTCCACTGGCTGCCTATGTCTGTCTCTCCTGCACAAACAGGTGGCAGTACCAATGTTTCCTGTCTGCCTGCTTTCCTTCAGAGATATACAGTTTTCCAGTTTCCAGTTTTGCATTTGGGCCCAGTCCTTGAAATTTCTCATATCTGAGATTCTCCTGACTTATGTTTTGTACTGTAATGGAAGCAATACAATTTTGCATGTATCTCCTGAATGTTTCATTTACTTTTTTTTGTCTGGCATTTCTTATTCCATATTTACTATCTTCTTTGAGTTAACATTTTACTTAAAAAAACACCAATAATTACTAAATTAATGAATTCCTCTAAAAGTGTAGCTGAATTGATTAAAACCAACGAACAAATAATACATTCGTGGATGACAAACAACAAGAAGTGCCACCAGGTCTTAGTCCTCTAAGTTTGTAGCTTCTTTCATGTCAAACCTTTACCATTTCCATTAGATAGTTCCTAAGAGAGGTAATCAGATCCAGGAGAGTTAAAAAAGAGCAATTACAGAATCAGGTCAGGAGAAAAGCTTTTAGACAACTACTCACCTAGATTGTGTTAGGAAATGCACTATTAGGATTAAGGTAAATGTGGCCATATTCAATATCTTGCAGGGTATCATGTCTGAGCTGGTCTCATATAACTTTTGGAAGCATGCCTAACAGCACCGGACAATGATTCACCTATAGATTTACATGTTACCCACATGGCTAAATACCAGAATCAGAATTTTGGCAAAAAGTAGATGTGGAGGAATAGTCTGTTTTATCAATGAGGAATACTTTAGCCCACTTTGTATTACAACAAGTACCATCTCTGTGCAAAGGACATCTGTCTTAAGTGTAAATCTATACTATTTGTCATCCAGAATAAATCAGTTCAAGCCTTTTGTTGTTTTCATTGTTCCTACTATTATATGCCTGAACTAGACTATACAGATGTGGTAGAAGCTTTGGATGCAGCCAAATTAGTTTGCAGTATGTGAAGTGCAAAGCTCAAAGCCCGTTTCAGTTTCTCCTGTGGTAACATCACTAGCACTGATTGCTCAAAGGTACTAATGGGTCCCCAGAGCTCAAACTATAAACTAATCCATCTTGAACTGACTTATCAGTCATTGTTTCAAAATGTACGACATGAAAAGGTGGAAGTTAGAAGTTGCATTCTGAAGCATCTGACTTATCATGGAACTATTTTTTGAATGCACAGACTGAAAGGCTGTCACTGATAGAACAGAATATCAATGAGTCAGCGGCAACCATTTCCATTGGGATTTAGCCATTCTGAAAAAGAAGATTAAAATTTACCCAAGCAATAAATCCTCAGAAACTAGGAAGAAATTATGAATTAGAAAAAAATGTCCATATAAACATGGGGCCAACGGAATGAAGAACAAAATTTTACCAAAGAAATTAAGAGTTACATTAAGAAAGGGAAGACTACTCTGTTTTTAAAAATGATCCAAGGAAAGTCCGCCAGGAATTTCATTCAGTCACTGATTCTAAGTGGCTTAAACTGCCTGGCAATTGATAATACATTTGTTACAAATTAACATATTTATTTATATAGCAGATTTAATACAAATTCTGTTTTGGAAGATACAAATTCTGTGAAGTAAGAGAAGTTAAGGGTTACTACAGATGTTGAAATAACTGTGATGCCAGACCATAAAACATACAAAATTAAGTCCCTCTCATGGCAAACTTAGGGGCATATGCAGACCACTTTCTTCTCAGAATTTTTTTTCAGTAGTCAATATACTGTTTAGCCGAGACATTTATATCCTTTGAAGAAATTCAGTGTATGTTTCAATGCCTTGTAACAATGGTCAAAGTAAAATATACTATCTGGATCCAATTGCTCTAGTGCTCTGCACTACCAATCAAGTTTTTTAAGATATATTATAACACGTCTTCTCCGATATAGTTAAGTGACAGTTGCTTACTTAACTAAACACTCTAAATATTCTTATGTCCTGTATGAGCCTTATGATGAACTTATTTTTTAATATCATTACAATTTTGAATTGTTTATTTTTGCTCATGTAAAGGCAATAAACCTGATCAGATTTGAACTATGCATCCAGAAATAAACCACTGTTGACCAATCATAAAATACTTGAAAAAGCAAAAAATGAGGTAGCAGTAGTAGATTTTTAGGCATTGTATCTCCAGTATATAAACACAGTAATAAGTGAACAAGTTGATATTTTATCACAATTATAAATCAAAAATAAAGCAGAGAATGTTTGCACTTATAAAGGCCATACATTTATTTTATTATGCTTATTCTTGAGAGCAGCAAGCTACAATAAACACAAGTAGAATGTCAATTTGCAATTGCCACTAAAAAGTTGAGAGAATAAAGTCAGTAGTACATTATTAAAAAACGAAATGGACAGCTACAGTGAAACCTCACATAAAATACTGCATTTATATTCAGTATTCAGCTAGAGAGAATAATAGTGGGCTGTGCCACTTCAGAATTAAACACCTTTTGCCTCTGTGCATTTGAAGTGCAGTCTGTGTGATTAAAGTACAGGGTACTTTGAATGTGACATTTTCTTATGATCATACAGACAACAAATAAGGCTTTGGAGAAGGTTAATGCTGAAATGTACAAACAATCTCAGCAGTTTAATATCAATCTGTTCATCCATTTTCTAACCTGAGTTTTTCCATTAGAAAATCAAAGGGATCTAAACCTTACCCTGGCACTCTGAAAGGGACATTTTTTCATTTCACAGCATATTTGTACACATACCCATGCTTACTCAACCTGCGCCTATTTAGAGATCTCTATAAATGACTTTAGGGTGTTAGGGAGGACTGGCATGCACACAAGAAATCATCAGTTTTAGTCAGAAATTGACTGAATTAATGCTCACGTGATAGTAAATCATTTAAATTTTCAAGCAATGAAGAATACAATTAAAATTAATGGAAATATGGATGAAGGTAAATTCTACCCAGTGGAGAAAATAAAGTTTTGCAGATTTTTTTAATGCTATTCAATGCCATCAAAGCTTTGTTAATAACATTTCCAGATTGTATGACCAAATCTGCAGCATAGCTATCAGTAAAATTAAATAAGTAAGTAATGTTTTTCATGCAAAAAAAAAAAAATGAACAAGTAAGAAAATTAATGGAATATCTTCCTTTCCTAGAGAATGGATATTGATTTTTGTGATTTAATGGTACTATTCAACTATGTAAAAACAACAAGCATAAGATGATAAAGGCCTGTAATAAGTGTGTTAAACTTTTGATCTAGTTGTTTAATGGTTACAATATTTCAGTAATAATTCTTTACATGTGAAGCTTTATATAGAACATGACGTCTTTGAGAACAAAATTATTAGGGTAACTTCTCCAAGTAATGTACATTTCTTGTCATAGTGGCAGTTATATTACCATCCTTTTTTCACACACTATAATTTCAGTTGATGACTGTCTATTCTTGACATTTCATCTTATTAAGTGAACTATTTTTCTTGTTTATTCCCCTATGGCATGAAAGATGATAGACGTGTGGATACATTTCACATGAAGTCTCTTGGATTTTCTTCACTCAGAGCAATATTCAGTATGTAGAAGCTGTCACTAAGGTAATATGGCCTTCATTTCCTCTGAGCATCTTAAAGTCTCTAGTGTTTGATGTCTTCGACACTGACAAAAACATAATTTTAAGAAGGCAAAATTTGCGTACAAAGTAGTATACTTTCACTTTACATGTCCTAGGAATCTACTTTATTTATACTTTACAGTAAATCTATCAGCAATAATTCCTGACCTGAAAACGTGTCTGTAATCTACTGTGATCCAATACATTTTGTAGTAACATCATGAAGAAACAATGATTATAAATAACATATTAATAAAATATTAATAAGATTAATAATTTATAGCAAATATGAAATTACACCATACATGTCCCTAAGTCACTTGGTCATTGGAATAGGTTTTACAACAGCAAACACAGATATTTTGTAAATCTACGAAAAAAGCACTTCCTTCTCAAATTAACAGAGTATGGGGGTGGAACATAAAACTGTATCATTAAAAAAATATAAGCAGATACCATAACTATTCTGATTAATCTCTATATATAATCTTCATTTGGATCTTGATCTTTGTTTGTCCGCGAATGAATTAGAAGAAGAAGCACTAGATGGCAGTAGAGAGACAGCTAAAACATAGGCATTGCATTAAGAATCTCCTCCAGGCTTATACTCCTGAAGACTGTAGTACTCCAGTCACACCTCAAAACACAGACATTCAAATTAAAGAAGTTGTTGTGCTTTAAATTAACTAAAAAAATCTTCATTTAGATCTTGATCTTTGTTTGTCCGCGAATTCCACGCATGCGTAGACCACTTACCAGTTTAGAAATGTGCCAGAATAACGAAAGGGTTGGTGGACAGTGTTACGCTGGTTAGCTCCTGAGGCCTGGTTAGAGAATGAGATTGCCGAAGATAAAAGGTACGTGCCTACATAACATATGAATGAAAGAAAGACAGTGGGTAAAATGAATGACAACGTAACAGCACGTTCCGGAAATTATTATTGTTACGTTGTAGCCGGCGAGTGCTGCGCGTCTCACAGTTGAACCGTGCCTTGCTCACATGTCAGTGAAGTGATCCCTATTTATGCTTTAAAGAGCCTGGATACCTATGTGTCCCCCTTTTATAACCATTGCTCCGTGTATATTGCCTTACTCTTTGGATTGCCACAAAGCAACCTGCGAGATTGGAGAAAGGTTGAGAAGACATTGTGAGAGGAAACGATAGCGTTGTGAAAACGAGACGAACTGTGAACGGACAGAAGCAGAAATGCTCCTACACCACCACATAATTACTATTCGGACAGTGATTCCGGGTAGACCGTTCCTATCGAATCAATGTCCAAGGGTTTTCTTTTGTAATTTTGTTTACCTTATAAAAAAATCATAATGCTGTGCGACGAAGGGCCCAGTTCACGACTGGCAACCGCGTTTAAACAGGGAGCCCTTCACAGAAAACGGCCAACACGCGCGACGTAGTTGGGCGCACATGGCTAGTAGATAAATAAATGAAAACAAGATTTACCATTAAATGATGCATGTGCAACAAGACAGAAAAATGTATATTCCATGGCTTACATTTTTTTCTTGTTTAATTGTTGTTTTTTTCAGTTTTGAATTATTTTTCATGTTTTCATTATGCTTATTACTTATTAAGTATGTACAATGTCTATAAATGTGTGGCCATTCTGTGTATTTTGTGAATAGAAACCCAAAAGACGGGTCCACCTTGACATCATTGCTGCTGGTTCCTCCTTCTGACTTAAAAGGCAGTCAGAAAAAAGAATCCAATGTTTATTCAGTGAGTGCAGTTGGTTGCCTTTATTTGTAAGTATTGCTTTTTATTTGCATTTACTGTTTTTTCTGAATTTTACTGCTTTGTCTTTGAATTTGTGCTAATTGTATTATATGTTGGGACTTGTTTGACTAGAGTTGCATTTAGACAAGTCCCTTTTTGCTTTTTTGGGCATTTTTGTTATTTTTTTTTTTTCTTGTAATAAAAATTTTTATTTATAAAAAAATATTTGTTTAGATTGTCTTAACAAGCCAGAGTTTTATGGTTTCTCACCTTATTGGGACATTTTTGAGACTCTCATGTATTTTTTAAACTTTTAAAGCCAGCTTCCCATGTTTGGGCCTGTGGGTCAAAGCCTACAGGTAGTAGCTGGGGACTGGTCGATTTTGGGTGAGACTATTTTTAGACAAGTGAAAATTGGCCCTGACCTACTTTTGGAGCTTCATTTAGGAGGCCTCACATTCTTTTTGCCATGTTCATGATTCCAAATCAATACACTAACTCTATTAAAGATATCCATCCATCTTGCAAACCCGTTTATCCAGAAAAGGGTCTCAAAAAGCTTCAGCCTATCCCAGCAGCCATTGAGCACAAGGCAGGATCAATCCCTAATACAGTACTGTAAATGAAACTGTAAAAATGATAATGTTAAAACAGAAAATGACTAAAATGTGTCACATTAAGTCAATAAAAGTAGAAAATTAAATGAAATTGTAAATGATTAACAATCATTCTCAATGAAATGCTTATTTCAGGCCGAATTCCAGAATTTATTGTTGTGGTGGAATTATTACTGACTATTATGAGCTGCGCTCATTGCTAGCACCAGGCAAATTGACTTAATGTAACCAAATTTTTCTACACTGACGTTCATTAATGAAAAAATCACCTCTATGTGCATACGTACATTGAAGCATAATGCAATGTGAATAATGCACACCAAGCAGTAGTAAGCCAGCTTACAGAACATACAGTATGTAGTATCTGACTGATACAAAGGTATCAGACATACTTACTTACTGACCCAGAAAAATTCTCATGTTGATTGATACTTACTCAGTAAAGCTCTTATGTACACATATGCATACTATATATAAAATCCATTTAGTAGTATCCTGACCTGTCTATGTTAAGTGTCCATGCAAGTGGCACAAATCAGGAGCTGTATATAGCCAAAAATAGAACATATTCTGTAGTCTTGATTGATGATTTCATTTTCAGAGTACAAATGCCTTGCAAACATACTTTTAAAATACTATTTATAAATATGTTTTACAGCTGGAACACAGGCAGGGAGTTAATTACAGTGCAGGACACATTATTAAGTATGAAGGAAAATTAAAGCTGAGTATCATCTGCATAAGAGTTAAAGTGAATATGATTTTAACAGTATCTCCCACCAGTAGCCTGCAAACACTGTAAATGTCCAAGTACTGAATGCCTAAGCACACCATATCTAATTTCAGATCGAAATGACAGAATGATAGCATACATTTTTGTACATAGTAAAGTTAAGCAAGAACTATGCCACACAAGAATAGTCCCTGAGAACCCAACATTGTGTAATGGAATAGTCTGTGTATCTATCTGTCCAGTGCTTAAGCAGTTCCCGCACACAGGTCTTGATGCAGGGCTCAATATTAGGAAGTGCTTAAGTGACGCACAGGCTTGCCTTCTTTGTTAAGAGATGGGACATGTTTTCCAAGTAATCCTATTAAGTCTAATTTCCCTTGATATTTTTGTGATTTTATTAGCAATATGAGCATTAAATAAATATAATGTATCTGGTTATTAAAAGAAAAGTGAACTTAGATAGTGTTACACTTGTGTGCATAGGAGACAGCTTAAGGCCCTGGGTGATGATAATTCCCCGCTGTTCCACAGGTTGGCGCTGTGTACTGATGCCTTTCCTCTGTTCACCCCCCAACATCACTTCTGGTGTCTGTGCACCTGAACCAACCTTTTCCTTCCAGAAGTATTTGAATCCAAATTAGCTGCCATATTGGGCAGTCAAGAATTAAACCTGCATCTGAAAAGACGTTATTTTGCTCAATATCGTCTGTATGATGTAATTATACAGGGTTTTTCTACGGGTGCCCCAAAAACTTTGTGTCTCTGTCTGTTTCCCTTACAATAGATAGATACATACTGCAGATTTTACTTTACTTGTCCACAAGGGGAAATTCATATTTTACAGATATACGTATGACTTTTGTGCAAATGCCTACATGTCAACTGATTATTCTGGTTGAATCATACATATTTGTTTTTTCCACTAAGAAGCTAGTAATATGTTTATCTAGTCTTGAATGTGCAATTATTTTTTAACCACAAAAAAATCCAACTACAGGACTTTGAATAATTACTAATTATTCCCAGCTAACCACTCTTTTAATTCCAAAGAATCATTCATTTATTGTCACAGTAGCTCATTCTCCATCTGATGAACCATTATATGCTGTAAGCTTTTCCCTGGTGTGAATACTCTATAAGACAGTGAATGGTTGCTTACTCTAACTATAGTCATTCCTTAAGACATATCTTTAAAAAGAACAGCCAAAGAGAGACTTGTGCAGATTCCTATAAAGTTCAACTGCTAAGCTAAATGCTCAGGCTGCCTGTAGACCAAAAAAAATACTGTGACAAATAATAAAGCAATGGAATTAATTACAAACAATAATTGAAAAAATAACATGCTATTTCCCCACATAGCAATGAAATTAAAATGAAATAACCACTCTTCACTGGAGAGGTTTTCTAGGAATAACATAATTGTTTTGGCAAGTGGGAAAACATGAAGACAGGAATGTTATTAAAATAATTTTCTAAGGAAGAAATGGCAAAGCAATTCACATACAAGGTACAGAAAAATAGCAATATTAATAATAAGCTACTTTTTTGTTTCATTTTCTTTCTGAACCTGTAGCTGAAGATACTTAGTTTTCTTTTTATATTTTACCATGCTTTTTTGAATTACTTACCTGGTACATAGTTTTTAAATGTTTTATTTAGAGGTTATCATATTATTGTGTTTAAACATTAAAAAAGCTTTATATTAAGTCATAATGGAAAGTAGTTTGTAAAGAAATGTTACTATAACAGCCTGCGGTGGCTGGCGCCCTGCCTGGGGTTTGTTTCCTGCATTGCGCCCTTTGTTGTCTGGGATTGGCTCCAGCAGACCCCCATGACCCTGTAGTTAGGATATAGCAGGTTGGATAATGGATGGATGGATGGATACTATAACAGCCTACCCACCTAACTTGGATGACCACATGGAACACAACAGTAGCAACAACTAAAGCATAAAATTGCTTTACTAAGGGATCCAACTTCAGCTATAATGGAGATGACATCTTCTCTGTTATTGCTCACATAGAGCCCTTTAACAGCAGAGATGATAATAATAATAATAATAATAATAATAATAATAATAATAATAATAATAATAATAA
>JANRMT010062806.1:67424449-67437809 GCA_026402145.1 Polypterus bichir lapradei
AATAATAATAATAATAATAATAATAATAATAATAATAATAATAATAAATTTTATTTATTTGTAGGCACCTTTCTAAAAACTCAAGAACAATAGATAAGACACAGATTATAAACAAAAGTAAAATACAAAAATTAACATCAGACAGAGCAAATTGTAATCAAAGAGAAAAAGCAGTCTTAAACAAATTAGTTTTAAGTTTAGATTTGAAAAGTGAAAATGATTCAATATTTCTAAGCTTAGATGGTATTGAGTTCCAGAGCATGTGGTAAGACGGATGAAGGGGACAGTCAAGTGGATGGAGGAAGAGGATCTAAGGGTACGGAAGGGAATGGCAACATGGAGGAGGTCAGCCAGATATGGAGGGGCAAGGTTGTGGATAGCCTTAAAAGTTAACAGAAGAATTTTGAATTGAATGCGGAACTTAACTGGAAGTCAGTGAAGCTGCTGCAAAACAGGAGTGATATGGTGAATAGATAGGGTTCTAGTAGGGCAGCTGAATTCTGGACCAGCTGAAGCTTATAAAGAGATTTGCAAGAAAGACCAAAGAAAAGGGAATTGCAATAATCAAGACAAGAAGTGACAAGGCTATGAACAAGGATAGCAGTGGTGTGGGGAGTGAGAGAGGGGCGAATACGATTAATGTTACGCAAGTGAAAATATGCAGACCAGGAGATGCTATTGATGTGGGACTGAAAGGATAAAGTACCGTCAAGGATGACACCCAGACTCTTGACATGTGGGGAAAGGGAGACAGAGGAATTATCAATAACAAATGAAAAATTATCAGTTTTGGATAATGTTGATTTTGTACCAATGAGGAAAGTCTCAGTTTTGTCACTATTTAATTTAACAAAAATTTGAAGAAAACCAGGATTTGATTTCTGCTATGCAATCAATAAGCGAGGAGGGTGGAAAGGAAACAGTAGATTTTCTAGTGAGATAGTGCTGGGTGTCATCAGCATAACAGTGGAAGCTAATGTTATATTTACAAAAGATATTTCCAAGGGGAAGGAGGTAAATAATGAAAAGGAGGGGCCCCATGACAGAGCCCTGGGGCACACCTGAAGTAACAGCGGTGGGTTGGGATGTGAAAGTTTTAAGGTGAACAAACTGAGTGAGCCTGAGCGGTAGGATCTGAACCAATCTAGTGGAGTGTGGGTAAAGCCAATCGAAGATAATCTATTGAGAAGAGTATTGTGACAAATAGTGTCAAAGGCTGCACTCAGATCAAGAAGGATGAGAATAGTAATTAAAACAGAATCAGCTGCCATAAGGAGGTCATTAGTAATTTTTATAAGTGCCGTTTCTGTACTGAGGAGGGGACGAGAACCAAACCGGAACTGTTCATACAGATTATTTTGAGATAAATAAGAATGAAGTTGAATAGCCACTATTTTTCAAGGATTTTGGAAATGAAGGGTAGATTAGAAATAGGACGAAAATTACTGAAATTAGTTGGATCGGCACCAGGTTTTTTCAGTACTGGGGTTATTGCAGCAGTTTTATAAGATGAAGGAACAGTACCAGTAGTGAGAGAAGAGTAGATTATAGCAGAAATAAGTGGGACCAGAGAGGGGAGGCAGGCTTTGACCAGAACTGTAGGGAGGGGGTCCAGTTGACAGGTGGATGGCTTAGACTTAGACAAGATCTGAGATTTCTGAGAAAGTAGGAAGCTGAAAAGAGGAAAATGAGTGAGTTGGTGGGTGAAATTCAAATGAAGTACTGGAGGAATCAAAAACACATGATAAAATTATCACATTGACTTCTGGACCATTTATTATCGAGATGTTGCATATATGATAAATAATGAACTCTATCAAAACTTGTAAAAGATGTAAAGAAATGTATTAGAAAGCAATGGTTTTATTATCAACAGTAAATGTGTCAAAAATGTAAAAAAAAAAACTGTTAATTACTTTATGTTCAATAGCAACATGTAAAAAGTCTGTATTCCTAGAAGCATGGCACCGTGCAGAGTGCACGCACATGTGCCAGAAATATGCCATTTCTTTGTGCTGCCCACACAAAGAATCTCTGTTGTTAGTCATTAGCACTAAAACATAAGTAACATGATAGTTATAATTGAATACTAACCCTCACCTATTCTGTTTCTGTTCTCGGTACTCAAATGTGGCAATTGGTGCCACGACCCACCTGCCAAGTTGTTTGTTTGTAAAGTCATCCCTGATGGAGAATCGCAGGAATCATGGAAAAATGGGGTCCTTTCATCGGATTAGCTGGCCCAGCACTGTTTTAGCCATGGAATTGCCAAATGGGGGAGGCAGCTTGATGGATGAGGTCTCCAGGACTCTAAAAATATCCAAATCTTATTATGTGATATCATCTACTGTTAAATTCTGCTCCGTACTTCTAAAATTTTTATTTTTATGCTGTATTAAGGATTTGTTCTGTTCTGTGTATTGTATTCTATTGACCCCCTTCTTTTGACACCCACTGCACGCCCAACCTACCTGGAAAGGGGTCTCTCTTTGAACTGCCTTTCCCAAGGTTTCATCCATTTTTTCCCTACAAGGTTTTTTTGGGAGTTTTTCCTTGTCTTCTCAGAGAATCAAGGCTGGGGGGCTGTCAAGAGGCAAGGCCTGTTAAAGCCCATTGCGGCACTTCCTGTGTGATTTTGGGCTATACAAAAATAAATTGTATTGTATTGTATTGTACTTGTTGCACACCAAAAAAATAATAGTTGGTGACTGTTTCCAATCAGTGGGTGGCAAAATGTCTATGTAGTGCTGTCTTGAAAGTTGTGGTAAGTCAGACACCTTGTGATAAAGAAATGCTTTTGGGGCATTTTTCCACATTTGTACCAAAGTGCACCATCTAATTGATTGTCACTATCTTGAACACTGTCCTTACCATCAAAATGTTCATCTTGAAACAAATCTATTTGATTTAAAATATCAGCAGCTTTGTACCCTTTTCATGATGACATAACTACAGACTATTTTATAATACCATTTTCCTGAAATGAATACATTCTGTGGCTATCCACTAGATGATAGCACTGTAGTAGGTAACTGAGGCATGGCAGCAAAGCTCACCAGCAACCTGTCAATGTCTATAGTGGCTGCATACAGAGGTATGAGTTTTCTTGTATGTTACATCTTGACAGGCTAAATTAGATTACAAATTTACTTGTAGCTTGTGCTCAAAGTGTTCAAATTCAATGCAAGTGTCAACAATTAGTAAATCAGAAATTTTAACAATAAAATATTACTGTAAACTAAATAAAGGCAGTCTAAGTATTTCATCACCAGAGAATTTTCCACAACATAGTTTCATCTTACTTTGAAATATTTTTTGTCTGAGATCATAAAATTTACTACAACTCACTGAGTGCATGATGCAGAAGCAGAGAGAGGATGTGCAATATCATTTTTTAAATTGTTTTCTTGAGATAGTGGAACCATTTTCTTTAAATCTTGATAAAATGAAATGTTTTTCAAAAGCGTATTGCTTAACAGTTTATTTGATGTCATATAAAGACTGGATTGCAGATCACTGAAGATCTTGTGTATAAAGTATAATCATTTTTGAACAAAAATGGACATTCTGCAAAGAATATGCAGGATACTCTGAAGAAGGAAATCAAAATACATTTGGCACATGGAATGCTATAATAAACTCACAAAACGGGGGAGGAAAGGTAGGTTTGCCCAAAAATAATCAGATTGGATCTCAGTACATTTGTTTACATATCACACACATTTTCACCAGTTGTCATCAGTTGTTGTCATGTGTTAGCAAGTTCGCCAGGAGAAAAGGTTACATTTTGTTTTCTCAGGATCTGAAAAAGATTATTCCATTACCTTGAGAAAACAATAAAAAAACTAATGAGATTTCACTTAATCGAGAAAATTATTCCATTATCTTGAGGAAGCAATGATATTGCACATTCTCTCTCGGCTTCTATAGTATGATGAGGCAGAGTGAAAAAGTTTTACAAAATAAACCACAAAGTTCTCAGTGCTGACACTGTCACTGATTTACTTACTAACATTCAGCAATTATCTTAATCCACTGTCAGTCCAGCTATAGACATATTTAATATACCATGTATAGCACTTGAAAGCTGTATACACATAAATTATGCATATATAACAAGTCTCTGATGGACCTTGTCTCAAAGACATATACAAAAGCCTTTAGCTGGTTTCTTAAAATGCACAGTATATTGTTAATTATGCATAAATACTTGAAATTTCATTAACCTTTGTGTTTTTGTAATTTTTCCCCATTTATATGTCAAATAGTAACTTTAAGGTTTGTCCTAAAGTAATAAATAGGGTTTATTTTTGACATTTTAAAATTTTGATTATTTTAGTAATGTTCCAAGTGAATAATTTGAATAAATAGGTCCAAAACAAATCAACCCCAACCCATGAGAAAGAGAGCTAGGCCAGCAGAGTAAAACTTTAAATGTTCTAGTTTAAAGTATTCTGAATTAATGGTGTTAATAGAAACTGAAGCTTCTGAACTGGTATACAGTAGTTAGATCCATGCACAATTGTTTGGGCCAAACCCAAATTTATCCAATGTAATGAAAAGGTAGTTTCATTCAATCATATCAAATGCTTTTTCACCATCCAACGATAATAATATCTCCCGGCTGTTAGACTTTGTGGGTGAATATATTACATTAAACAGGTGTTGAAGATTGGAAGCTAAGTGTGAACTTTGTGTTTGGTCAAATATCCTGGAATGTTTCTCAGGACCTATACTATAAAATCAGTATTGTAACTGGTGTTGGAATGGCATGGTGGTGTAGTGGTGGCACTGCTGTCTCACATTAAGAATACCAGGGTTTGCATCCCAGGTTCTCCTTGTGTGGAGTTTGCATGTTCCCCCCATGTCTGTGTGGGTTTCCTCCCATAGCCCTAAGACATTCAGGTTAGGTGGGTTGGCAATACTAAATTGGCCCTAGTGTGTGGTTGGGATGTGTGCATGTGTGTGTGATCATCCTGTGAACGACTGGCACCCTCTCCATGGTTTGTTCCTGCCTTGTGCACTAAGCTACCTGTGGATAGGCTCTGGCTACCTCCATAACCCATTTCAAAACTAAGCAGGTTAGAAAATGAGTAACTGTCTAACTGGTGTTAAAATCAGGGTTAAGGACAGATTTAAGTAATGCAATCTTTGGTGGCAGCAGCAGAAATTGAACATCTATCCAAAATTATAGTTGTTAATAAGCATTTGTCAAAACATAAGAATCTTAATAGAGTACCTAAACATCTATACAGAAGATTAAAACAATCTAAAAGGAAAAAAAATGGGGACTAAATAATTAAATAAATTTCACACAAGCAACATAGGTGTCCCTTAAATAACCCTTGCCGTGATGTAATTATGGTTTTGGAACATTTTGTTGTCTGTTTTGCACTTTGTGAACACAATACAATATTTTGTGTTTTGTTTGTTGGATAGTTGCCACCACTTTGTGGCTCTCCCTACATGGCTATATGTTTACAGTTAGTACACCTGCTGACAGTTATGTGATGTCTTATGCCATGTTGTTCCTATTAAAGATGGTGGCACTCAGCTTCTGGACTCCCTGTATTGAATCTCTCTCTCAAATTGTGCAACCATTTCCTTTACTATTAACTGAAAGAAACCCTTTGTTTTTTATGTTGGGCTGAATACATTTTCTTTTACTCTGTTCTATTTTTTAATTTTAGTTTTGAAATATGTGTAATTAAAGTTTAATTTTGTTTTCAAGAAATAACTCATAGACTTGTTGTGTTTTGGAAATCTTGTTGGTGCCAACATTTATGTTACCTTTGCTTGTTATGCAACATCTGTTTGTTAAAGGAGATGTGTTTCTGGAGATTGCACCATATGACATCATTGGTGCAACTGTTTTTATTCCAACATTACGCACATAAGCATAATCCCTGATTATGAATATTTCCTTAATGCAGTTTTGGAATGGTTTCTTTACAAATACCACATGATAGTATTGACTTCCTTGTTACAATGCTCACTTTGTTTCTTTAACAACAGTTTTCAGTTCCCGATCCTTCTCCATCTCTCATTTCTCTGCATTACTCCTTGGAGTAGTACAAGTTGAAACGATAAGGTGCTTTGGAGAAAACTGTTGTGCATGATTTTGAGTCTTGTGTTTCTGCTTGTTTTTTTAGGATTATTAGCTCTCTCAGTATTTTAACTCTTGCTTGATTATTTGACTTCATGTATGTTGCACCAGAATGGAACTGGCAGAGAAAAGGATAGAGAGAATATGGTCTGAAGATGTTGGGCGCCTTGTGACCAAAACATAGAGAAAAGTTAAAGCCAAATGTAAGAAAGAAACTAAACATGTTACATTTACATTTTTACATTTATTTGCTTAGCAGATGCTTTCATTCATAGCAGTTTACAAGAGAGGTCAACCTCAGTCTAGAGAACTGATTGCAAACAAGAGTTATAGAACAAATGAAAAGTTCAGAACAAAATATAAGCTGGGTACAACTCCTAGGTTACAAAAACATAATAGCTAAGATCAGTTAGACAGAAAGCCATTGAGGAAGTCAGAATCTTGAATGGAGGTGGGAAGCTCCTTCCATCAACTAGGTGCTACACATAAAATGGTTTTGTATTGAGAGTTGATGCCACACAGAGGTGGCATTGCTAAATGCTGTTCATCAGCAGACCTGAGTGTCAAGAAGGAGCATGGGACCTCTATATACAGTATATATATATATATATATATAAGGGTGGCATGGTAGCACAGTAGTACTGCCTCGCAGTAAGGAGACCTGGGTTCACTTCCTGAGTCCTCCCTGCGTGGAGTTTGCATGTTCTCCCTGTGTCTGCGTGGGTTTCCTCCTGGTGCTCCGGTTTCCTCCCACAGTCCAAACACATGCAGATTAGGTGCATTGGCAATCCTAAATTGTGCATGGTGTGTGTGTGCGTGTGTGTGTGTATGTGCCCTGTGGTGGGTTGGCGCCCTGCCTGGGATTTATTCCTGCCTTTAGCCCTGTGTTGGCTGGGATTGGCTCCAGCAGACCCCATGACCCTGTGTTAGGATATAGCGGGTTGGATAATGGATGGATATTTACATATATAGGTGCTGACCCCATTGACTACTTTGTAGGCAAGCATCAAGGATTTTAACTTAATATGTGCTGGTACAGGTAGCACATATAGTGATCTGAAAAGAGGAGTGACATGAGCTAATTGAACACAAGATGTGCTGCTGTATTTTGAATGATCTGCATCAGCTTGGTGACACAGGCCAGTATTCCTGAAACAAGTTTTGCTTCCCTGATATTTTTGCACTAACACCATAAAGATGTTTGCTTTAGAATCAACACGTTGTGGTGTTGGGAGTGATACCTAACAACAATAGGGCAGCTAATATGAAAAATAAACCAAAAATAATAATAAAATAAACAATAATAAACAAGTTTTTTCACAGTATGATAATAAAAAGAAATATTACAAGAGAAGGCTGTACATGATATCTGCACTGTTTATAACACCTGAATCATAAAAAATTACATCATTTTTATACATTACATCAAAAATTTGTTAATTTCCTGGTTGATAGTTTCATTTCACTCTGATCAATATACTGTAGTCAAAAAATGGTGTGCAACCACATATGCCTAGCAACTGCAAGAAGAATACCATGAGTAACTGATGATGTCATTAAAGAACTACTTTGTTGAAATAAATCAACTTAAAAAATAAAAAATGGATAATTTAAAATATAAATAATAACACATCTATACTAATAAAAGGCAAAGCCCTCACTGACTCACTCACTCACTCACTCACTGACTCACTCACTCACTGACTCATCACTAATTCTCCAACTTCCCGTGTGGGTGGAAGGCTGAAATTTGGCAGGCTCATTCCTTATTGCTTACTTACAAAAGTTGGGCAGGTTTCATTTCGAAATTCTACACGTAATGGTCATAACTGGAACCTATTTTTCTCCATATACTGTAATGGAGTTGAGCTGGATGGCCGTGGGGGGCGGAGTTTCGTGTGACATCATCACGTCTCCCACGTAATCACGTGAACTGACTATCAACGCAGTACGTAGAAAACCAGGAAGAGCTCAAAAAAGCGCTGAAGAAAACATGCATTATATAATTGAGAAGGCCGCGAAACAATAAGAAGCGAGCGACTGACATGTACAACCATATTCATGAGTGCTGCTACTTCGTAAACAAAGCACGGTGTAAACCTAAAGTTTAAATTAAGTTCATAGACAGGCTGCCGCTGGCGTTTGTAATTTAGTGCCTGCCCATATAAGGCCGTCCGTCAGCGGCAATCCAATAGAAACACTGCCACTAAATATTCACAGGTGAAGGACTGTGCTTATGCAGAGGAAGATGAGATGGTCAGGGTGGTGTTTGGCACAAACTCGGCGAAACTGCAAGAGAAACTTTTAAGTGCCGGGTCTTAGCGAACATTAAATACAGAGTGCTGAACAAAAACCGAATTACACAATTGAGAAGGCAGCAAAAAAATATGAAGCGTCTGATACATACAAGCATATTCATAAGTGCAGCTACTGCGTAAACAAAGCACATGGTGGAAAAAGTCAATGTCCCGCTAAAGGAAGACAGTGTAAAAAAAAACCCGTGCATGCAGTGTGTCACATCTCAGATAAAGAGGAAGACGAGCTGTTTATTGATGCAGTAAGAAACAAATCGATAAATGAAACCTCTTATCTTTACAACGATTGACAAACAGGGAATGTAACTTGAACACAACACATCATACAAATACGAACCTGATTGAAAGAAATAATGATAATCAAATCCTTGATGACAGCAACACTCAATAACACTCACAAAACAATTACTGTATACAGTAATCCCTTGCTATATCGTGCTTCGACTTTCGCGGCTTCACTCTATCGCGGATTTTATATGAGAGCATAACTAAATATATAACGCGGATTTTTCGCTGCTTCGCGGGTTCTGTGGACAATGTGTCTTTTTACTTCCTGTATATGCTTCCTCAGTTGGTTTGCCCAGTTGATTTCATACAAGGGACGCTATTGGCGGATGGCTGAGAAGCTAACCAATCAGAGCACGCAGTTAAGTTCTCCTGACTGAGAAGCTAACCAATCAGAGCACGCAGTTGAGCTCCTGCGTGCTGAATGCAGTGTTAACCAGGACGTCTCGTCTCGCTCATTCAGCATCAACGTGTTTCGCTGTGTAAAGAGTTGTGCTCTTTAGTGTTTATCTTTGTGCATAGTCAAGCCCTTCATTATGGCTCCAAAACAATCTGCTACTGCTTCAGGGGCCGTGCCCAAGCGCAAGAAGAAGATGTTAACGATTGCCGAAAAGGTAAACGTTTTGGATTTGTTGAAGGCTACGATTCTTTTTATTTAAAAAGTAGGAAAGGAATATAAGATCTACGGCTGCAGCGTCCTTTTAACCAGGGTGCAAAACGAGTTGTAAGTGGATCTAATAAGGCAGTAGTCTGGATGGAATCTGCTTTAGGGATTTGGATTGAAGACTGCCAGAAAAAGAACAACGGCAGTGCTACACAATCACCTGAAGTGGCTCCTTTACAAGGGCTGTAACGCTCTCCTTTGTTGTGCAGTAAAATTAAACTCATTGTTATCGGACAAGTCATCGTGTCATTGTTGGTGAGTAACCATAATTAATTTTCTTCTTACAGTGCTTAGTACATGTACGTACGTTTAGTGTCACTGTACACACATTTACTGTATACTATTTTTCTTGCATTGTACGTATTTATTGCTGGTGGCCTGTCTATCGTAATGGCTGTAACATATGTGATATCGGAGACACTCAATATCTTTAAAATAATATTTAGGTTTTACTGTATATAAACAGTGTGTTTATATACATAATTTCAATGAATCTTACCTAATATCTAAGAGAATACAAAGGGATTATGCTGTATAACTCTGCGGGGAATATTTATAAACATTGCGGGAGAGTTTATAAGGGCTTAAAATATATAAAAATAACCATACAAACATATGGTTTCTACTTCGTGGATTTTCACCTATCGCGGGGGGGTCTGGAACGCAACCCCCGCGATCGAGGAGGGATTACTGTATTGACAATCATGTTACGTTTTTTTTAAAATGTTCCCTTTTCTTTTTCATAACTTTTGCTAGTAATTAATAAAATACTATTCAAATGCCACCAAATGCTGACAGATACTTTTCTAATGCACCATTAAGTAGGAACCAACACTACATGGCACACTGCAATGCACATAAGTGTATTTCACCTTCACAGTTGTGATGCAAAAACATAAGTGTGACCGTCAATGAGCCCTGAGTTGGATTAGTGTCTTGTCCAGGTCTGTTCAGTGCTGCATAGGTGAGCTCAACACACCCCCTACACATGACCCTGAATACTGAGTATGTTTCAGAGTGTTCCCATTTATTATTCCTAAAAGTGGCAGCTTTTAGCTTAGGCATATGTAGCAAAGTGCAACAAGCATACACATTAAAAAAATCCTAAAACTTAATAGTATGATGATTTTTTTATTTTGAATGCATTTCAAAGTATAGAGTAGTAAGAACAAATTTATAAAAATATGGATTAATATTATGAATTCAGAATGAAATGTCATCCTTTCACAGTAAGGTTAATTATTAATGCAATATTGAAATATTCTACAGTGACTTGTTTAGTTAAAAAAATTAAATTAATTTAAAATTGAAATAAACCATTTTATATTATGTTCTCATTCTGAAGCAAAGCTGTCACTGCATATTGCAAAACTGACAGTTCAGATGTTGCCATATATTCCAAGAACTGAAAGTTTTTTCCATGTCATGTCAAGCTAACATTGTGACATTAGCATGCTAATTAATTCTTAGAGTCTGGTAAAACTACAAAATTCTTGTAGCATTTGTTTTTCTCTTTAGATATGTGTGACTGGTTGTAGAGTTAAAAGTGGAATTCTGGAAGAAAATACACAGACACAGATAAAACGTTCAAACTCCACACAGAGAGCAGCCAGGGAAGGTATGAACCTGGTCTGTGGGAGTTGTGAGGTAGCAAAATTACCTACAATTATATTTACTGGACTGTCACTGCGAGATACAGGTAAAATTCTGTGACAGCGAATATCTTTACAACAAAATTTTCATTACAACAAAGTATTTTTATAGTCCTGACTGTTTCCCCATATGACACAAGTCTATAGAAATCTTGCTACTACGAAATACATTCAGCAGATACTTTCATTACAACGAAGTGCCCAAAAGACCTTGAAATGCCTAAATGAATCATCCAAAGAGCAGCTAGTTCTGTGGCCGCAGCTCAGTTGTGAACAACAATCCCCACTCAGAAACACTGTAATTTTTTTTTCTATCTTCTAACTTTCCTTGTACTGTTTTTTTTTCTGTTTTTGAATTCGGTGGTTTTCAGTGATAACCTTTTGCTTATTGCTTGTCAACATTTGAAAAACATCCATTGGAATTTAGCTCAATGTCACCCTCCTATAGAAATCGCAGACACAAAAAAGCAACAACAGTTCATATTAGAAGAAAAAAAAACTTTACATTTTTGCAGCTCTCGATTCCATCAAAAAGAAAAAAGACGCTGCCAGAGGACTGGGAAAATTTCACCATCGACACTGTCAACTTTCTTGAAAGACCGATCAAAAAAAGAAGAAAATTCTTGGTTGCAAATGTATGCGAACTGCTGCATTTGAAGACATAAAAAAAGCAGTTTTTATGTGGTTCAGTGATGCTCAATTCAAGAAACATTCCAATTAATGCGCCACTCATTCAAAAAAATGTGAGGTTTCTAAACTGTCTTGGGACCTCCCCCAACTGGACAACATAACGAAGAGCGTCCCGAAGTGTGAAAGACTGTTTATCTGTTGCCGGGGCAACAGCAGGCTCACAGCTCTGCTGCGTCTCTCCTCCAAAGCAAACAGAAAAGATCTTGATGGGTGATGCAAGGAACATTGTAAATGTAGGGAACAGTATTACTAGGCCACTGACCTAGTCACAATCCTCCCTGACTTCTGTGTCTGTGTATAGGAGAGTGGTAGATCACGCTACAATAAATAACCTTGCTGTTCCTGTTTCAAGCTGAATAAAGCTGGTTTTGCTAAAGTACTGAGACTCAGCCTCGTGTTTTGGGGTGCAAGACAGGGACTTATAGCGTGACCACGATCTTTTAGGATTTGCTTCTAAGGCGTTTCAATGCAGCGCTGTGAGCCTGCTGTTGCCCTGCCCAGGCAATGGACAAGCAATCTTCCACAGACGCGCCAATTGCACTTTGGGACGCACTTCATCGTGTCATCCCATTGGGTGGGGGGTGGGTCCCAAAAGAGTTCAGAAACCTCACAATATGAAGAAGAAGAAAACAGTGATTTGGCATCTGATTGACAACTGTGCTGCCCACAACATGCTTCCACATTTAGATAATGTTCGCGTTGAATTCCTCCCACCCAATTGCACAGCAATACTTCAGCCATTGGATTTGGGCATCATTTGCATCCTGAAAGTGTATTATCGCAAGGAAATGCTGAGAAAAATTCTCATCAACATAACTTATAGACAGGAGAAGATTAAAATTAACATGAAAGAAGCTATTGAAATGATTGCAAATGCCTGGACGCAAGTTAAAGAAAGCACTATAGTGACAAATACAGAATCTCATTACTACAAAATTTTCATTACAACTAAATATTTTTTAGGTCCCTGGCACTTCATTGTAATGAAATTTTACCTGTAATTAATGAAACACACTAAATCATTAATACTGTAGCAAAACAAGGTTTTGGCATTTGGTGACCCAATGCATTTTTTTCTCATTATGATGCTCTTCTAAATAGCTAACTATTGTTAGAAAGACTGTGTGCTTTGTAACACTAAGTTAGTGATAATGTGCTTGTGGTGGGCTCACCTTTTTATAGACTCTGCAATAAAATAACTGGAAAGCATTTAACACTAAACTGGCCCAAATAAGTATATATATGTGTGTGTCCCTGCCTGATGAAAGAGCTCCTTTTCATTATTCATCTGTCTTTTGAGCTTGTTTTTCCAGTATGGGGCTAAATTAGGATGTATATGAGTAAAAAGTCTAAATACACACACAGACAGATTTTTAGAGTGCACCTTTAAACCTAGAGAGAGAGAATATCAAAGGTTTTCACACCTAGTTGGTTTGCTTTGTTAACAAACTTCACACAGAAGCTGCTACGTCAGACAAGCAAGCTGGAAATTAGGGCAGTAAATGGTGTCAGTTGAAATTGAATTCAGAGCTGATATAGTAATATAGGCTCTGGAAACACCCTGACATGCTAATAAAAATATGGGATGGATATTAATGTACTAGATAGATAGATAGATAGATAGATAGATAGATAGATAGATAGATAG
>JANRMT010062806.1:67437819-67457456 GCA_026402145.1 Polypterus bichir lapradei
AGATAGATAGATAGATAGATACTTTATTAATCCCAAGGGGAAATTCACATAATCCAGCAGCAGTATACTGATACAAAGAAACAATATTAAATTAAATAGTAATAAAAATGAAAAAAATGAAAAAAAAAATTTACTCCCCCGGGTGGAACTGAAGAGTCGCATAGTGTGGGGGAGGAACGATCTCCTCAGTCTGTCAGTGGAGCAGGACAGTGACAAAAGTCTGTCACTGAAGCTACTCCTCTGCCTGGAAATGACACTGTTCAGTGGATGCAGTGGATTATTCATGATTGACAGGAGTTTGCTTAATGCCCGTCGCTCTGCCACAGATGTTAAACTGTCCAACTTTACTCCTACAATAGAGCCTGCCTTCTTAACAAGTTTGTCCAGGCGTGAGGCGTCTTTCATCTTTATGCTGCCTCCCCAGCACACCATCACGTAGAAGAGGGCACTCGCCACAACTGTCTGGTAGAACATCTGCAGCATCTTACTGCAGATGTTGAAGGAAGCCAACCTTCTCAGAAAGTATAGTCTGCTCTGACCTTTCGTACACAGAGCATCAGTATTGGCAGTCCAGTCCAATTTGTCATCCAGCTGCACTCCCAGATATTTATAGGTCTGCACCCTCTGCACACAGTCACCTCTGATGATCACAGGGTCCATGAGGGGCCTGGGCCTCCTAAAATCCACCACCTAGTACAATATAACAGTGATATCGGGTGCTTAAAGTGTTTGAGTTGGGGGGTGGGGAGGGGAGAGATTAATATTTCTATTATCATCAAAAAACTGCAGCACTAACGTTACGTTCACGTTACAACCTTCATTGCACTATTCTGATTTTTTGCTCAGATCGGATTTACCTGTCTTTACGGTTCACATTCATAAGTGAAAGTGATCTGTATCTAAATGTAATGTGAATGCATCTGTCCTCCAAAGTGACATGCATGCACACAGTGATACATTTGTGCACAAGTCATTTGCGTCACAAACAATAAAATACATATATGTAATGTTTGTGAAATGACTCATGGTATTAAAACTGACAAAACAGAAACATTAATAGCTAGTGTGTGCTTCGCTTGTTGTTTTGGGGCAGGGTAAATAGTTCATCAGCTGTACATGATTAGGTCAAAAAGGTGAAAAAAAAGCCAGATGTAGCCAACATGTGCTGTTTTCGCAACTGTTGCTGGCGCTGCTGCACTAAGAAATGTGTGGGTTTGGGAAAGAAGCTAGCAGTGGTGGGACCATTACTGTTGTCACAGCTGTAGCTCTCATCCACTGTTGTCTTGCTGCGTTTCCAGTGCTGGCTAGAAAAACACATGAATTCCGATCCGACAGTTATCATTCACGTCGCATGACCATGAACCGGATATGTGTCCAGTCTAGGACCACGTATGAAAATGATTCAATTCTGATTTGAAAACATCAGATTTCGGTGTCCTCACAGCCCTAACAAATCATGAGATTTGTGTCACATTAAGATAAAAATTTGGATTTGAGTCACTTCAGCCTGGTAATATCAATGTAGTCTACACTGGCATGACCACACGTTCAAGGTATCATCCCACCCACTCTTTTTAGAGGGTTGTGTGTGACTGTTTCTTAAACCCACCAGTACCTTTTTTGCAAAGGCCTTTTCCAATTTATAATGTGGCTCACCTCCGTCCACAGCACTAAAGTAGCTACCCACACCACAAAGTGTTATATCAAGTCCCACACTTCTTCCTCTTTTATGATTTACTGGTTTTCTGTAAATAATAAAATGACCTATGGTTTACAATATTTTTGCTTAGTATTTAGCTTATGGAGACATGGTTATCAATATCTTCTATTCTCTAGAAGAGCACATTTCTAAACAATTTAGCTTATTTTTTTAATACATGGGAATTTAATTAACCTGACAATAAAAGAAACTTCTGTCTAAAGTATAGTTTGTTGTGTCCATTTGTACTAAATAGCCATTTTGACACTAGTACATGTAGAAAACATAGTATGACATCTTAAATTAAAGCCTGCCAGCTATGCATATGTTATCTGTTATTTCTCAATACATTTGCATATTCTGTGTGTCCGTCATTTTACTGAAAACTGTACAGTATTGCACATGTGTTATTATAATGTTTTTCAGCCTAAGCAAGTACAATTTTAATACCTTGCATATCACATTCATTTGACAGGGTATTCCCTTATCAAGTATGGCAAAATGTTCTGTAGCTGATGACTGCTGACAGGCATTACAAAATAATCAGTGTGTTATTTCTAAAAGGAAAGAAATGTAAAAAAGGATAAAAACAAAGCATGCACCCTCAGCTCAGACTATACTAATGAAGAAAATGTAAGACACTTTCATCAGCTACCACCCTTGCAGCACAGTGTGGTTAAACTAGTGGAAGCCTTAGGCTACATTATTCCAAGCTCTCTCTTAATCACATATATGGAGTGCATTGGATGGGATTGATGTTTTATGCTTTTATATATGAAAGAAACTGAAGAATTATCCTTTGTGTATGAAATGTCTCTTAGAAAATTGAAAGAGGGCATTGGTTAAACTGCATTCTTTAAGCAAAGTCTGAAGATTACAATCACAAGTGACACATTTCATGTGAGGTTTGCAGTATTTCTTAGAAACATTTAAAGCAGAGCAAAGCAGGGAAATAAGAAGTCAACTCCATCACTACAGTATAACCAGACTAAGAGGTTGTTAAGTGTTTATTCCCCTTCTCCAGAGACTTGCACTAAGCCAGGGAAGCTGAAAAGAAAAAAGGGAGAAATAAAACATAAAAAGAGTAAACCACAAAAAAAGACAACCAGAGAGGAGTAAAAAGTCTTCACAGTTCACTCCAAGCATTTCTAGTGTGAATTTATTTTGACCCAAAATTTGTAGTTCCTCCTCATATTTTTTGCAAGTACAGTACTCTGTATAAAAATAAAAACAGCATTTTATACTATACTACAGACTGGATAAAGTAGTATTATTCTCACAAATAGAACAGATGTCCTGCTTTTGCATTATATCTGATAGTACATTTTCTTTTCTTCTTTTTGAATAATTCACATGCTATGCAAAATCCTGCATAGCATAGTATAAAGGAAGTAATGCAAACACATATTAGCTTGAAAAGTCAGTGAAGTAGAACAGACTTCAGTACAGCGCTAAAGCTCTTTAGAATATTCAGTGACTACGAGGCTAAACATAGACAGAATGGGTTTTCTTGGTCATATTTCTCCCAGGCTATTAAAATCCAAATTACTTTTAGGAATAAAAGCTTTACTGATTTGCATTCTTTTAATGGAATCCACTGTTTATAAGCAGGTGCATTTGACACAAGTATTCCATCAGTTTACTTTGAGAGTGTCTTCCAGACCCCATTTTATAATTTTCAACTGCATCTTCCCAATAAACAGAACAATTATGGAATATGGATTATGAAAATGGCCACTAAATGTAGAAGAATCATTCTACACAATCTAAAGTGACTTACTCTGTAAAATGTTCCTTATTAACCACATAGGATATAATCAGGTTTATTTTTTAAATCTATGTTCTGCATGCTTCAGGGAGATTTCCTTATGAATGCTTGCTTTACAACATTTATTTAAAAATGTTAATATTTATGGTAATTGCTACATCCAATGAACAATAGGATGTACTTAGGTTTTAGCAATTACCATGCATTTGCACTCAATTGTATTTCCAATTCATTGCTTAGCTAGTAATGTTGGTTTTATATATCCTCTTATTTTTTTCTCTAAGTCTTTCTGATGACTTGTCGTTAGCATGTATTAACTTAGAAATAGTTTATGTGTGTTATGTGTGTGTGCTCAGGAAAAAGGGGTGTTCTGAAAAGAACTTTATTTTGGGGTTGGGAATAGAAATAGGTGGTGACACATTATCTAAGACACATTAAGTAAGACAGAGCTTACGTGAGTCATTTTAGCAGTTGGTACAATTTTATTAAATCCAAGCCACTGGCCAAAGTTACATCCAGTCTTTGGAAACTCAAAGATTTTGACAATTAGCAGTAGTATTGTCACATGTCCAACATGCAACATGGTGTCACAATCAGTCATTATGATTACTTATAAACAAAATAAAAAGTTAGTTTTAAATAGCCTGCAAATAGAAAATGACAACAAAGCAACATTGTGTTGACTCAAATCCCTTGAATGTCCGCTATATGAGTTATACAGCATAGTCATTTTAGAAGCAGATAGCACAATATGATGTTCATGTTTTCTGGTGGACACAAAAGCACAAGAAGCCTGGACCAAGCATCACATAGGGAATCGACAGGTTGGCTTTAGCCTGGGCTGACAGTCTGCTACTTTCAAGTCACGTGGCCTCCCACAGAACAAAAATGGAAGTTTAGAGACTTAGGCATATTATGAGTAAATGGCCATACTGGGAAAGGAGTGTGTCATTAAGTTTTAGCTAAGGTGCCACTAATGTGTTTGAAGCAGACTTCAATCAAAACAAATATTTATTTCTGCACTCATGCAATGGCAGAAAGCAATTCTTGCTGTCTCTTAGGCCATAGCACTAACACTATTTGGTTAAAGGCAGAATGTATAGATAGAACTGTATTATTTGTCTCAGGGGGAAATTAGAAGCTCTTTAAATAAAAAAATAGTGTAAGGTTGACTCATCCTAACACATTTTGGATTAGAAAATGAGATCATATGTAACATTTGATTTTCTACTTTGTTTTTTGATTAACAGTTACATATATCTGGGACTTTTAATATGTTTAATTAGTTTTGGACTTTAAATAATATTTAATTCAGACTTGTGTTTCATGAATATCCCATTTATCTAAAGACTCGTATTCAAATGTGTTAAGTAAACAAACCTAACTGATTAAAGGAAGCTTTTATGTTAGAGTCTTCAGCCTGCCATGATGATTTGAAGAAGGCACACGTGGGATCCACATATAGGTGCAAATAAAGGATGGCCATGTTGTAATTTCACCTATAATGACTTACTGTATGAGGATGATGCAAGACTCTTTTTATTTAGTATTTTACATTAAAATAGGTATATAGATAGATATATGCACCCCAAAATGACTAAAAAAGAAGACAATTAATAAGAAAAAACATATGACTTGTCACTCACAGTTACAGTGAAGTATTATGCAGGTGTATTGCTGTTGGTATAAAGGAGACCCAAGTAACTGTAAAAATATACTGCATGTGCTGCCTTCCAAACTAAAACAAATTGATCAACAGTGATTTTTGAAAAGAGCATTCATACATACAAGTGCATTCAAGCAGCAATGTAGCATGCAAAAATTACACCTACTAATGTTAATGTGCACTCATTAAATCACTAGTAGACTTAGTAAATGCCTACTTGCCTATTCACATGGAACAGATGAGCATGTCAGTTCACTGGAACAACAAACAGCTAAGGTTATACATGTTGGATAATAAAAATATGGTCTACATTTTTATAACCCTTCTCAAATGACAAGTCATGTGTACCCTACTCTCTGACAATTGTGCATCAAAAGTGAAGCTGATATTTTGTTGAACATGACATTCTTTATTGATTTCAGCACTGTGGTATCTAAAGGCATTGCATTTTAAATGAGCAGGCTTTATTTATTTTTAGTAATATTTCAGATTTACCTTTTTTTCAGAATGATTTGAATAACCATGCTTAGAATAAAGGCATATGCATTTATTTTCAAAAACTTGCATTTTAAGGATTTTTTTTTTCAAAGTAACCACAACAACATCTAATTTTGGCTTCTTTAAAATACATGATCTACTATAATAAAATGCTACTTTGTGTGTGTGTGTGTATCTAGTCGCTGTGAGCAGTCAGTTTGACTTTGTTGGTTGGAATGATGGGATGATACATTAAGGGTGAAAAGTTCAATTCCTAATTGTGATGTTGTTATCCAAAAAAGGAGTTAAAATGGAGCATTTCTAATGACCACAAAGTAAATAACATACTAAGAGACTTTGAGTCGCTAAATAATAATGAGGCATAACCCAAGTCCTCTTCAAAAATCAAAAGTATTTGCAAGAACATGAACAATGTTTTCACATCAGGTAATGGGGGGGGGGGGGGACTTTCTACCATTGGTAGTAATCAAAAATCAGACAAGAGTAGTGAAAGGCACCTCGAAGCAGGCTTTACAGATATACAATTGAGAGTGAAAACGATGGGCAAGAGAGTTTGAGACATACGATGATACCGAGGAAAGGCATAGGAGGGACGCTGAGGGAAATTGTTGGGAAGAGATATCAAATGTTAAATGTTAGTTAGTATCTAATATTTACAATGTAAAACCTGTATTACAAGTCAGTACAAATGAAGTTTAAATCTTTACACGTTCCAGTTTCTATGTGAGACTACATGTACATATACATACATACACACACACACATATATATACACATACAGTTTATATATATATATATATATATATATATATATTTAGAACTATGCAGTCAAAAGTAAGAAGATATTTTCCTCAAAAGTAGCAGTTTGCACAGAAAACAGTAGTTAAAGTTACTTAATGACCTGTTCGACGAGATTTATTACCACCTGCAGCATAATGTAATTAATGTCAACAAGTCTAACCTTTTTTTCCAATTAGTAAGTTATTGACAGTGTCTTGATAACAGAGGAAAAATTAACACTCATTCCCAATTTCTCTACATGCCCACAAACATAAGCATACAGTTAATCAAATACTAGAGTCAGAATGCTTTGCAGTAAATAAGAAATACATAAAGGCATTCATTCTCCAAATGAAAGGTGATTACCGGTATTCTAATGCATACTGACATGTACTTAAGGAGAGGTCTTCTGTAAAGAGTCCCATTAATGATTTACTTCAGACAACATAGTGTCAAAATGGTGACTGCTTAAAATTCAATAGGCAAGCTTATTTTCAGTTTATTTATGCTTATGCATTCTGTCAGACTGATCTTAGACTTATGTGTTTTGACAGGTTCCTTCCTTGAGCAAAAGTTTTATTTACTTTTGTACTGCATAGCTCATACAAATTTTCTTAGGGAAGAAAAATAAAAATTGCAATATATTTTGTTCATTAAGTGTACTGGATATGAAAGTCAAATAAATAAACAGCTAACTCAGCATAATTAATAAGTGACAGATTTATTCCTAAATCTTTGATGATCAGATATGATTAATTTGGAATTATCAATATACTTTTCATATCAGAACTGCTAGGGTATAACACAAAGTATTTATAATAAACATTTGAACAAAGACTATGTAATTTTATTTATTTAAATTGTAGAGGTTAAGCATGTTATTTTATCTGCTATCTGCTCATGTTCAAGCACTATGTATTTTATCTTCTCTCATGTTTACAATGAAAGGCTTGGCAGACATACAGTACATCCATACATTTCCCAAAACTGCTTAGTCAGTTATAAGGTTAAGGGGAATTCACAGCACACCACATATAATGAAGAACAATTGTGTAAAGTCCATTGAGATAAAGGAAGTGGCTTCCTATATCATATACCTTAAGCCTTACAGTATATTTTAAAATTAAACTATATACATTGCCAAATATATAACTTTGCATTATATATTTTTTTACGATTTCTGCCTTGCAGAATGGTGTTTTGGGGATGCTTTTGAGAATGAGATGATACTGCTTCTACCTGCACAAGTGCATTTCACTCCTTTGTTGGAAAACTATCAGCAACCAAGTTGTATTTATATCTTTTCACAAGATGAATTGTGTGTACAAGATCCAGGTCTGATATACCTGTAGGATATGATTGTACTACAAAATAGTAATGTTCACACATACAGTATATAAACCTAAATGTAAAAGTGAACATCAACTGGGCTTATGCATGAATGCATGAATATGGTTGCTTCAGGTTTAACTTATGTAACACAATAGGCTGGCATATTCACTTGTAATTCCTGTTCCAGACAGGTTGTGCCCCTGAATAACTTTCTTTAAAATGTTTTTAAGGAATATGCCTTTAAAGATTTTTGTTATGATGGTCTCTGTAGCCTAGGATGACCTCACCATGGGCATAGCGATGCAAACAAGTACAGCAGATGTTTGCTGTACATGAAGATCAACAGCTGGAGCCTTGAATCACATGTATGAACAAATCAGAACAAATCACAGCACAGAAACTGCACTCATTAAAGTAGTAAATGACTTGCAGGTAAATGCAGACAGAAGCCATTTATCTGTTCTCATCCTCTTAGATCTGAGTGCCGCTTTTGATACCATTGATCACAATATTCTTAGAAATCGCCTTAGTCAATGGGTAGGCCTCTCTGTCAGTGTCTTAAATTGGTTTGAATCCTACCTGGCAGGTAGCAAATTCTTTGTTAGTTGTGGTAATTATAACTCAAAGACACATGATATTCTATATGGTGTTCCACAAGGTTCTATCCTGGGTCTGCTGCTTTTTTTGATCTACTTGCTTCCGTTAGGTCATATTATGTCGGGGCATAACGTGAGCTACCACAGCTATGCTGATGACACGCAGCTGTATTTATCAATAGCACCTGATGACACCGACTCTGTTGTTTCACTAACACAATGTCTTACCTGTGTTTCTAAATGGATGAATAGTAATTTTCTCAAGCTAAATAAAGAGAAAACAGAAATTTTAGTGATTGGCAATAATGGATATAATGAGGTTATTAGAAATAAACTTGATGCATTAGGATTAAAAGTCAAGACGGAGGTAAAGAATTAGGGGTAACTGTTGACTGTAACCTGAATTTTAAATCACATATTAATCAGATCTCTAGGACTGCATTTTTTCACTTAAGAAATATAGCAAAAGTTAGACCTCTTATATCATTGAAAGATGTTGAGAAATTAGTTCACGCTTTTGTTTTCAGTTGACTAGACTACTGTAACACACTCCTCTCAGGACTACCCAAAAAAGACATAAATCACTTACAAATAGTGCAGAATGCAGCTGCTAGAATCCTAACTAGGAAAAGAAAATCCGAGCACATCACCCCAGTTTTGATGTCACTACACTGGTTACCTGTGTCATTCAGAATTGACTTTAAAATACTGCTTATGGTTTACAAAGCCTTAAATAATCTCGCTCCATCTTATATATCGGAATGTCTGACACCTTATATTCCAAATTGTAACCTTAGATCCTCAAATGAGTGTCTGCTTATTATTCCAAGAGCTAAACTTAAAAGAAGCGGTGAGGCAGCCTTCTGCTGTTATGTACCTAAAATCTGGAATAGCCTGCCAATAGGAATTCGCCAGGCTAATACAGTGGAGCACTTTAAAAACACATTACTTTAGCATGGCTTTCTCGTGACTTCATTTTAGTTTAATCCTGATGCTCTGTATATTCAATTAATTATCATAACTATCCATGGTGGCTCCAAAATCCATACTAACCCCTACTCTCTCTTCTGTTCTCTTCCTGGTTTTCTGTGGTGGCGACCTGCGCCACCACCACCTAATCAAAGCACACCTAATGTTCCTACATTGAGGGATTAAAGGCCAGAAGTCCACATGACCGTCATCATCAAGTCCTTCCATAAGAACCCTAAAAACAATGAGGATGGATCATTTATGTTAGGTAGAATGCCCAGAGGGGGCTGGGCGGTCTCATGGTCTGGAACCCCTGCAGATTCTATTTTTTCTCCAGCCGTCTGGAGTTTTTTTTGTTTTTTCTGTCCTCCCTGACCATCGGACCTTACTTTTATTCTATGTTAATGAGTTTTGTCTTATTTTAATTTTTACTTTGTCTTTTTTCTCTTTCTTTATCATGTAAAGCACTTTGAGCTACATTATTTTTATGAAATTGTGCTATATGAATAAATGTTGTTGTTGTGTGCTATAAAATGGGAGGGATGACTGGTACAGTATGACAGACCTTGAAGTAATTAACCTGAATCAAAAAGTTGTAAATTAAAGCTACACAGCAGGTGCATTCTTGCATACACCAACTTGATTTAGGATATTTTCATAACCTTGATAAAAACATCAATTAACAACAGTTCATGACAATGAATAGAACATTATAGAAGAATATTGACTAAAAGTCCAGATTTTATTTAAAAAGGGGGTTCCATTTTGGGTATTTGCAACAGAAACTTGTTTGAAAAACAATGTTACATTTTTTTTTCATTCTACATTTTAGGTCAGTGTTTTTCAACCAGTGTGCTGTGGCATAGTGGTGCACCATCAGAGCTACTCAGGTGTGCAGTGGAAATAAAGGTATAGCGTATCTGGTTCTGAAGCTGAGAGGGACAAGCTCCACAAGTGCCGGACACCTTTCTAAGTAGGACAGGACTACCTGGAGAAGCTGGCATAAAAGCAGCTCCACGATATCTATGTTGCAGACACAGTACTTAGAGCACTTGCGGACGTTTCTCCAGGCTGCTGGAGTCCATCTGCCTGGGTGTGTGGTCCATCTCAGGTCTGGTGGATAATGTGTATGTTGCCTCTGAGGCAGAGAGTGGCAGGCAAAGTGACAAAGCAGCTGGGAGATGCACCTGGGAGAGTGCTCATTAAGCGCTGTGTCGACAAATGCTGATATTGGAGCTGCTTTTTCATTGATTTCTCTGGTAATCCCATTCCTTCGGACAGTTGAGCATGTATATGAGATATAATGTGTTTGTGGTTAGTTAAAATAGTGGTGTGTCTTGGAATATTTTTGTTTGCAAAAAGTGTGCCACCACAAAAAAAAAGGTTGGGAAACACAGCTGTAGGTTAATCAATTTAATGTTTTAAAAATTATACTCTTGATTTACTAAGAGAAATGTTTTGATAAATATGTCAAAGCATGCTTCAGGCATAAAAGAAGCAAATACTGCATGACTGTAGACACATTGGCCTAGAAGGAATTATGTTTTTGCACCATCAAAATATTCCAAGATATCACTTGTGCTACAAGACTGCTGGCACAAAAAAAAAAAAAAAAAAAACAGACGTTTTTGTGACATAGCATAAATGGTAAGTTAATAACCAAAATATAAAAAGATGGTGAAGAAATAAAGTACAGTTTCCAATAGAATGCAATTACAAGTGGGCCCTGCACCACTGGTGCGTAGCCCCTTAATTAGTCGATTGAGCACATAAATATTTTCCTTTAGGTGTCACCCTTTAAATAGTCATACTCTTAATGTTTTACAAACTGCAGTTTATTCTTGCCTCTTGATATAAAGTAAAGTAATATTTACTGGCAAGGCTTTAGTTAATGATAAAAGGAGGTATTAGTGCCTATATAATTAGGAACCTTGGTTGACAGTAACACTGATGCATGTATGATGCACTGGTGTAAAACATCTGTCCCATATTTGCCACAAATAAGAAGTGTCAGCTTTGATATGTTCATTTTCATTTGAATAAATTAGCCCTGCTTTCATTGAATTATACCCATCTGTAAATTCAGTTTTCATTTTGAACAATTAGGATCCAATAATGCACATATTCAGCATGTTATATCCTTATTTCTAAAGTAAGGAGATAAGTAATATCAAGTGCATTATCTGCTCTTATCAGAATGGAAAGATTGCAAGCAATTGGCTTGGCTGACACCTCCTTGCGGTGAGATGTTTGTTAAGGGCATTACCACCTGGAGAGGTATAGTGGGGAAAAAATTTAGAGAACACCATCTGGAATTGTCTGTAACATTGGATGTTATTAAACATTTAAACTCTTTATTTTGCACATACAATACATTTATACTTGACTTGCGTTGGTTAATCAGATTTAATGAAAAAGAGAGCTGATGGGAAATGAGAATGAAGCTTTGTTTCGATTAGTATTTGTACTCACCATTTCTTATTGGATTAATGTATTCACTGTTTTTAATGGATGCAAAGGTTGTGTTGAGTTCATGTAAACAATTACAGAAGTTGAAATAAATGTAGTTACTAGTAATATTTTAAACACAGTAATTTCAGCAAATATAAAAAATACAGATTTCACAGATGAGTTTTTTTTGTAGCATTTTATTTCATTTTTATTAACCACCTTAAAAGATTTATTCTTATGGTCCAAAAAATAAAAGAATGCATTTAATAGTGACTGTAATTCTAAATTTTCTATAAATATAAGAAATACTTTTTACATAATACAATAAATATTTAAAATATACTCTTTTAAGGAAAGAAATATATAAACTATTATTTGCCGATGCTTTTCAAATAATTGCAGTAAAGGTAATGAAACTAGCTGATGCAGAACAGCAAACATGAGACTTTTTCCCATTTGTTCTGATCATTCCCAGAAGTCTTAACACTAAATGGAAAGAATCAGGAAGACAAGTGTTCATCAGCTGAAGATCACGATCTGACATTTCCATAAGCACTTTTTTGGAGTTCTCCATTCCTGAGAGATTTGTAACAGAATATGAAACCATATAATACACACAGAGCTTGGATGCTGAAACTCACACAGCAGTTTATTTTAATCAATACCCTTTTTTTCTGATTCCGAGCAGATGATGCGTAGAATCAGCCTCCTGACAGCTTTGATGTGTGGTGCATTAATAAGCTCTGGCATTTGGGTTGATTACTCTCTCACAATTCTAACCCAGTCCAGGCAGCTTTTGACTAATCCAATCAGTACTTCTGTCCTAGACATGGCTGCCTCCTGCCTGTCCAGGTTTATCTTGCACTTTGATTTCACACAGTCCTGCAATACAGAAAGTCTGACTTTGACAAGATATAGTGTTATTAAACCCTATCAGAGCTTCTAACCACCATGCCTATGGGATTATAAGAAGTGATTGATATGTGTCTCTCCATTTGTAATTCATTTAGAGAAGTGAGACTTGAAAAACTTTACTTTTTTTTTGAAAAAATGCTCTAAATATTGGATGATTGTCCTAAAATATTCTAAAAATATTGAATCAGTCTCCTAAACATTTAAATGTCTGAGAACAAAAGAAAGCACTTTGTGAAATTCAGAATTACTATTTTTTTCTAGATGATTTGTATACATATATACATACCCAAGGTAAATGCTTAATAGATTTAAACATTTCGAATTCAAGGTAATAGTCCATCCATCCATTACTAATCCACATAATTCAGAATCTCGAGTCCTTGAGACTATCATGGCAAAAAACAGGGAATCAGCTACGGACAGGACACCAATTTATCACAAGGCTTGTTTATAATTATCGCAACACATGATGAATTTAGAGGTGGTGACTAACTTCACATGACCAATTTTGAGATGAGTACTTAGGGAATGTGCGGCTCAGATTCAGGGCGAATGTGCTAAATAAGTGTGATTATAGCATTTGTCCAGTACTTGTTATTCTGTCCTACCAAAAAGTATTTTTATTTTCATTGCATGTTGTTCTATCCAGTAAACATTGACAATAACTTTAACAACTTACTTGGACATTTAATTTTGACAAATATTTGCTTGTTATGGCATTCCTCCAATTAATTTCAATTCACACCTTTTAATATGTCAAAATAAAATTCAGAGTAGTGGTGGCACTGTGATTAACTTCACTGTCTGACAACTCCAGGTTATGAAAGCCTGCTTGGTCACTGTATCTGTGGACTCTGCATGTTCTCCCTTTACACACTTATGCTTTTCAATGTCTTTGTTGTAGTTTATGTCAGGTAAAAATATCCAGCTGTATCTATCATCTTTGCATTACATTCTTAACAAATTACAGGTTTACAGCTGCTCATCACTTGCCTATACATGCTATATTTCCTGACAGAAAAAACAAGTCAATGTAAAATGACACCAACATATGTGGATTTAACTTTAACATTACCTATGACTGAAAATGGATGCTATAGTTTTAGTAAATTCAGAACATTGCAATAACACCTTATTAAGAATTTTCTAAGCTTGTCTTGAAAATAAAGTAGACTCAAAGAAATATTCCTATTTTTTCATTACATAATCCTTTTCAAAAGTTCAGTATAGAGAATATTATGAACTACAATGGGAAAATGGGGACCCATGGGTTTTAGTTGTTAGGCTTTATTTGCAGGTGGAGAACCATAGTAATTAACCTATAGCATTTTGCAAATGAATTCTCTAAACCTGTTACATTCAGTTTCAAAGATCCATATCAAATTTACAGGCTAATAGCTTTATAAAGAGTGGCTGGCAACAGATTTGAAGTATTTTCTTTCTCTAGTGTCTGAAAAATTAGTCCTGACATCCAGAAGACAGAAGACTTTTTACAAACCCATAATAGCAAGTCAATGGCGGACTAAACTTTCTACCACAGGAGAATATTTCAGAGTTTGACTAGTCTAACTGATTACACTCTTTCTGTCATCTGGCTTCTATTCCAATTTTGAAGTTTTCTAATGTTTTTTACACTACAGCCATATTTGAATTGCAATAACGTCCTACTTTGCTTGCCTTGATCTCAGTTTGTTAAAGCCAAATGGGAGAACAACAATTCTCTTCCTTTGTGTCCTGGTCTTTGTGCAGACAATGGTTTGTACCTGCCATTCTTAGAGTTACAGCACAGCAGGGTTGTAACTTGTTTAAACTCCCTATACAAATCCTTTGATATCTGGAATGAGTTAGTTGGCCTGAAAAATAAAAGTAATATCTTTCATATTGGTAAAATGAGTATTAATTTTACTATTAAACATTTGTTTAAAAACCAGAAGGCACTGTTCACAAAAATGGATATTAATGCCTGCCTCAATACCTCTGGACTAAACTTCCGTTTACAGATGAGTTAGAGGTGAACAATGTTAATGCTATGTCACTTTAAGTGACTTTTCCAGTGATATTCAGTCATACCCTTCATTTATATAACCATAACAAGTTGGAGGCAGTCAGCCACCTACTCCCGTGAAGCTGAGCACCTAATGTGACATAGATGTGGCTATTCATTCCAACCAGTCTATGACTAATTCCGCTAAAATCAAACAGGTTTGATTTTGTCTTTAGTTGTAGGGGAGGTTTCTGTGAGCATGACAGCTGACAACCAGTGAATGCTTATTCAAAACCACAATGCATTTAATGTAGATTGTGGAATCAGGAACATGGGTGTTTTGGACCTCATAAACCCTTTGTATAGCATATTCTCAGTCAGACAGCATGCTACTGGTTGTCACAAAAAGAGGCAAACACAGCTGCACTGGAAGTTCAGCATTCAGTTGGTAAGTGTGATATGGGCAGCGATTTTCAGTCATTTGAAATGACATTCCCAGTGATGTGATCAGCAACTGCGGTTGTCAAGTCTGAAATATCCCATGACTGAAAATCGTATAATGTGACATTGGCTTAAGTCTTGTGGGTCCCAATATGCCTGGCAAATCCAAAACAATGGATTCTTAGCCTCGTGAATGCAGATTAATGCAAAAAGTCAATGATTGCAGACATACTTTTAAACAGAAAGCAATACAAAAGAATCCTTCAAAAAAGAAAAAAAATATGTTTCTGGACGATCAAGTCAAAATCCAGATCTATACCCCACAAAATGTTGTGTACCTTACATGGTAGGAGATTATGAAATGTAATATTTGTATGACTGCACCAAACAGCAGCAGTTTAAGTGAAAAAATTAATTGGGTGAAAGGAAAGAGACATATAATGTAGCCAAAGTCAAAACCAGGAAATCAAAAATTGAGAATAAGCTCAAGGCATGAAGCCAATCATTGCAGTCAGGGACTTAGCAAGAAAGTCGGAAAACAGTAAAAGTATGCAAACTGAGCCAATTATGCAAGGTCAAAAAGAACAAAAAAAGGGACATAACCAGTAATCAATTATAATGTAAAGAAACTAATAGTAGTGTTTTTTTGATTGTATGCACAAATTTGGACAAATCTAAAAGTGCATGACACTGAATTTTTAAACTGTCACTGTAATGACGTAGCATGTCACACACCGCCAGCTGTGCTGCCTAACAGTAGCACAGCAATAGTCAAAAAAACTGTCTTAACAATGGTAGTCCCTGCAAGAAAAAAAACAATGGTGGTGCAGAAGAATGTGATTTACTTTTATCAATGGTACAAACTTATCAAATAGTAAAACAAATGTAACCATTAAATTCCTTGGTCTCAAACACCTGCAAAAATAGAACCAGTTGAGGTATGTAGAAGAAACTTATCAAGAGTTGACAAAAGCCTTTACATAAGCTTATTTTAAGTAATGGTGATGCAGTTTGTCCAAGAATATGATTACAACTTGGTGCGAGATGACTTTAAGAAAGCAACAACCTTATTTGTTCTCAAAATGTGATGCAAAAATATGAAACAATATGAGTGACACTAAAAAGGGTAATTCATTTTCATAGAACTGTAAAGAAAATAACTTTATGTAAACTGAAATTTTTTTAATTGAATATTTAAACAAAACACTTGTTGAAAAGTACTTTCTGTCGCACTGGAGGTAAGCCGAGACAAACACTTAAGTTTTGCAAAATCCACTCTGTTGCATCATTTTTATTTTGACTTCTAAAAGTAACTTTCAGCATTACACATTCAATGTGGAGACATTTGTTTTTATAGCCCCTGGCATTTTCTTTTTGACAACATTATATAATTGAAATTGATTAAAAAATTATATATATTTTGCCCAGAACATATTATTTATAAAATAGTAATACAGGATAAAAGACCTGTTTGACACATATTTTACAATGACCTCATTTTGAGCTAGTTATAAACATGTTAAAATGTCTTGTTCTAAACAAGACAACCTTGTGTTTAAAAAGATCTATTTGAACAATACTTCATTGCCATTATTTCTAACTAAATCATAACTTGTCAAATTGTTGTCAGTAAGACAGAAGGCTAAGCTGATTCGTGTGACACACGATCATTACAGAATGACAGAAAATGAGGTTGCCCTGCAAGTTACAATAACTCAGTTTTTCCCATGGGCTATTAGTTTATGTGCCTCAGGTACATTAACATAGCCTGATTGACTTAAATTAAAATAATATGTTCGTTTGTGTGTTTATGTATACATGTAAACAGGGCCTAACAATTTGTCCTCACTTCATTGAAAAAATGCATATTTTGCTGATTTAAAAATTATATGTTGTATTCACATTTTCTTTAGATAATACATTTATTCAGAATCAAAATTAATTATATATATTCTAATAAATTAAAGAAAATGAAATGGTGCTTAAATGTGTTTGCAAACCACACATAAAAATATGTGGTTCAAACATCTTTTGTTGAAATAATAGCTTGTCATTTTGAGTCTAGCAGCTTTTAAACTGTTTAGTAATGATCATGCCCATTCTAGTTAAATAGGAAAGAGATTTGGATACAAAAAGTTAAAAATACATTCTGTCAGTGTGGCAATGTTCAAGAAAGCGAGTGCTAATTATTTTTATTCGCTGCATCATTGCTCGATGGCACTAGAGTCTTCTGGGAATTTCAATTCAGCTTTATTTATATAAGCAACAAAATGCAAAGATGCATAATTTCTAAGCTGTGTGCTGTGCAGTTGAGTAATATGTACAATATTAAATATTCAACAGTAAGTATAAGCTATACCCATTTTGTTAAAGATGGATACATTTTTAAACAAGATCATTGGAACCTTCTATGTCTGGAAGTGACAAGAATAAAAAGAAAAGTAGATTGTACAGCAATGAATATCTCAAATACAGTTTTACTGTTATTTCCAATAAACCCCAAAGTGTAGTTTGTCAAGAAGTGTTGTCAAAAGAAAGTATGAAGCCGTCAAAGCTACTTTGACATTTAAATACCAAACGTCCAGACAAAAAAAGACAAGCCTGTGGAATTCTTTGACAGAAAGTTAAACTACCTCCAGAAAGACCAAGACATTTTTACTTTGGCAACCACCACAAATGAAAAAGCATTGCTACTAATTATCAGGTTGCATTTCGCATTGCAAAAGCCAGTAAGCAACATACAACTGCCAAAAATCAGGTTTTACCGACAGCTGTTGACATGGTGCAAATAATGGTTGGTGGATAAGAGGCTGGGAAGCCAAAACAGTCCTATCGCCAAAAATATGATCCAAATAAGAATAAGCAACATGGCAGAAGATATTCAAACACAAGTTCTTGAAAATATTAAGAAGTGCAAGTACTTCTCATTACAGATGGACAAATGCACAGATATTTCCAACTGTGCCCAATTCATATTATTTGTAAGATATGATACAGAGAATGGTATTACAGAAGATATTTTTTATTTTGTAAACCACTAGAGGCCAAAACTACTGTAAAATGTTTATTTGACATTTTTATGCAGAGTATTAGTAAGTACAATTGACTGGATGAAATGTAAGGCTATATGCACCGATGGTGGCAAGTCTATTACAGGACATCGAAGTGATCTCTTTTTAAGATGATAAGAGATGATACCAAATGCTACACAGCTATACTGTTTTTTACATTGAGAAGCTCTTGCATCAAAATCTCTACCTTCTGAAATGGATTGTATTTTCAAATATGTCATTAAAGTAGTAAATTCCACCAAAGTAAAAGTGTTGCAGACTTGTATTTTTTGAAAAATTTGTGAAGAGATGGGTTCGTTATATGAAAATCTTTATCACACAGGAGTAAAATGGCTTTACCGTAAGAACAACCCTTATCTACAATGGAGCGTTCAATCAGAAGAAAATATGAAGCTTGTTTTAAATTAAAAGTCATTGAAGTGACAAAAGAAATTGGTAATGGCGCTGCTGCAACAAAATTTGATATGTCTGAGAAACTGATTCAAGATGGAGGAGGTGAGAAGATGTAAAAAAAAAATGAAATGTTGCATTTTTGAACATGCGTATAAGTCGGTTTCTGATTTTATGATCGATTTTTCGGGTTTCAAGACCCGACTTATACACGACTATATACGGTAACCACTGTAACATTTGTTTTTTTTATGTTTAAAGTTGTTTATGTTTAGGTTCCTATATCTATATATACTGTATATATATATATATACTAGCAGAATACCCGCGCTTCGCAGCGGAGAAGTAGTGTGTTAAAGAAGTTATGAAAAAGAAAAGGAAATATTTTAAAAATAACGTAACATGATTGTTAATGTAATTGTTTTGTCATTGATAAGAGTGTTGTTGTCATCTCTCTCTCTCTCTCTCTATCTATATATATATATATATAGCAAAATACCCGCGCTTCGCAGCGGAGAAGTAGTGTGTTAAAGAAGCAATGAAAAAGAAAAGGAAACATTTTGAAAATAACGTAACATGATTGTCAATGTAATTGTTTTGTCACTGTTGTGAGTGATGAGTGTTGCTGTCATATATATATATATATATATATATATTTACACACACACACATAAACATATATATATACATATCTATACATATACACATATATATACACACACACATATATACATACATATATATATCTACATATATACACATACATATACATACACACATACATACATACACACACATATATACACACAAATACATATATATATACATACACACACACATATATAAACATATGTATACATATACATACATATCTACATATATACACACACAGCTATTTCATATCAGTGCAAGACGCTGCTTGTTAAAATGGATAACTCCCGCTCTTACGTGCAAGTCTGCGTGGATATTATGAACTATCGTATTTGTTCAAGTTCTATTTAAATTTTAAATAGAAGGAATTTTTATTTAGTCGACAGAAATATCTTTGGTAGGAATGGTAAAAACAGACAGGAATAT
>JANRMT010062806.1:67462456-67480125 GCA_026402145.1 Polypterus bichir lapradei
ACCCGTGAATATTTACCCGTGGCAGTTTGCTATTGGATTGCCGCTGACGGACGGCCTTATATGGGCAGGCACTAAATTACAAACGCCAGCGGCAGCCTGTCTATGAACTTAATTTAAAGTGTAGGTTTACACTGTGCTTTGTTTCCGAAGTAGCGAAACTCATGAATATGGTTGTATATATCACTCGCTCGCTTCTTATTGTTTCGCTGCCTTCTCAATTATATAATGCATGTTTTCTAAAGCGCTTTTTGGGCCTCTTCCTGGTTTTCTACGTACTGCGTGATTACGTAGGAGGCGTGATGATGTCAGACGAAACTCCGCCCCCACGGGTTTCAAGCTCATCTCCATTACAGTAAATGGAGAAAAACAGCTTCCAGTTATGACCATTACGCGTAGAATTTCGAAATGAAACCTGCCCAATTTTTGTAAGGAAGCTGTAAGGAATAAGCCTGCCAAATGTCAGCCTTCTACCTACACGGGAAGTTGGAGAATTAGTGATGAGTCAGTCAGTCAGTCAGTCAGTCAGTCAGTCAGTCAGTGAGTGAGTGAGGGCTTTGCCGTTTATTAGTATAGATATATATATATATATTTATATATATATTTATATATATATATATATATATATATATATATATAAAATCCAGTGTCTGTCTGTCTGTATGTCTGTCTGCTTATCACAGATTTAGATAATTCTAAAATTTTCTATAATTTGCTTGAATATTCCGGTTGATTTTGCAACTTCTCTCATCACACAAGTATCATCGTTCGCTTTCAGGAGCGATTTATTTGTGCTAATCCAAGGCAGAGGCTGCGGGCCAAGGGGAGGGGGAAGTGTGATGTCAGGAGTAGGGAGCAGGGTGGGGCCCTCCTCACTCACACGCCAGCGTCTGTTTGAGTTGGTCTATCTGTCGCCACGTTTTGGAGCGCACCTTGACTCCGCTTAGCTAGTGATACCTGTTTGTTTATTGGTTTTTAAAAATTGTTCTGTTTCACTACTAAGCAGGCAGAGCCGCGGGAGACAGGTAGTATAAAATAAAAAAATGTTGTGATTATGAAATAGGTTGCGAAACCTCCTAAAAGACCCATAAAGTGAGGAAAAGACCTTCATTGGACAGCCCAAATAAGACACACCCAATCTAACTAACTCCCAACTACTATTTAGCTTTCTGAAAAGCACACAAAGCAATAGTTTCTCACATAAATCAATACAAAATGTCTGTTGCTGGCACTGTGGTCACTCTCGCTGTGTGTTCAGTGTCTTAGGCAGCTGAAGTGGTGGCAATCTCAGTGCAACACAATCTGGTTTGCACCGCTTGTCATTATAATTGACTGTCCTTTCTGGCAAATGCTGCCATAGACACATCAATTACACATGTTCAGCACCACGATCAGCTGGAGACCAATCAGCTAATGCCAATATCTTACTTTTATTTTTGATCTTGTTCAGATCACTGGAACCAAAATTGAAGTAAAAGTCCAATTCAGTGAAAATACACAAAACACTGTCCAGTGACTATTTTGCTTTCCACGGTTGTTTTGCTCCTTACTAGATGTTGATGCCATTTTTGCTGTTGCCATTTTTACCATTGTTTGCTATTTGCTACTCACACAGATGCAGGGATTAACTAGTCTAACATTCCTCCAAACAAAGAGAGTCTACCTTTACAGAGAGTTTTTGACATTTACACCTGATTATCACCCTTTAATCATGAGCCCGTTGACAGAAGGCGTTGGCACTTTTTGTTTTATTTTAGAAATAATGTCGCAACCCCCACAGCTCTTTATTGCGACCCACACTTTGGGAACCACTGTTCTAATCAAACTTTGGAATAACAACCAGGGTAGGAATGACTCTATTAATGATAAATGGCGTGCTTGTCTAGCCTGCCATCCCTACCTCAGATCCTTCAGTACAATTAAAATGATCAGGGTTTCATTGATATAACTTTGCATGGAGTCAAGCATGAAAGTATTAGTGTACCTGGATTTATAAAACCAGGTATACACACAATTCTATACAATTTACCCTTCTTAAATCACAATCATCTTGTAAATGTGTATTCCACAACATAGCATGCAAGAGCATTCACAGCATTATAGTGCATGTATTCTGTGTTCTGGGAGTTCGAGAAAGGCTTAAGGCACCTGCATCTGAGCGGGTAGGTACTATCACATGGCCCATGAATATTTTTACAATTAGTAGTATGGAACATATGGAAAACTAAAAGTTCAGCCAGTTACCTTACCAAGAAGCCAGTAGTTACATACAGCATCATCAGTAAGTCGTCTGCCACCACTAATAATCATGGTTAGACCCGGCCAACCTAGCCATGATACCTGTCAGTCTCATCTTTTCATCAAAAATGACTTGTGTATTAATGGAATGTAACTGCTCATGGTTAAGAAAAGCAGCTTCATTCTAACTAGGTGCCCTTATTACACCCACACAATATAGAAACTAAATGTTGTCAGTTGGTTAATGGCTTAGCACAGTGGACATGAAGGAGCTCACTGTTAGAATATGATACTCTTGACCTGACAGCCAGTTGCTTTAATGGTGACAACAAGTGGCCCATACAAACTGACTGAAAATGCTTAAGATCACTAGCTATTCATTTGGGAAGACATATTTTCTGTGTTACACACCTCTGTACAAAGTGTTTACATCTTTCGGGGTGTTTCAGGGTGGATCTGTTTATATCAGAAACTATCCTGAGTAGATCTTTGTTTTCATGATACAATACTTCATCAAATTGAGTTATACAATTCAACCATGTCTGGATGTTGTCTAAGGCATGGAGCACCAAAATTTCCAGAAATACTGACTCAAATACATAGGTATGGATTTTCCTGACACATTTAATAGGGGAAAGCATTTCAGCCTTACAGTGCTTGAATTTGTATGTAGTCACTGTATTGGTGTTAGTTTCTTCCTACATTTCAAAGATAGGCTATGAATTTAATTGACAACTCTAAATTGGCATTTGTGCTCTCTTTCTGGTTGAGTGTGGGTATGTACATGAGTATGTTCCACAATGTATTCTTGTTCATATACATTTACTGGTTGATGCCTGGATCAGCTTGTACTCCCTATGACTCTAACCATGAATAGCTGATTTAGAAAACAGACGGCTAGATACATTCTAAATGTTATGATTTGAGTTTGTTTATATTTTTTTGTTTTTCTCATGAGGCTACAAAATTTATAGTGATTTTGTGTTGGAGGCTTTAATACCCAAAAAAATCAAATTTTACTTAGAACTTCCATTTTGAGGTTGATTATTTTTTACTGTCTTTTTCAACATCATTTTGGCTTGACAATGGATGCTTTCATTTTGTGGCTTTTGTGTTGTCTATTTCTATGGGAAGTCTACCACAATGCTTTGGGGCTATGCTGATTGAGATGTCATTGGCATACCAGTTTAAAGGTTCCCTCCAAAATAGTCCCTTGTATCTGAGATTGGATCAGACCTGTGCCTCACTTATTTTTTTCCACATTGACTGCCCATTTGGCAGTAAGTATAATAAAAGTGTGGCTTCTGCCTTGTGCCTGTTATTTCTACAATATTATTGGCCTCTTGAAGCACTATAATTAACTAACACAGGTTCAGTAAATAGAGGCAATGCTCTGTCTATATAGACCCAGAAGGCAGGTGAGTTACAGGTCATGAGCTCAGAGACCACTCCTCTTAACAATGGGCTACTGCATCTTGACAACAGAACCACAAAATGTCTGCATTTGTGAAAAACAAAATGGCTGCACCCATGAAAAACAAAATGGCATCAGAAAAGGTGCAAAAAGAACTAACTTTAAACAAAAAAACAGATATTGGCTTTGAAGTCACTGGGTAACAAAAGCCCAGAAATTGTGTGAAATCTTTAATTTAATCACAAGATGGCACAGGAAAAATTTAATAAAAATACTAATCACGACAGACATGAATGAATCAAGTAGATTTTGATGTTCATTTACTAAAAATCTTATATAAATTGCACAAGACAGAAGTTTTAAAATAAATCCATCTTTGAGTTTTGCACTTAGTCTTGTGGTAGCTGTTTTGCGTTTGCGGTGCTGTGAATGGTGCTTGTGGAAATCGCATTCCTATGCGTTATTCAAGACTGACACAAGAGAACCATATTATCCAAGTTATCCAAACCTTCTACATTTGTTCCTCTTGTTACCAAAATCGTCTTTACTGCTTCCATATTGGTGGTTTCTCATAAGAATACATTTTCTCTGTTTATAGCCAAATCACTATGCCACTGTCTTAACATGTAGAATGTTTCATAATAAAAAAAGCGGGGAAAATATAAGAAAAATGTGCCTTTCAGATTTTGTACTTTTAAAACTTACTACATTGCATTTGTCTTTCCTACGGAATTTCTAATCCCGATTTCTCCATTACGGTGTTAAAAGAAGCTGTAGCCCTAAACAAGGAACCAGCTAGTGTTAATATTCAAACACATGATATGCTAAATCAGCACTGGAGAAAATTTTAGCCACTGAGCAACCTAAAATGCATGTTTGTGAAGATGTGGGAGGAAACTAGTGTACTTTGGGAAAGTCCACACAGATGGAGGAAAAAATATGCAAACTCCATCCAGGTAGTGACCAGGCTGGGGAATGAACTTGATTTCCTTAAGGTGTGAGGCAACAAATGTAACCCCTACCAGCAATGCACCCAGAATAAAATACTTGAAAAGTATTTATTTTCTAGGCGCTGTGCAAGATTGAAACTTGTATACTTGTCCATCCATCCATCCGTCCATTGTCCAACCTGCTATATCCTAACTACAGGGTCACAGGGGTCTGCTGGAGCCAATCCCAGCCAACACAGGGCGCAAGGCAGGAAAAAAACCCCGGCAGGGCACCAGCCCACCGCAGTGTATACTTGTCTCATTTGCTAAATAGTCTATATTAAATCAGGGATATATAGCAAAAAAAATCTGCAGTAGCAGATGAAGAAAATGAAACACCCCTGTCCGATCACTTAGAACTTTTTGGCCAGAACACCTTGCTGGGTTTGTAGTGTGGTAAATTCTTGAGGTGGAAAGTGGGACCATTCTTTTACTCATACTTGTTAGTTTAGAAAAAGGGTCCATAATGAATATTGCAATATGCAATATAACAGATCATACCGTGATATTTATTAAAGATGTCAATGGCGATGAAATTCAAGTTTTCTGTTCTTGATATTTTCAGATAGAACAGGTTTAAATTTATAAATGCAAGGCTGCATAATACTGGTAGTTATTGATTATTAAGTTTATAAGTTTATAGGATTATTATAGTCAGTTGTTGCATACAATATGCTGTAAACTATTTGTATGTAAACACTGAATGATGATTAAGAATATGCAAATTGTGTAAGACTAAGCAAGACTATGGGGAAATACTTTAAATGAAATAAATTACCTTTTAGCATTAGTATGTCTTTTATTTTTTATAATTTACAATAAATCTTTTAGCTACATTAAAAATCATTAACAGAATAATAATTATTATTTACATTTATATAGCGCTTTTCTCACTACTCAAAGCGCTTTTCATATTAAGTGGGGAGCCATTTCAACCAAGAAGATCTTGAAATATGTGCTGTTCTTGAAAAAAAATCCTTATTTTAGTAAACACTTCAATATTTGCAACTAAAAAGATCATAACAAAGGAACATTGTATAGAATTCAAAGAGGCCCATTACTTGTATGTGCTTTTTTGTCATGTACTGAATACGTGCTGTATGCATGGCAACATCTTATACAGAGCAAAACTCCATTCTGTTCATGCTGCACTTTCTTTGCTTAAGTGGTTTATTAATCAGAAAAAAACTTTCAATGCTTACTTCATATTTTTACTTGTGCAACTGCTACATCATTTAATTTGACAGAGCAACAAGCATAAAATTTTCCATGCTTTGTTTACTCCTTATAATGTGTGTTATGTTATTAGTGCTTGCTTACTGTGATTGTCTCCTATAGAATACAAATGTAAAAAAATAAAAATTAAGTTCACTTCAAAACATGGCATACTTGAACATGTAACTTTGCCCTTACATATAATTTCACAATGGATTTATATCCAGAAGTATATAAAGTGCTGCAGCTGCTTTGTTATCAGGGTAATTTAATTTATAATAAAACAAATTGGGAAACAAGTTTTACTAAATGGTTGTGGTCTGTGTAAGGTTATGCGTGTAGTCAAGTAAAAGACTATATGTATACAGTTGGGGTGTATGGAAAGGGCACCGAAGAAAGAACCTTCAGGCCTTCAAATTTGAAAGTAGATTAGAATAAGGAAGTGTTGACTAGCCCTGGAAGAATTTTTTCTGAGAGGAGAGAGCTGTTTTCAAGGTTGAAATTTCTAAAATTGCAACCCGTCCTGGCTGAGAAGGGGTGAGGAACAATACCCAGCCTACATGCCACTATGATGCAAGGACAGAGGGAGACAACTTGGCAGGACTACATGCTCTCCCAATATGCTAGGTGGCAGCATTGCTGACTGATGCTACCTGTACAGAAACCTGCAAGGCATGCTGGGAACTATAGTCTCATGGGGCCGCCTTCTCGGTTTCCTTGGGTGCTGCCAGGGGGTGCTGCAAGGATGCATGATCCTTACCTTCTAGGGCATCCATTTTACCCAGAAGTACTTCAAATGGGCTATGCCCTAGCACTGGAATTACTTCCGGGTCCAAGATAAAGAAGCAACTCCTCCTCGTTCAGGCGAGTCAGAGTCAGGTGGAAGAGGACGAAGCTCGTCTGGAGAAGTGCAAGGGGAGTTGTCTTTTGAGTTGTAATAAATTTAATGTAAAGCAGAAAGACAAATGTAAGGAATATGTATTATATGACTATATTTAGCAGTATATACTGTAACAATATATAGTGTGTTAGTATCGGTAGGAAGGTATTACTTCAGCTTTTTCATTCAGTTTTCAATTATATTTCAAACATATGAATGTTAGGTCAATTAACAATCCAAAATTAAATAAGAATGTTTAAGTCCGCATGTCCTGCACCAGACTGATAGTTTCTAATCTGGTCTGGTATAATGGTCCATGCAATTCTGCACTGAAAAAGGTGACTTTAGAAAATGTACTGATGTTGTATCTATAAATATTTCTTTGTTTATTCTAATTAGGAAGAGTGATTAGTGCATATATAAATATGGTAGTTTGTAGGGATAATGTAACCTGTTGATGGTCATTTCAAATAAAGAGCTTTTCACAAGTAAGTAATTTAACATTAAAGATAATGCCTTGGCCAACTAACCTATCCTAATAGGCTTTGAATTACTTTTTTTAAACATCTGTCTATATATGCGCACAATAAACTATATTTTTGCATATTTTACTTTTATAGATTTTAATAGACCTTTAATAGATTTTAAATTGTTAGTAAAACTGGTAAAATACCAAAAGTTTACATTAAATGAAACACAGAATGGCAGGCTAGTTTGTAGTTTGCTACCAAGGCAAGAGAAAGCTGTGAGAAGTGTAAATCCCACATAATTTGGGATATAATTTGACTTATATCTTATTTGAGGTTTGTTCATGAATCAGCCTTTTTAGATTATTTCCAGAAATGAAGCAGCATCTTGGGAGAGCACATTCTCATTCTTTTTTTTTTATTATGGAGAAGGATAATGACGGCCAAATCACTACATCAAAGATCAGCAACCAACAGCCCACGGGCCTCATTTGGCCCACCACCAAAATTTGCACGTCCCCCGGATAATTAATTATTTTAAGTGTGTAACAAAATGTGCAAAGTTTAACGTAAACATCTGTTTAACTTCAGGGTGACCACACTCCAGTCCATTTGGTGGCAGTAATGCGTCAATGAGTCAATAAGTATGCCCACACCTGCTCGGCGCCTCTCACCGGGGGCAACTCCAGAGTAGTGGAGAATCCAGCACCTCTCAAGGAGATTGGTTCCAGAGTCTAAGCTGTGCATCGAGGTGAGCACAACTATATCTAGCCGGAACCTCTCGACCTTGCGCAGTAGCTCAGGCTCCTTCCCCTTCAGAGAGGTGACATTCCATGTCCCAAGAGCCAGCTTCTGTAGCCGAGGATTGGACCGCCAAGGTCCCCGCCTTCAGCCACCACCCAACTCACACTGCACCCGACCTCCTTGACCCCTCCCATAGGTGATGAGCCCATGGGAAGGGGGACCCACATTGCCTCTTCGGGCTGTGCTCGGCCGAGCCCCATGGGTACAGGCCCGGCCACCAGGCGCCCACCATCGAGCCCCACCTTCAGGCCTGGCTCCAGAGGGGGGCCCTGGTGACTCACGTCCCGGCGAGGGAAAACACCGTCCAAATTTTTTATTCATCATAGAAGGTCTATTGGACCGCTCTTTGTCTCATCCCTCACCTAGGACCAGTTTGCTTTGGGTGGCCATACCAGGGGCATAAAGCCCCAGACAACAGAGCTTCTAGGATCATTGGGACATGAAAACCCCTCCACCACGATAAGGTGGCGGTTCGAGGAGGGTTTTGATTAAAAATATTTCTGGAGTGATAGGATCACATGACCTCACCTGAAAACAACAAATACTTCTCAGCATACCCCCTTCTTCTCCCATTCTGTCATCATTAATGTCACAACCTACCAACTGAGTCTGCCCAATTTTACAGCTAACTATTTGACTCAATCAGCTTTGTTGGGCAGCAGTTGTCATTCTACTGTAGCAGCACCTTACTTAGCTCTCACTTTGAGAACAAGGCAGTTTATGAATGCAGATAAAATAAATAATGACGAAGGATGGGGAGTTAACACATAGTCAATAATGAAACAAAACCAATAACGAAAAGGCAAAAATCAATGTTATTTATCTGAAGCAAAATTCTAGTAACAGTTGTCATAGAATAAATCGTATGTAATCACTTTTAAGAATCCAAATCTCAGATAATCCAGGAATGACCTTTATACAGTCTCACAAATTGTGGCACATACTGTGTGTTCCCTCTGAATCATGGTACACATTGCTATGGCAATGGACCATGAAAAATAACACACAAAATGGTGGCACCCAAGAGCAAACAAAATGGTGTCAAAAAAATAACACTGAAAAATGTTTAACTTTTAATGTAAACATTGCCACAAAAAATAAATAACAGAAAATGATTCTTTGGGTAAGAATGCTCAGAAAAGATGTATACTTTATTTTTAACACTTAAAAATGCTGACTATAACAGCAGAAGGATTCAGTGGTTTCAAAATGCAGCTGAAATAAATCAGAACAAAATAAAAGTAATAGTTTTCTTTTTAAGGCTCAGCGGATCTCTGGTTTATTTTCAAGTGGCAGAGTTAAAGCAGTTAATTGCTCAACAAAATAAACAAATCATAGCACCCTGACTAGAGGCTCTTCATAACATACAAACATTATTTCCCAAATGAAATGAAAGTTAGTTTTTTTAACTATATATACTCTATATATATTTATAGGCAGGACAAATGACTTGCTTATGGTCAAACAGTGTCAGTAGTAGGATTTGAACCCAGAACCTCAGGCCTCAGAACCTCCAACTTGGAGCCTATACATTGGGGTTTACCCCGGTGGATGAGAGGGTAGCCTCCCTCTGCCTTCGGGTGGGGGGACAGGTCTTAACTGTTGTTTGTGCGTATGCACCGAACAGCAGTTTGAAGTACTCACCCTTTTTGGAGTCCCTGGAGGGGTTGCTAGAGGGCATACCTTCTGGGGACTCTCTCTTATTGCTGGGAGACTTCAATGCTCATGTGGGCAATGACAGTGAGACCTTGAAGGGCATGATTGGGAGGAATGGCCCCCCCAATCTGAACCCAAGTGGTGTTTTGTTATTGGACTTCTGTGCTCATCACAGATTGTCCATAATGAACACCATGTTCAAGCATAGGGGTGTTCATATGTGCACTTGGCACCAGGACACCCTAGGCCTCAGTTCAATGATTGACTTTGTGATCGTGTTGTTGGACTTGCGGCCACATGTCTTGGACACACGGGTGAAGAGAGGGGCAGAGATGTCAACTGATCACCACCTGGTGGTGAGTTGGCTTCGATGGTGGGGAGGATGCCGGTCAGGCCCGGTAGGCCCAAACGTGTTGTGTCCCCTGTCAGAAGTAGCTTCAACTCCAACCTCTGGCAGAACTTTGACCACGTCCCGAGGGAGGTGGGGGACATTGAGTCCGAATGGGCCATGTTCCGTGCCTCTATTGTTGAGGCGGCTGACCGGAGCTGTGGCCGTAAGGTGGTCGGTGCCTGTCATGGCGGCAATCCCTGAACCCGTTGGTGGACACCGGCGGTGAGGGATGCCTTTAAGCTGAAGAAGGAGTCCTACTGGATCCTTTTGTCCTGTGGGACTCTGGAGGCAGCTAATTGGTACCGACAGGCCAAGCGGAATGCAGCTTCAGTGGTTGCTGAGGCCAAAACTCAGGCATGGGAGGAGTTTGGGGAGGCCATGGAGAACAACTTTCGGACGGCTTCGAGGAGATTCTGGTCCACTGTCCGGCGTCTCAGGAGGGGAAAGCAGTGCAGTGTCAACACCGTATATAGTGGGGATGGTGCGCTGCTGACCTCGACTCTGGATGTTGTGGGTCAGTGGGGGGAGTACTTCGAAGACCTCCTCAATCCAACTAACATGCCTTCCAATTAGGAAGCAGAGCCTGGGGACTCAGAGGTGGGCTCCCCCATCTCTGGGGCGGAGGTTACTGAGGTGGTCAAAAAACTCCTTGGTGGCAGGGCCCCGGGGATGGATGAGATACGTCCGGAGTTCCTCAAGGCACCGGATGTTGTAGGACTGTCCTGGTTGACACGTCTCTGCAACATCGCATGGACATCGGGGACAGTGCCTATGGATTGGCAGACCGGGGTGGTGGTCCCCCTCTTTAAAAAGGGGGACCGGAGGGTGTGTTCCAACTACAGAGGGATCACACTCCTCATCCTCCCTGGAAAAGTCTTTTCGGGGGTTCTGGAGAGGAGGATCCGTCGGATAGTCGAACCTCAGATTCAGGAGGAATAGTGTGGTTTTCGTCCTGGTCACGGAACAGTGGACCAGCTCTACACCCTTAGCAGAATCCTGGAGGGTGCGTGGGAGTTTGCCCAACCAGTCTACATGTGTTTTGTGGACTTGGAAAAGGCGTTCGACTGTGTCCCTCAGGGAATCCTGTGGGGGGTGCTCCGGGATTATGGGGTACCGGACCCCCTGATAAGAGGTGTTTGGCCCCTGTACAACCGGTGTCAGACATTGGTCCGCATTGCTGGCAGTAAGTTGAGCCCATTTCCAGTGAGAGTTGGACTCTGCCAGGGATGCCCTTTGTCACCGATTCTATTCATAACTTTTATGGACAGAATTTCTAGGCGCAGCCAGGGTGTTGAGGGGGTCTGGTTTGGTGGACTCAGGATTGGGTAACTGCTTTTTGCAGATGATGTTGTCCTGTTTGCTTCATCAGGCCGTGATCTTCAGCTCTCTCTGAATCAGTTTGCAGCTGAGTGTTAAGCGGCTGGGATGGGAATCAGTACCTCCAAACCCAAGACCATGGTCCTCAGCCGGAAAAGGGTGGAGTGCCCTCTCAGGGTTGGGAGAGAGATCCTGCCCCAAGTGGAGGAGTTCAAGTATCTTGGGGTCTTGTTCACGAGTGAGGGAAGAATGGAGCGTGAGATCAACAGGCAGATCGGTGCGGCGTCCGCAGTGATGCGGGCTCTGCATCAGTCTGTCGTGGTGAAAAAGGAGCTGAGCCATAAGGCAAAGCTCTCAATTTACCAGTTGATCTACGTTCCTACCCTCACCTATGGTCATGAGCTATGGGTAGTGACCGAAAGAACGAGATAGCGAATACAAGCGGCTGAAATGAGTTTCCTCCGCAGGGTGTCTGGGCTTTCCCTTAAAGATAGGGTGAGAAGCTCAGTCATCCAGGAGGGGCTCAGAGTAGAGCTGCTGCTCCTCCGCATCGAGAGGAGTCAGATAATGTGGCTCGGGCATCTGATCAGGATGCCTCCTGGACGCCTCCCTGGTGAGGTGTTCCGGGCACGTCCAACCGGGACGAGGCCCTGGGGAAGACCCAGGACACACTGGAGGGACTATGTCTCCCGGCTGGCCTGGGAATGCCTTGGGATTCTCCCGGAAGAGCTAGAAGAAGTGGCTGGGGAGAGAGAAGTCTGGGCCTCTCTGCTCAAGCTGCTGCCCCCGCAACCTGACCTCGGATAAACGGAAGTGGATGGATGGATGAATTTATAAACAAAGATTTTATTTACATTTTGTATTTCTTTGACACTCAATGTTTATTCTTTGCTTTTGTTTTTTGCTTATGGAACCACTTTTGATATATTTTGTTCATAGGTTGAATTTGTTTCCTACTTTTGTGTCCAGGAGTATGCACTTGCGTATATATCCCAGCAACATCAAGCTCAAGTTAGGAACTTAAATTAGTCTGCCATAAAGTACCCTCTTATATTTGTGTGCATTGGGCCAGTTTGATACTTACAACTCTAACACACTCATACAAGGACAACTTAATATCTCTAACGAATGCACCATGCACATTCCTAAGATATGGGAAGAAAATAACATAACAAGTGACCAGCTAGAAGATTGTGCAAACTCTATACAGACATTGACTGAACCAGGATTTGAACCCAATACTCTAAGCTTAACTATCGTGTCTCAATGGCACTTATTTGGACGTATTACTTTAGTAAAAAGGAAAAAACAGTTGATCCATCCATCAAGCTGTGTATGCAGTATAAAAGAATTATAATAAATATCTTAGTTTACTGAGAAAAAGAAACAACTCCATAGCCCAGGAAGCTGCTATTGGTCTTCTGCAGCACCATTCTGGTTTAAACCCTCACTCTGATGTCCTTCATTACTTACTGTGGCTTCACTGTCCTTATCCATGGGTTTTTAAGATATTATATAGAACATTACATTTGTCAATGATATATTTACCTTTATAAAATTTAACCTCAAATGAGTATGTGGCTTTGAAGAATGGACTAATTTCAGCACAGTGTCATAAACATGTTTATATTATAAAGCTCCAGAGGCCTAGGTGCCATTTATTAGATTAAACAAGGTTACCTTGATTTTATGATGCTTAATTTTATGTGGCATGCAGTTTCTCTTTTGGCAACCTCTGTTTGACATTGCACTTTCCTTCATCTGTTGATAACATTTTAGGTTTTTCATAGACATTTAACCATTTAAAAAAAATCAATGCTTACTTTAAGTTAGCTTCTTTTTTTATTATTTTTTATTAATTTTAATTAAAAGCAAATAACAATCCATATAATCAAATTAAACTTAACAAAACCAAAATTCAACCCCCACAGCAAAAGAAAAAAGATACGAGAGACAGCCAACAAAGTTAACTTCTTTTTATATAGTACAGTTCTCAGAAGGCAGGCTTAAAGTATACAACAAATTCCCAAATATGCATTTGTTACATGAAAATACAAAATCCTACATTATATATTTTACATGCATAAACAGTAATTTATATGCATAAAACTCAGCAAAAACAAAAAGTTTTAATGCTACATATTCATTATAATTTAATTTTCCTATATAGAGAAAAAAGTGAAATGTAAATTAAAATTATTGAAATTACATCTCATTGGTACCAGAAAAAAGAAAAATAAATATGTACTGGAGAAAATAAACCCCAAGTAACCCAAATGTTTCTGATTTAAATCAACTCACAGTCCAGGCCCTGCCTTGACATTCAAACAGCCAATCAACCTTTGATTCTAACATAATACTGTACCTGTATATTGCAGGCATATCAAACTCACTACCATTGGTGGGCCACTTCGACTGTCATACGTGCGTCAGCGGGCCGCACTGTAAAAAATACTATTATAATATTATACAAAACTTTCTTTCCAATACTGAAAACTTTAAAAAATGTAACACTTAAAGTTTAAAGAAAAGCAATTTATTTCCATACACTTTCCGTACAACAGCGTACAATTAGAGTCTTAGCATCTTAGCTAGGTCCTTATATTATTATATTATATTCATTGCTTATATAGGAGTCTTACAGCGTGAGATATATTTCTTTTGTCCCGACATTTGGCATCTCTTGTTAGTAACCAGTTCGTCAATATCAGGCTTGAAATCTTGTGCAGCTGCAACTTTTATGAGGGATGAAAGGTGCTCGACAGTAAGTCTTGAGCAATGTGGGGTTTTGGTAGCTTTCATTAATGAAAACAATTGCTCACAAAGGTAAGTGCTTCCGAACATAGACAGTACTCTCGATGCCAACTTACGGATCTGCACATACGAGGGTGGCAGGTAAGCATACAAGCCTGGCACACCAACTTCATTGTATTTTGCCTTCAGAATAGAATCTGACTACAGTTCAATCAACTCCATTTGGGTATTCTCAGGCGCATTTTCAATGTTGTAAGAGAACAGCGTAAAGTCCTGTTTGTGTGAACTGAAATCATGAAAACGCTCACTAAATTAATTGCTCAGTAATTCAAGTTGGAAAACAAATCCTCCAAAAATCTAATTTTACTTTACTAAGTTTACTTCAAAGTTTATATTGTAAAATAAGCAGATATGCAAAAAGCCACCTGACCTACACTAATTTTACAAACTCAAAATCACAAAAATATGTTAATAAACAACTCACCAACTTCTCGAGTCCACTTCTGATCTTCAGCTGTAGTCTGCACTAACTGATCGTTACAATACTAGCACAAAATTACATAAAACTAGAGCAAAAAAACGTGAAAATATGTGAGCTATTACTACTCGTGATGGTCAGTTCTGCTCAGTGGCCAGTCTCAGCAGCCCAGCCAGTAGTGTAACCTAACAGGGGCAGCTCTAGCCTCGTGGCGGCCGTGGGCAGAGAAAGAATTGGTGGCCCCTTCGCCCGCCAATGTCAATATGGTATCTTATGCATGGTGGATGGCCACGTCCGTTGCAGACACTGCATAGCCGCCTCATGCTCATGACACGCTTCTATATGCGCGTGTCCGTAACTTGAAAACCAAGTGGCAGCCCATGATATTCTCATTACGGCAGGACGTTATAATACTAAATATAGCTTACTGCTCCGACTCTAGCAACATTAGTAAATACAGTGTACTAATTAACAAGAAACACAATGTTTTTCGGCCACATTGCTGTCAGCTGTGTCGTTATTTTCTCATTCTGTTTTATATTCAATATATATTGGTGTAGCGGCCCTGTGCAGGTGCACAGTTTGTACATGCCTAAGGCCGCGCCTGCTGCCCACTGCCCGCTGCTGCAGCCTAGCACTTCAGTTGTGACGTTGCAGCTCATTAACTTTGGTCAAGGCTCGTGGCTATACTAGCAGATGACGCTTCCGGTACTGTAATGCCATGGGAAAATGCGCTTTTGTCAGAAGGCAGAAATGAGTCAATCACAAACAATATTAATCATTTTGTACAAGTTCAGTGCTAACTAGGATCTGTCATGCGGGCCACATGTGGCCCGGGGGCCGCGTGTTTGACATGTCTGGTATATTGTGTTACATGCACATGTATGTCACCTTCATAGAGTCATGAAATCGTCTGTAACTATTAATGCATTTATTTCAACACACTAAGAAAACTCCTTCCTTAGGACAGAAAAAATGAGGCTGTCTAAAGAAATAGAATTATAAGTGCTGTAGAAGAATACTGTTTGGAAAAGAGAATGAGAAACATTTAGCAACAAGACAGTCATGAGGACTGCCACAATTATAATATCACTTGATTGTAACTACAAAAACTAACAAAGCATATATAAAGTGTATATTTTTATGTTATCTCCATGCACGGTTACCTCAGCATCTCTCCACTGTACAACCAATCAGCCTTCGGAGAAACCTTACTGAAATAGGATCAATGTGAATCACTTAAGTTTATGTCAGGTGAAGGAAAATCACCTTAACATGATTTGAAATGTGGCTAGTTTAAATCTGAACACAGTTATAATCCCCTGTTACCAAGGGTGTGCACCCAAAGTATTTAAAGTTTGTTTTTTTGTTGTATTATTATCATTTCTGTTTTTTCTCCCCCAAAATTATCCATTGATTCTTACCTAAATATCAGGGATTGGATGGTATAATATTTTCTGTTTTAGTTTCAGCCTTTACATCAAAAAATCCTAACTTTCAAAATGTGTGTATATACGCACACTCTGCATCATAGTTTACATCACTGTCTCGAAACTGTAGGGGCCCATGGGTAATTCCTAGCCATATTAGTGTCTGTGGAGTTTGCTGTGTCTTCCTGTGTCCAATTTAGTTTTCTCCAGTGTGGTATTGGTTGCATAAAATGGTATGTTCTGCTTTACTTTGAGTAGCACTGTAAAAATTAAGCTGAAATCACTTGAGGCTATACGATTCAAATGAGACTTTTATGGTGCCAAGGAATATACCAGTCGCCTGGATAGTTCAACATGTATTTTTCTTCTATTAATTTATCAATGACATTTTATATGTATTAAAAGACATCAATAGATCTTTGGGCGGAATGTATAGCTGATGGCCTATCCTCTTAATTTCCAAAGCACTTTGTAAAATAAAAAGGTAGGAGGACTAAGTGGGTATTTTGTGCTTTCAGTTAGACAACCTGAATGTTCCTTAATTTTTGGGGTTCAGCAACATCTAATATAGTTTTCTCAAAGATGTGCAGGTGAGTTGTCAACTCTAAATTAAACCTAATTAAGTGATTTTTATTGTTTGAATGTCTTTGCCCTGAGATATATGGGCACCCCCATTCTCAACATCTTCCTGCTTTGTTCCCAGTTCTACCCAGATAAGTTACCAGAAATGGAGTAGGAAAATTCAGAAGCTAGGTTTGACATACAGTATACACATATGATTATGCAGATGTCTATTTGTGTGTATGTCTTTATATTAAACATGCACATACATTTCATTCATTATCAGTATACTAGTAAAAGTCCTCATGCAGGTTCTTCTGAACATCTTCTTCATGTGCACTTAACCAGAATCAACATTATAAATGGAGAAGCTCTTGGAGTACTGTTCTGACAAAAAGCTGAGGGCTGTTAACAGATCAGATGTGACAACATTTACCTTGAAGAATCTGTCAGCACCTTTACAATGTAAACTGAAGTGCCATGAAAGTATTTTACCAGCATAATTTATTTTTCCTTCTCTTTCTGTCGTTGTATGCTCACAGCTGTGGACCTGCTGGGCATTTAAAACATTCCTGGTATTTTTCACAAGAACATAGAAGGGATAAAACATAAACCTCCAAAAATACAGGCATTTCAAAAAGACAGTTTGACTGAAAATCCAATGCTATAATAAGCCGAAATGAAATTTGCAGATAGCAGATAATTTGTATTACTATTGCTAATTTGTATTACTAATCCCACATGTGATAGGTAACACTTTACAAATGGGACTTTAAAGGCTTGCTATGGTGCATCTGTAGTCACTTATTGCCATGTAACACAAATAAAGCTTTTGTTAAGGTCCTGCTACATAGCAGCAAATGACTACTCTACTCTACTTTATGTAATACTAGCAAAATACCCGCGCTTCGCAGCGGAGAAGTAGTGTGTTAAAGAAGCAATGAAAAAGAAAAGGAAAAATTTTGAAAATAACGTAACATGATTGTCAATGTAATTGTTTTGTCACTGTTGTGAGTGATGAGTGTTGCTGTCATATATATATATATATATATATATATATATATATATATATATATAT
>JANRMT010062806.1:67490125-67556184 GCA_026402145.1 Polypterus bichir lapradei
CACATAATTTTTGGTATATATTGCCTTTGATTCTTGTAAGTCTAAGCATTATCCTCTGATGATGCCCCTGGCAGGGGCTGAAAGCTCAGGAATAAAAACTACTTTATGATATGTGATTCGTTTTCTACCTTTGTGGATCTCCAGCTGCAAATATAACCATATCACAGACCTTCTCTTCTATATATATATATATATAGTTGGTTTTCATGTCACCTGTCTCTGACCTAAACCCTTATAGGCCCTTTCTAAACACCCATGCCAATGGTAAACAAGATGCAATTCAGTTAAACGTAACTTACTCGCAGCTTTATCATTCATCATTGTTCTTGGGGTATATATCATTGTTTATGCCAGGCTGCTATCTCTAAAATAAAGGCACCACTTTAAGCATCCATTTCCCACAGTTAAAGTAAACACAACGGCTAACAATGAGTATTAACAATAATAAGCAAATTGGGAAGCAGGGTTATTAACAACATGTCTTTAATTTGTGATTAAATTGTTAACCTGGTACAGATAGGTGACCTGTGCTGTAGCTTTAAATCTTCTCAGCCTTCCCACTACATTGGCTCCAAGTCGTTATGGCTGTTTCTGATTTCCACTCACATTTCAAAGACCTCTAGTTAAGGTAATTAGGTATTCTAAAAATGTGAAAATCTGAAAATTTGATGTATTGACACCTGAACTTGCTTTATTAATGCCAAAACTCCACACCAAGTAAAGCGCAAAAATTGTTCCCTTTACCGAATTAAGTAAACTTAATTCAGGAATGATTATACATTGTACAAAACATAAAGTCTAGAAAAGTATAAAACTGAACCAAAACACTAACGACTCTATAGGTTAGCCTTAATGGGCCTTGCACCTCAATCTGCCTGGTAGTGTACACCAAACACTTGCTTGCCACACAGTACAGCATAAGCACTCTTTTCAAAACACCATCATTCTATCTCTGAAGTCTTCATCTAGATTGTGACTTCTGTTCCTCCTGCTGATTAAGCATTAGCTCACCCCTGCCCTCAGTCAGCCTCTGCTGGTGTTGTTGCTTTAAATGTAATCTGGGGGAACACTTGCCGCCAATCCCTGAAATTATTTCTGGAGACAGGGACCTTCTTAATTTGTCCCAGGTGATTACTATTACTAGGCTAGAACTCCTTCTCACAGCCTCTGATGTCCCTGAACCCCTGAGTCTTCAGTTGCCATCAGAGGTGTAGGTCTTCTAGGCAATAGCTCTGTTAGGAGGACAGCATACATGCATTCCATTCTAGCTCCATAAGCTCTTTAATAGCCATTAAAATTTTACACTTTTATCCTTTCCTTCTTGGCCATACTTTATTTTTCAGTCAGAAGGTCAGGCATCTCTGGCTACTGCTGGATCTCATCTGCCCTGATGTTCCTTTGGAGAGCATTGCACTCTTCTACCAGGCCATTTTCTTTTCTCACATTGTGTGCTTGTGTCCCTCCATAAAGCTCTGTGAAAGCACTCAGTGCATATACACGAAACACCACCACCTTATAGCCCCTGGGTCTCAATACTGGCATATTCAGAAGTCCCCAATGTGTCATGCTTAGAGGCTTTCTCTGGGTCTTCACCCTGTGTGCTGCCATTCTGGTGGTGTCTTGGCACCTGACAATATCTTATTAGTCAAGCACTCATTCACAATAGTAATCACCGAAGCCTAACAAACTTTGAGGACTATTAAAGATCAGTAAGATTTTGCAACATTTGTTTTTCACTGTTTATTTTTTTAGTAATGTGTTAGTTACAAAGTTCTTTTTTAAAATTGATCTATCATATATAGTATCAACTTGCTTGGAGTAACATACCTGTAAGTATGTCTGCATTTTTCCAATTGCATTATCAATACAGTTTTAATTCACATCGATTCTTTATAAAATAAATATTACACTCTTTCAATATCTTCCGTTCAATATGATGTCCAGATATGGGCAATCTCAACTTACCTAACAAATGCCAATAGCTGTTTAAAATGATTTGTGAAGGTTAACGTTTGATATCGACTGGTGTACAGTATGTGGTTTAAGCTTTCTTTTTAGTTAATCGTGCATAATTATCTGCATAGGAAAAATAGTGACAAAGGCTATATTTGTATTTTTAACATATTTTCTGATAAAGTTTAATGCATGGAATTAAGTTTGGTATCTACATAGAACTAGATGCCAGTAAAAGGGTGTTTTTCTTGTGAGATACTTCATTACCAGAGGTCCAAAAATAAAACAGATTTCCAGTTATTATTATTGATTTAGAATATTTTTAAGTTATCTTAAATTACAAAGTATTTAGTAAGATACCAGATGTTAGTTTATATCCATCCAGGTGCTTTTTCATTTTATTTTGCTAGGCAAACCTGTGTCCTCATGACAATACCATGGTGATTGTTGCTGAGTAAGCACACATGTGCACCTATATAGCACAGCACTGATAGACTATTTTGTGTCAAAAAGTAAAGCTGTAAAACAGAACTGGAAATATTGTCATATTGCTGGAATGTCCAGTTAATTTCCAATTCTAAATGTGGTCATTTTTCTTTACTTCACAGACTTACTCCTCTTTACAAGCATAATGCATTTGTGGAAAAACTCATACACAATATAAACAAGACACAAACAAAAGATAAAGATTTAGGGCACCCTTAGGCAAACAATGTATAAATGTAAATCAAAATAACAAACACAAAATGAAAGTGTGGTTTGAATAATGTCTTCACAGATGCACATCTACAACTAGACTGACTCCATGATCATAGAGAAGCCGGTTAAGATGTGGGCTGGGCGAGCAGAGGCGGGCTCAGGGGACTGGAACCCAGAAGTGATGTCTAGTCTCTAGAAGAAAGGAGAGAAGAGACATTAGGCAATAGTGCCAACTTGGGGTGGAATTAACATTAAATGAGCCCTGAAGTCAACTCCTACATGCACATTTCTGACAGCAAATTCAAATATTAAGAAAACTTCATTAATTTCAAGGAGAAAAAAATGTATACATTCCTGTTTCTTAAAATTTGGCACCCTTTTTCCTAAATTAAAATCAAATTCTATTAAAATGAACACAAGCACTTCATTGGCCAATAGCTATCAAAACAAACTCTAAAGGGGTCTTTTCTCATCATTGATGACTCAATAATATGACTAGTTATTGGCTTGTTGCAAATAAAGATAGCATATGGTACTTGTTTATATGTCTAGTCTTTGTCCTTTGATTAAAAAAAAACAACAAAACATTACCTGTACAGTAAATACAACAGAAAAAATGCCATTAGTATCACACTCACTCTAAAAAGCTATGGTGGTGAGTGAGAGGATGAAAGAAAAGGAAAAGATGAAGAGCAAGAGGTGCCAAGTTCTTTGAACTATATTTCTGAATCGTCTATATGTTCTGCCTTATTTTCTTTTCTACTTCTAGGAGAACATCAATGTAGATGACTGAACGAAAACTCCTCACCAGCAATGACCAGGAATCAAACCCCAAGCTGTGAGGCACTGGAACTAACAGTAGCACATTTGTGCTACCATATTAACCTGTATTTTACTTAGGAAGTTTGTAAGTGAATCATATAATACAAATTATTAACTGGTATTTCATTTTCTCTACAATAAGCAAATATAATCCCAAAAACACATTAATTTTCATTATGTTGGTGCTTTGGGCAGAAGCGTTTGTGAAACTTAAAACAGTGTGGTGGAAATGTAACTGTAAAAAAACTAAAAGATTTTATGGAAAAAATAGTTTTTTAAGCTTGTTTTCCTTCTTTGATAAGACACTGTTCTGTAGAAAGCAACACAACACTATCAGGGCTCTCTTTTGACAAAAATCACTGTATAACCAGCATTATTTTTACAAACATCAATTTACTATATAGAAATGTACTGATGTGAGAGGAATAAGTAGACTACCCACTCACTGTGACATTCAGTTAGTGTGTGACATATGAGCAGAGAGACTGCATCTTACAAAAAGAAAATTAGACTTTATCTTCAGTTGACTACTTTACTGAAACTAATTATTGAATAAGAAACTGGATCTAGTAAAAAATACAGAGATAGTCTTCATGTGGGATCTTATAAGAAAACTCCCTCAAAAGAGTATATTAGCTAGTTTTCCTTGTGTCTTAATGAATAAATGAGACACTGATTGGCATTTCAGTAGTGGTTTCAGACACACACAGGTAATTTATGCTCTCTGAAGGGCATTTTGATTTATTTGCATTACGGGTGACAAGAGTTTAAAATAAATAGCCTACTCATAATGTCAAAGCAGATACAGTGAACATTTTAAATAAAATAACTTGATGAGCAACATCATTTTGTACACTTACAGATTTTTCCAACCCAATTTCCTCTCTTTTGTAAACCTCTTTGTGTTTGCAAGTTACATTGAAAGGTTAACAGACACCACATATTATTATGGCAAAGCTGGAAAAGCAAAACTTAAACTAATTAATTTTTTTTTTTTGACTGCTGGATTTCTGTTATTTCTATCAAGTGGCAGAAGACAAATACTTGAGTACTCGACAGGATCATGTTCAAATGTCAAATGTTTATTTAACTGATTATAACAAAGAATAAAGGGAGTTACCAGAACTTGGGCCAAAACCAAGTATGTTAACCAATTTTGGGATGTCTAAACAAGGGTAAACCCTAAAACATTGGTTAGAACCAGAATACATTACCTTTTTATCAAATCAGGATGCACAGGCTGAAAGCTCTTGCTGCTACCTGGGTGTGATTGGTCAATCGGACAGACAAAAAGTCAGTTGGCTTTGGGTTAGGCAGTCTGACAGGACAGACAGAGAGTCTCTGGATTAACAGAGGCAGACAAGTAACAATTGATAATAATCTACATATGCAAGACAAAGGTAAACCAAAGAAAGTTTATGTTTAGATCGTGATCCAACAGCTGTAGAGAAAAGAGGAATGAGGTAGCCTTTTGGACACTGTATTGGTTGAACAAAACACAAGACTGTAACTACCTCGTGCCATAAATAACTCCTGGAAATGTGGAAGACCAGCTTGAAGGAGCAGACATCGACCATTTGAGTTTGACACAGATTTGTCCCAGATAGACTGAGTAAGAAGCAAACAGTTGCCTCGTGTATATACCTTGATTGCTCATGGAAATGTGCATAAACAATTTTTATACAAAAATCGAGAGTTATAATATGTGAACATTATATAAAAATTGATTTAAAGTAACATAAGGTTTTTACACGTCCTACGCAGTCTTTTTTGGTGTTGGAATTTTAGCAACTCAAGGCAGCAGTACATCTGAAGTGGACAGAAAATTTCATTTTATTGTGGATTCCAATGATACGTCAGGCACATCTTATTGTCCATCGATCCATCCACTCTCTAAACCTGGTTGTTCTAAACATGTAATGGAAGAGGGGTTGAGTGATTTCTGTGTGATGGTCTAATGATTTCTGTGTAGGCTACAGTGTAATTCAGCACACAACTCTAAAAGAATGGCTGTAGGGTGTCTAAATCAAGTTATAATCCAGTCATCATCATGAAAAAGGACATATTTAAATGACAGAAAACATTGTGTTGTCAAGTTTGTTTGTCTATAGATTAGAATATCGCAACATTCAGGTGTAACTTATTAACTGACTTGAAAATTCAAACTTTTTCCTTCATTTGCTTTTTTAAAGTGGCAAATATCATGTTTTTGTTTTTTTGTATATTTTACCACTGTATGACGTGTAATTTAAAATTCTAAGACTGTCACACCACTGTTTCAACAAACATGCCTAAACTAGAGCTACAGATACTACTGTTTAATCATTCGTGCTAACTACTGAGGATGTGTTTGCTGAGGAGCATCTTTTGGGCATGTAAAAGAGGAAAGTGGTGAATACAAATTGTTCATACTTAAGTTGAAATAACCTCTCTCAAACTACACCTGAAACAGTGAACTAACCTACAATCGAAACTGTACAGAGTATTTCTCCATCTGTTTGAAGCTGCTTATCCAGGGCAGGGTCAGCGGGAACGTATCCTAGCAAGCAACAGGCACATGCAACAGAAACCTGGATGAAAAAACTCACACATACACCTCAGGGACACTTTAACTTTGCCAATTCACCTACCTGAATGTCTTTGGACTATGGGAGGAAACGGGAGCAAACCAACGGGGACCCATATGCAAACTCAACACAGAAAGCACCAGAGGCGCAATCCCCAAACTCCTTACTATGAGACAACAGAGCTAACACTGCATCACTTGCATGTAATCTGTTGATAAACATATTTATCTGTGACCTTAAAATTAGAGGAAAAAAATACCATTAATTTGAGACTTATTTTAATAACATAGTGCGTTCATGTGGGGAGGGGCACTCCTTGAAATCCTGTTCCCCGGCCTCTCCTCGAAAACTGCAAATGTCAGTAGTTCTTAAATGATTTGAAAGCAAAGATGTCACACTCAGGAACAAGGCCAAATTTATATGGTGAGTGAGTGATGAATATTCAAAGAGGGCAATTTAAAGACATACTGTACATGGTTACTGGCAGGAGGGGACTTTTGCACAACTGCATACCTTTAAGTTGATCTGAGATCAACTTTTATAAATCAGATTTTTTTTTGTATTTATGCAATTTTTACCTTTCTAGCATAAGCAGAAATTTAGAATGGAATGTAAGCAAGGTTTATACAGTACATGAGGCTCCAGGACATGTGACTTTTCACCCTAAACATTTTTTATATTAATTGACCATCTTAACATGTAGTATTGATCATCATACATTTTAGAACAGATGACATCTAGGCCTTGTAGCCAAATAATCTGCCTTTTCAACTAGTATCATTTATCAATTAAATTTAATCTTACCTAAAGGAGGGGTCTGAGTTGCCTCAAAAGCTTACATATTGAAATCTTTTTAGTTAGCCAATGAAATTTAAAGAAGGCTTGCATCTTGTGATCTCAGAACAAATTTTAGAATGAGTTCTAGCTGAGCTGTAACTTTATATATCACAAGGAAAAAAAAATATATATATTTTTTTATTTTCAAGAGACGAATTATTTTTCAAATATTGCACAAAGAGAAACTTACTTCTTAGGTTCTTTACTCTGAGAGATTTCTTATTTGCCTCCAGTTCCATAAACACTTACCGTAAAACTTCAAAGGTGAATTTCAGTTCCTGGCATTTATTAAGGTTTGTTGTGCACATTAGTCTAAATAACTTCACACAACCTCTTGCAAGCAAGTGTAGTTCATTCAGCACCTCTACACCTTCTTCTTTACTTTTAACAGTAAATCTTTGGTAATTGAATAGTCAATATAATTTGTCTGAAAAAATCCAATTAAAAGCTTTGCACATACTGTATATACACATAAATAATATTAAATAGTTAAAATGGATTAATGTAAATTTAGATTCATTAATGCATTATCATAGTTTGCTATTCTTTTTTTTTTTTTTGCTTTAACATTTTTCACTTCTTCCAATGTATTAATATAATGCATATACTTGGACCATTTACAATTATGAATGTGGAATTTACCATAAATAATTTTAAGATTAGGATAAACCAACTTTTATTTTCCACATTACTGAACACCAATACATCTTTAAGGAAATATTAATACCAGGTATCATAAAAATTTCATTTGAAATACTTTGTGTAAACACATCAACAAAATAAATGTACAACACTTTCCTCCCCAAACTTACAAATTACACAGGTTAAATCAAAATCTTTCTTAAACCTTATTAGCACCTGGTTACACAATATTAAAAGTTTTATAAAATAACTAATTAAAAGGATGTTGTCATTAATTAAATATTTAGTCTCTGATAAAACAAATATTATTACTAATATACCTTCTGGATAATCGTATCTAGGCGATGGGTCTCCAATTTTCTATACTAAGTAGATCTTTTCCTACTTTGGGTATTAAAGTAATTAGTCCTTGTGACATTGTTGGAAGCAGTTTGTCAGCTTTCACTATTTCCTGAAAAACAAAGGAGGAATTCCAAAAGAACTTTTTGCAATGTTTTGTAAAATTAATGTTAGCCCATTGTTCCTACTATGTTTATTATTTTTTAAATTTTGCAATGCCTTTCTTTATTTCTCCCAATGTTACTTCCTGATCATGTGTATTTTTTGATTCCTCATCTATAAATTATGCATATTTTTAAATGAATCCATGACTAGATATAATTTCCTATAAAAAATCTGTGGGACATTTCAGCAGAATCAACTGATAGTTTATAATCAATATCCTGTTTTTTTAGTGATGAGAATTCTGCATTATTTCCCCCCAAATTAAAAACAAAATGTGTTTCTTTCTCCTTCTTTTAGCAATGTTGGCCTCATATTCATATATTTTATCCAATTCCATTTGTAATTCTGTAAACATATTCTTGTCAACTTGATGTAATTATTGGTTTTTGTAGATAGTAATTATTTTTGAAGTGCACAGTTTAATTTCCAATAATTAAAGACATTCCTTCTACTATGTGAGCACTCAAAAGAAAGCAACATGTACAGTATATCATTTTACGATCAGTTAGTACAGAACGTTCAATATCAATTTCCATATCTTGTTTTAACAATTTTTTTAACAACAACCAAAAATCAATCCTAGATTGCCTAGATTCATCCTTACTGTATTACCCCAAATGAACTGTATTTTATTAGGACTTTTATATCTCCACACATCACAACAACTTAAATGAATACAGAAATGTCTTATATGTGTGTAAAGGTTTTACACATCGTGGAGGTAAACAGTCTAGTACAGGAAAATTGACAGTGTTCTAGTATTCCCTTAAAATTAATTTAACATTAGCAAATGCTTTTAAGATTTCTAAAATTTCCTCCTTAAAATTTCATACTGAGTTTCTGTTTTGCAAAATACCATTAATACCATAAATTATTTGTTTACACTACCAATATTAACCATTTTATAAATGCATGAACTTTACTTTTTAATACTTTTCCATTAAATTTTCCCCTCAAAATTTCAGCTTCTGCTGAATTATCACTCCCACTAGATAACCACATATTACCTCCTCATAGAGTTTTCCAAAAAAATGAATAAGTTAGAAACTGATGCATGTGTTTGCTGCAAAAAATAAAAATTGTCAGTGAATCTCTTATGAAATGAAAAAATTGCTTTTCATTTTAACAGATCAAGATTACTTCTAACATTGAGTGAATATGCAGAAAAAAATCAATTTACTCTAATAAGCAGAATGAAATTCAGCATCATTTAGATGTTATCTGACAACACAACTAGCACAACACAGTCATGTATTAGTAACTGTAACAACAGTATAGAACAAAGATAATTGCTATTAAGTACCTGTTATAGTATAGCTTCTCAAATATTCTTCTGCCCATGGCCTAAAACAAAATCATAAAAGAAACGGGAGAAGTGTGGAGTTAACCTGAAAAAAACTATGTTTTTGTTTTACCCTTGAGCTTCTCTAAAAAATCAGAATGGAAAACCTAAATCTTCTAAGTAAATCATTACATAATGTATTTTGTTTCAATAAGAATTTTAAGTATTTATCTGCAAACGTCTTTGCCATCAATGCCTTTTTTCCTTCCTTGTATGCCACCTCAAATTGAGACCAAAATTTGTTATACATTTCTTTATGTTTTGTTGTTAAATCTTCACCAAATGATAGCTTTGTACATTTCAAGCTTTTGGATCTCTTAGCATTTTTCGACAGAAGTTATTTAATTGACCTTGCTATAAATCTTATTATGATCGACTGTGGTTTTTCTCCATTCTTCTCTCCAACCTTATGACAAATGTCAATATGATTGGGAATCATTTCTGTGGTCTCTGGAACAAACTAACAGGAGATTTCAGTGAATTCTCTAATATTTTCTTTGTTTCCGTAAATAATGTTTAAAGAGATTTTTGACTGAACAAACGTTTACTTTTTCTTTGCCTTTGGTTGGTCTCCATTCAGCATAAATACTTTTTTGCCAAATCAGTTATTATTTGTTTGCTACGTTAACCATCAAAATAGAGTCGAAAGTAAATAAAAGTTCAAATTAAAATAGATACAGCATTAAAACTTAAAATATGACTTTTTCTTAAAACTTTTACATTGCATGTAGAGGTATAAAGAATCTTTTAAAGAGTTTCACAAATTCCAGCTCAGCACATAAAATGCATATGCACTAGACATCATCTTCATTTTCCAGGATGACTTCTACATCTTCATTGACAATGCCAACTTATTCAGGTGTGTCAAAGGGTACCCCATCCTTTTTACAGAAAACAAATAAGGCCATTGTGAGTGTTTTTAGTAAAGCATTTGATGTTAATGTCTTATTAGTGTCATAAAACAAGTCAAGTGTATTCAAAATATCAAACTACAAAACAGCGCATCTTCCACAATAAACTATACAGAATATTATATCAGAATCATTACTGAACACAATGTGATATTAATTTAATAATTGAGGAAAAAGATATATCCTTTTTATTGAACAAACACATACATAAAAAAAGAATGGTAAATTGCATACCAAGCTTCATCAGATATTCTTTCAACAGATCTTAGCCATCTTCGCCAAGTTAAATAATAATAGATCTCAGCATACAGTCTCTTCTGGTGTTAACATCATTGCTGTAAATCCAAAAGTATGCATACAGTATATTAATACTCACTAACCCTGACATTTATAAAAAAAACAAATAAAAAGTCCATGTATGGAAAAAGAACCATGTCTTGCCGAGAATTCTAGATCAGAATGAACTTAATGGAAATCAAAGAAGTAATGTACCTTGAATGAAGCTAGCAGTATTATAGCAGAAAGCTCTTTCTGTATGTGCGATGACTTTTGCATATTTGTCTAACTGTGCAAGAAATTTGGACTGAAGGAGGGCTGTATTAATTGTTAGGATTTCTGCATTAGTCTTGGTGGAAAAAGATGCAGTGGTAATTAAAGTAATTAAGTAACCTGGGAAATTCTGAACAGTAAGATAAAAAACACTAAAAAAAGAAAGAAAAAGTTATTTCAGTTTGACAAGGGTAGGCCATCGCTTCATAAAATGCTCAACCTTTGGCTGCTTCTTCACTACTTTGTGCCTTCTGTGCAATTGACACTTTCATTATTTCTTTTCCTTACCTCTCTCATAAGTATTTATCTTCTGGATGGCTTTCTGTTGTCTTGCCCCAAGGTAAATCCGGTAAGTAGATTGCCTCTGCCCATTTTGACATTTTTTGCTGGATAAACACCATTGACATCCTTCACCTTTTTTTAGTAAATTAACAGCAACCTTGGACAGCCATAAAGCTTCATTTACTACTGATAGCTTTCCATTTTGTTTTTGTTTTCACCTGTAGAAGGCTTTTTAAATGTTAATGTTTCTTTATCAGGGCCTCAAATATCTCACAGATGTCATCCTCCTGTAGATTAGTTGTAAACCTAAACATCTCTTCTGCAAGCTAATGCAGTATGACAATTTTCATCTTTGTGCTTACTGTCAGTGTTGTTTTGTTTGTTCTGTATTTCTGCATTACTCATTTTAAGCTAAAGCTTTGGAAAACCTTTGGGCATGCTTGAGTTCATGTTGAAAGTGGCTCAGGAGAAAAGAAAATTGTATTTTTTCTGCCTCACTCCACGCTGTCCGTGCAATACAGCCACAGAGAGCTTAAAAAACTCGGCACATCCACATAAAAAACAACAAGGGGTGAGCAAGTTTTCTTGAAGGCTTTTTACTTGACGTACCTTGTTGTAAACTGAAATACTGTATATAAAAAAGAAACATATAGGCATTTACAGGTGTACAATCAAAGACAAAGAATGATTTACAAAGCAATACATAGCAGACTAAGTGTACATTAAACAATTAAGCTTTAAAAGACACTTACAAGGTGAGTGATTTCCACAGTTGGATCAAGACAAAGAGAAGCCTGTAGACAGAGGTTCAAATTGCTGCGTACTACAACTAACCAGACCTACTGGTTTATATACCTTGAAAGATACGCTTCGTACGTGACCGAAACAAGAACTAAAGGGGTGCCTACGTGAGACACATGGGGTGTATTGTATTCAAATGTTTATTATGGGACCTACGTGCTTTATGTGAGTTTCATAGACTTTTATAGCACCACTGTGAGTGTCGGACATGACTGACTGGTGTGTTAATAAATGACAAGGTGAAGGGGGAGCATAGCTCAACAAATAACAGCTAACAAGATGTGGGGCAAAACAGTATTGTCTCTGTCACCTGACAATGTAGAGCTGGAGTCATTGGTGCTGGCAAAAGTGACTGAAAATGTTCAACATCTTGTTCTGTTTTCTACATGTGGATTTATGGCGCTCATGTCTTCCAAGCTCTGAATTTAAAGTTAAATTAAATTCACTAAACTCATTGTCCATGTGCTGTAATTTAATATCTTCTTTCAGTTCAAAAGCAACTTGTAATTCATTGATGAGAATATCCTAATGAGCCAGCATTCCACTCTTTAGGATCATTTTTTTTAATGTCATCTGTACCAAATATTACCTGAAGACCTACACTTCTCTCTCCAGCCTTAATAACAGTATCTGAAAACACAAGGAACGAGCAAAACATGTTTTAATTAGTTGTGAATTGACAAGAACAGAATCACAGGGCAAATTTCAATTATCACATACATGTTATTTTTAGTAGTTTTTTATGCTTTGTGCTGAATTAATCCTGGCTAATTATATGTCTCTTCTAGCGTTTTGAAACTCAGGTAATTCTGGTTCAGAAATTACTTCAGATTTCTGGTTTAATGCTTTTTGAGGAACTTATAATTTATTAGCATTTTATCTCAACACCATTTTCATCTTCCTTTGATGCTGCCAATTTGTGGATTCTGTCTTCATGGTGCCTGATCCTGGTTGCTATGGGCATGGCTAAAAAGTTAGAGGTTAAAATGTCATCTTGTCGGCCATTTTATATTTGAGTTTGTAGATACTAAATCTCTGACCTTCAAGACGTTTACTTTTGATTTCCTGGTTGTCAAATCTTTTGCCGTTGCCCCAGTTTTTGATTTTTATTCTCACTTTAGATTTGTGGATAGATCTGGTGACTTTTATTTTTGACCTTGACTAATTTTTTGACTTTGCACCTCTTCTGATCCTTTTCATAAAAATGTACTGTCTCTACTTGAGCCATTAAGATACTCACTTCAGGAAAACTATAACCCTGCTTATTGTCCTGCTTTAAGTACATGCACATGCAAAGTGCCTGACTTTTGTCATGGATAGTAAAAATTCTTCTTTACCTAGTATGAATGCTGTATATATTTTATAAGCTGTTCATGTATTAGATTAACATTTTTTGATCTTCTGAGATTTTCACTGACTGACCTATAGTAGTTGTTTACTATTCAAAAGTCACAAATCATGATTATACTGGCATGTGTAAACATTAGTAAGGCTTAAATAAAAGCTAATATGGAACATTACATTTTCAACTAAATACAATTTTATAATAAATCAATTGAATTGAATAGAGGTTAAAAAAAAGCTCTATATAAAAAATACATAAGATATGGAATCTATATATATAATTCACTAAGGGCATGAAAGACAGAGAGCGCACGCAAGACAGATAGTCACGCCTGCCAACTCACAGAGCCCCACCCGCCAAATGTAACACCATGGGATACTATGGGATACTATGGGATACGCACGACAGGGCCAGGCCCACCAACTCACAGAGCCCCACCCGCCAACTCTAACCCTCCTCCCGCGTCATGGGATACGCATGACAGAGTCCCGCCCAACAACTGTAACCCTCCTCCTGCGTCCACCGTCGCTCTCGAGGCATGTGCACTGCCTGGTCATGTGCCTGCACGCAACAACTCACCAAACACAGCCTCAGTCACTTTTGTCTGTGCTACAGTCCACATGAGAGAGACACACACACAGACGTGTGAGAGAGAGAGACACACACACAGGTGCGCGAGAGAGAGACACACACACACAGGTGCGCGAGAAAGAGACACACACACACACAGGCGCGCAAGAGAGAGAGAGACACACACAAACACAGGCGCGCGAGAGAGACACACACACAGGTGCGCGAGAGAGAGACACACACACAGGCGCACGAGAGAGAAACACACACACAGGCGCGCGACAGAGAGACACACAGGCGTGCAAGAGATAGACACACACACACAGGCGCGCGCGTGCATTGTTGCAATGTTACTTTCCTTGGTTTATTAAATTACGGATTTTTCAAATGTTCATTTTTTTCCCTGTGCTTAAAACTCATTAAAAAAGTGTTTTTAGCGAGTGGTTCGTAGCGCTATAGCGTGAACTCTTGCAGTGTTAGTTTTCTCTGTTGTTCAAGGTTTTCTCAGTGTTATTCAATGTTTTTACATTTACTCTACTATTACGCTGTGCATACTATGGTATAGTTAACTATATTTGTGCTTAAAAACTTAAAAACATATATATTTATATATAGTTCGTACGGTCTGGAACAGATTAATTGTATTTACATACAATCCTATAGGGGAAATTACTTCGGTTCACGACCAAATCGGTTTACGACCAGAGTTTTGGAGCGAATTATGGTCGTGAACCGAGGTTCCACTGTATATATAATTGACCAAGTCGCCCTACCATGGGGTATGCACGACAGAGTCCCGACCGCCCACTCTAACCCTCCTCCTGCGTCATGGGGAACGCACGACAGAGCCCCGCCCGCCAACTCTCACCCTCCTCCCGCGTCCACCCTCGCTCTCGAGGCATGCACACTGCTTGCTCATGTGCCCGCCCCCAACACGTCACCAAACACATCCTCACTCGCTTTGGTCTGTGCTACAGTCAACATGCAGCTGTGAGCCACGTTGACTGTTCACGTTGATAATTATGTGGCGTATGTTACGCTGCGGGTTGGCTAGTTGTAAATAAAGTTTAACTAACAAAAACTGTGTTTACAGTAGTCAATAGAAAAGTTGTTCATGATGTTCATGACTATGTTTTGATCCAAAAAATGCATTATGGACTGTTTATGTAACATGTTTACGTACATTAAACCTAATCTGGAGACCCTGTAGTCAAGAGAAAGAAAAATAAATTCTGCTCAATATCAGTCACCTTCTCTTTGACAGATGTACAGGAATAAAATCAAAATGGTAGAATAAGTTTTTTAACTGAGTTAAATTCTTGCTTTAACTTTTTAAAGTGTAATATAAATGTATGTTTGTTATCTATGTTATTTTTACTGCATAAAATGTTATATTAAAGACAACCTGATGAACTTGCAATCCAGTTTTCAGATTACTAAACACATGCCTTCTCTTTTCATGCTTTTTTCACAATATAATTATGACAGAAACAATCAATTACATTTTAATATAATCAACATAGACATCAAAAGCGCATGGCAATATATGTTTCTACTGCTTTTCCTTTGAAGATTGATGATGGTACTATTGAATTTTACATTATTGCCATTAAATCTGGTTAATATGTTAAAACTGTACATACAGTACAGTATTTGTTGTAAAAAGTCAAGGCTGGGGGGCGGTAAATTAAACATGGCCTGTACACGCCCATTGAGTGATTTTAGGCAATACAAAACCAACTTCTTCTTGTTTTTTGACTTGTATTCAAAAGCCAACACCTGAAGCAGTGACACATACATGCTGATATTCTCTGTTTGCGCCTGATTACTTAGTAGAGTGTTTGCCCTTAGAGTTTTGAGTGCCAAGATATACTGACTTTAAATCAGAAGGGGGGGTGGGGGTCCCATGGAGTTTTGAACAGAAACATATATGTGCAATTGATCAGCAATTTGATTCATGATGTGTTATGTGTGCAGGTATGCAGCTCCAAAAACTCTTGAGAAATGCTGGTAGTCCATACTGGTGCATACTGATGTGTACTCTTGTGTACTGGCCTACTTCAAGCCTTGCACATAGCTCAAAAAGTTTTGAAGTTCAGCAATCTTGACAATCATGAGGCTGGTTTCAAAAACATGATAATTAAATGATTACAAAAGATCACCATTTCTGCTTGAACCTGGCCTTATAAGCGTGAGTTGGTTGTGTGTGCTAGTGCTGTAACGGTTGGTTCCTGCCTTCCATTTAATGCTGTCAAAATATGGATCATCTCTCAGTAAATCATGTAATGGACTAAGCATCTTCATAAAACGGATATGTGATTACTTTATAGTAAGGAACCTTTTAGGAATTAAGCATATGTGGTAACTTCCTAGTCATTGGACATATGACAAGCACCTCACTGAGTAGATTTCCAAAGAGACGAATAAAGAGAAATATGGACAAATACAGAACAAGGTGAGTATGTCATATATAGTAAATCTGATCTGCATGAAAGGTTTTCTGCTTCTTAAATTTTATTTAATGTAAATTGATGTGATCCTTTGTCAAGAATATTCATTTTTGTCTGTCTTTCCTATTTGGTAGTTTATTAAATTGAGAGCTGGTCTATGGGACATGGCTAAAATTGGAGTTAATTTCACTAAAAGTATTCCAAAAAAATTACTAAGTTTGGAGAGCTGCTTGCATCTTTTTTGTATGTTATCATTTCATACTCAGCATGCTGACATTGATCAACCCACGCTCATATTATAATGTAATATAAAAAATTAGTTTAGGAAACATGAATAATGTTCAGTTAGTTTTACATTTACAGTATTTGTAATAGTGTTTGCTATGAAAAATAAATATACCTCTTGTTTTTGATGTGAATAACATCAAAAATTGAAATTACCTTTCTGTGTCCATATACATGAGCAGGACTGAATACATTATTATGTTTATAATATTTTGGACTGGGCTCTGCTTTGATGCCTCAACATTAATGCAGTTCTTTTTATATTTATGCACAGCAGGAATGTCTTTGATATCAGGTGCTTAACACCCCAAATCCGTTACATGAAAACTGTGGGGTTCAATAGTTCATTGCATATCTTATTTTTAGTACCTACTTTTTATCTTTAATTAACTCAGTGCCCATTAAATGCAAAATGACGCATATTATATTTGTTTACAAAGTTTGTGGTAATTAGAAATGTAAATTTAGGTAATGGAATAGTTTATACATTCACATTTTTGCAGTCTTTGAGGCTGCCTCTTTTTTCACTCAATTTCAATCTAAATAATATGCTATTTTGAGATTAATATGCTATTGTTCTCCATCTTTGTACTTTCCATAAAATAAAGTTAAGCAGTCAGTGCTGATATACTAGGAATTTTTTTCTGATAATGATACTTTTATCACTATTATCTGTTTTTAAATTGTCGAAATAATTGCTTCTGGTGATTTGGTGATGCCTCCATTTATTACTCAGTTGTAACATTTTAGATTGATAACTGATGTAGTTTGACAGTGGCCATGAACTCAATAATGCTATCATAGTAATTTTATTAAATTGCTATTACACTGTCTTTAACTTGGTGTGTATCAAATCATTTTCCAACCATTTTCTTGTTTACAAAATGGTCATGGGAAGTCAGATCCTGCCCTAGCAGCACTTGGTACAAGGTGGTATCTGGTCCTGTATTGTACCAATGACCAATAACTGACATGTACCAACAATTGAGGGCTATTTCAGAATCAAAAACTAACATGCATATCTTTGAGATCTGGAGAGAACATGGGGAGAACCTATAAATTCCATAATGTTATCTGGCCAGGAAGTATAACCTTTGGTTCCTGGAGCTGTGAAGCAGCAGCAGCAGTAACCAATACAAAGTCATTCTACCCTGTGTAAAATCAAGCAAATTAAATTGTCTGAATGTAATATTATCTAAGTATTTTCCCCTGCACTCTTACAATCGTCACCTTAATAAACACATGACCAAAGTGCCATAATATTTTTATTGTTAAGTCTACTATATTACTTTACATTGTTCTAACAGAGGAGAAGCACATCAGCACTAAAATAAATGATGGTCAAACGTACAAAGCAGTTTATATAACAGTAAGTTTTTAAAAACACACAAGTAGAATTTAAAGGGACAGCCAGACCTCAGTGTTGGACCAAATCATGGCCGAAACCAAGCCAAATAAATATTTCAAATCTGAAAATATTGTGGCGAGTGGCTGGGGCAGCTACCCAGCCGGGATGCCTTGGTGGACCGGAGGAGGGCTTGCGCCTCCTCCAGACAATGAGGGGGCGACCACGGGTAGAGAGCTTGAAAGCTCAACCCTGTTGGGGCCCGTGGTCACCACCAGGGGGCTCCCCAATGCCTGGAGAGCCCTGGACCAAAGTACTTCCGCCAAGCCCACGGGAGTGATTCACCCCACGGATGCCACCGGTCCACAAAAGGGCCATATCCCCCTGGTGCGGGGAAATGACAATGGACGTTGCTGGACTGCAGCGGGCTCCAGCAGGCACGCTCTCGCTGAGGACGTCTGGGACGGAATCGCGGTGAGGAAGGCTACGCCGAGGCTAGCACCTCGGAGAGACGGGACCTGCGAGGTGAGTGCCCTGCCCAACGACAGTCGGCCATGTGGGGTCGGACTTACATTTTATGTTGCAGGCAGGGACTGCCCGGATCCACGTCAGTTGCAGCGGCACGCCAAACCGTGGGCCTTCGTCAGTGCAGAGTCGGCAGCAGGAGACGCTGCGGGGAAGGAGTTGCTGCAGCTCACCAGGCCGCGGCAGCTGCAAGGTTGCCCGGAGGCATGTCACCACACCAGGAGAGGGGGAGACAAGATGGCCGCGGACCAGAAGTCCCGCCCCGAGACAGGCACAGAACTGGACAGTGTGTCTTGCATGCCCGCCAATGATTGGTTGGAGGCAGGACCAAGGAATGTCCGTCTCGTGCCGGGGAAGGACCTGATTGGGCCAGAGGAAAGGCCCCTCAGAAAGGAGCCGGCGGATGTGCCTGACAGCCAGGGAAGGCAACCAGCGACTGACTTTCTGTGCTTGCTGGTGGCTCTGCGTGAGCTAGAGGAGTGCCTTCAGCCCGCAGAGTCGCTATTGAAGGTAATGCGCATCCTCCGTAGAGGATTGAAGGAGCTGGAGGTTAAGGCAGTTGCGTCCGTGATGACGCTGCGACAGTAGGCTGATCGGCGCGACGCTAGAGTCTTCGGCCAGATGGACGTGGCTGGGAAGGTAAGTGAAGCCGTCCCCGTAAAGAATAACGGAGATCCCACCGAAAAGTCCCGAGATATGTGTGAACGGGACCGAGTAAGGGGGTCTCCAACAGTTGGAGGCAGCGAGAGGGCTGGCAGGACGCGGGCTGTTGTGTGCCCCATGTCCTAGCGCCCTACGCCCAGAGTCAGCGGCGGCCTCGCTTCGTTCTACAGGGATGCAGATGGGAAGGGGTCTCTTTCTTTGCCATAAGGAGACTCAGACCGTCACGGCGTCCCAGAGGAAAGTCAGGAACCAAGGGAGGAATGCCGGTTCCTCCTACAAGGGAGGACGTGAGATAGGCCGCTCATGTCCAATGGATGATCACCCTCTGCGGAGGCAGAGGGGTGCCCGGAAGTCGGCTGAGGCTATGGGGGTGCAGGTGGCTCCTACAAGAGGGGCACGGAACCCACGGATGGGGTGCCGAAGAGGCAAGTCGCGGGGTGCCGGTTGGAGGGGGGGAGCACTGCCTGTGCGTGGTACAGAAGGACGGCCGGGGGTGGTGTCCAGGCAGCAGCTCTGCCCCTGTCTTTCTGTATGTTGCAGGAACGGACCCTGGACATGCAGTAGGACCTGCCCTCGCGGGACGTGCCGCTCCAGGCAACGGGTCTTAGCTGGCGGTGGGGCACTGTGGCAAGTGGCTGGGGCTGCTACCCAGCCGGGATGCCTAGAAGGACCGGAGGAGGGCTTGCACCTCCTCCAGACCATGAGGTGGCGACTGCCCTGGTTGCTTTGGGGACCAACGGGGGGACCCAGGGGGCACCCCAATGCCTGGAGAGCCCTGGACCTCAGCACTTCCGCCACACCCAGAAGTGCTAGGGGGAAGAGGATCGGGGACACCCAGAGTGCTTCTGGGTACACAGCTGGTGCTTCCGCCACACAGGGGAGTGCCGGCGGAAGATTGCTGGAGGACACCTGGAGCACATCCGGGTGGATATAAAAGGGGCTGCCTCCCTCCATTCAATGGCTGGAGTCGGGTGGACAAGGACAGAGGTCAGAGGAGAGGAGTGGAGGTGGACCAGGGAAAGGCATTGTGAGAAGGCCAGGACTTAAAGGGGTGATTGGTGCTGTGGCACTGGGTTTGTGCACTTTGATAATTGTAAATATAGTGTAAAATAAACACGTGCGGTGAAAACATCATGTCTACCTGTCTGTGTCTGGGCTATACCCCACAATAGCCACTAAATATGTCATCCGTCTGTACCCTGTCCAGATGACACTTGAATGGAAATCATGAGATGTACAGGCAAACAATAAATAATGAGCATAATAGTCATTAGAAACACAGACAAAACAAGAACAAAACTGGAGCAACCAAATGATGGAGGTGGGTCAACTGCTAAGATAAACAGCATCTGACACATGTTGGTTAATTGTATTTAATAGCTGCAGAGACAAAACATACATCTAGGACAAGACATAAAACACAAGACTGCCAGGCTGATGAGTGACTGAACAAAGATAGAATAACTGAGGTGGCTTAACAAAGCTTAACAGCTGTCCCTAAAAAAGAAACAGCTGGATGGGCAGTGTTTCATACAGCACAGATTCTATCCAGAAGACAAACGGGCTGAGGTTGCCACTGAAAACAAGACAGCTGCCTTAACTGGGCTAGAAACCAAGCAGCTTCTGATGGAAGCTTGTGAAAATTTAACCGGTGTACATTTAAGTTCAAATAAATGTTTTCATGTTAGTGATGGGCCAGATTAAGTTGTGTCATTCACTGTACCCTATTCTTGAACATGTTTTTGAACTGATAAGGATATAAAATACTTTTTACAGAGCCGGAAATTCAGAGAGTTGTTTGGCTGTGGACCTGTAGAATAATGCTCCTTCTGAAGAGACTATCAGATTGCAAGTTAAGCAGCTCAGCGAGCTTTGGGGTAGTAATTAACAGGGATGGTTAAAAGGAATAGTCCTAGTCTACATGTAAAACAGTGCTCCACAGGAGATGTGGGTGGTTAGTTGGTTAGTGGAAGGTGCATGAGAGATGAGAGGACCAAACACAGAGGAGATGAAACAATTTTACATTCAGCATGGTAAAGTTTGGCTGGATTGCAACATTGTCACTGCAGGAGTGGAGCAGAGCAGTGAGTGGGAGCTGAGAGATTTGCTCTGCGAGTACGGAGAGAGAGTGGTGTCAGGGTCAGGACACTGAAGCAGAAAATGTCCTTTAACTAGGGAGTCAGTCCAGTTTGGAGCGTGAGTTGAGAACAGACATTCCTAACAGCCCTAAAAGGGAGGGGTGCCAGGCAACGGTAAAAATGTTGGTGGGAGGCTACATGGAAATGACAACAATTTAGTGATTTGTAAACATTCTGAACAGCAGCCAGAAAGCCATACATAAATGCACAGAATTGTGTATTTTTATTTGCAACTTTGTAAGTTATGGTTATTATCTCTCACAGTGAGAACAGGTTACATTCATAAAAGTTTGAATTGAAACCTGGTGTGTTCATGTTTTTACCTTTAATGCTGCATACGTTGGCAGTTACAGTGGTGTAGATATTAAAGCCGAAGCTTTATTTAAAAAAGAAAATATATATAGATATATACATATTGTGAAAAGGAACAGACTCGACACACTTAAAGAGGTTTGGGGCAGCCACCCGTATAATATTCCTAGCTGCAAAAGGTTTCATTTGTATTCAACAGAGTTGTTGAGAGTCCAAGACAGAACTGATGAAGGTTGGAAAAGATGGTAGTTTAAAGTGGTCAGACAGGAAGTGATGTAACTGGAAGTATTGTTTTCTGGCATCAGTCTGGGCGCCGGAACTGGAAGTGACATTCTTCTGGGTGCCGGAACCGGATGTGACTTTCTTCTGGGCACCGGAACCAGAAGTGACTTTCTTCTTGGCACCGGAACCGGAATTGACATTCTTGACTCAGATAGGTTTTCCCACGGCTGGTCTATAGAGATAACATGAGAAGGTTTAGTGCACCCTGCCCTCCCCTGGCCTGGCGTGGAATTTCCTTTACTTGGTCCACACAATGTCCCCCTACTCGCACGTGTGTGACAATATATATATATAGTGTGTGTCTAGGAGGCAGTTTAGGGCTCTGTTGATGGTAATAACCCACTGTTCCAGGGGTTGACTCTGTGTTATATTGCCTTTTTTCTTCCTCCCTCTCCAGAATGGAAGATTGACAGCCACACCATCACTGATGTCACTTCCATTGTTTGCCCTCCTTGACCAACCTCTTACTGCCTGGCACACATATAACCAGAATTTTGGCTATTTTAAAATTAATTCTATTTCGAGGTCTTGTCTGAAAAGATGTATCCACAACTTGTTGCGTGTATTTCATGTTTGCAATGTTTATAATTATACAGGGTGACGAGCGTGCTACCCTAACTCTTTGACATTGTTTTGTCTTCTCTTTACAATGTATTCAAACATGAAAATTACAAATATTTTTATAGTATATGCTATTAATTGTGGTTATTGTAAGCAATACAAACCTACAGCATGTAGGTTAGGCTTTTTTCATTGAGTATCTATTTAGAGGTTTCTTTTACAGATAAATGTCTATTTGCCTTCATTTAAAATAAATTCTGAAACAGATTAGATTCTTTTTGAGCATTCTATTTAGGAAACATAACCAAATAAATCAAGCATAAATGATCCCCAAAATATACTCATTGAACATGGAATGATACAAAGTAGAGTACTTCATTAGTTGCAGAAAACTGTGGCTGAAGATAATATGTCATAAACAGGTTCTGCCGGATGAATCTCTTTACATTTTTTTTTTTTAACTTTTTAACTTTTTTATACTTCAGCTGTTTTTACCAGCAGTAGGCACCTGGGAGTTGAAGTGACATGAACATGCCTAGATGAAATGTACTTTTGGGAAAAAAAAACTGTTGATTACATTTGAATATTCAATACTGTCTAGCCAACTCTGTGTACAATTAGAAAATATTCTGTATTATTGATACATTATGGGGCATCTTGGTTTCAAAGGTGAATGCACCAGAAAGCAAATGTGTTTGTTGGCTGTTATAAAAGTTAATGCTCCAGATCAGTATGTTTCACCAAGGGAAAATAGTGTTTGATTCGTGGCTGAGGTTTGTTAATCATTAGTTGTTTATTGTTTTCTATAGTGCCTGTTATAGTGGAAATCATTCCAAGTCACCTGGCCGACTGCATCATAGATTACAGTATCTGTTATATGCAGCATTTAATGTACACTAAGTTATTTTTCTTTATATTTATAGGATCATAGAGAGTTTTCTGAATTTATCCTGTAGAAAAGTCAAAATGTGCATTAGCAAAAATGTTTGCTAATGTATAGTAATGAACATTCTTTGGGCATTTTGTTTTTAATGCCAAGCAACTGATTGTCCCTGTTAGATTTACTGTATGTCCAGTGCCTGTTGCTGCTCCTGATTTCTCTTAACTATTGTCTGACACTATTTAGAGCACAATATCATCTCACAATTTAAACCAATTCAGTAATACATTCTCATTTTATTCAAAATACACATCATATTAAATGGTTTGAAGCTTTATTATTATGTAACACCTGTTATACACCTGTACTTGAGGGCATCATAATGGCACAGTGGGTAGCATTAATTTCTCACAGTAATTTGGGTTTACAAATTGGCCCAGTAGATGTCAGTGTGAAGCTTGATGTGCTCCTCCTTTTCTGCCACATTGGAAATCATTACAGTTTCCAAGCAGGAAATCTATATATATTTCTTATATGGTTCTATGTCAAAAAGAATAAGATTAAGAAAAAGGGTTAAAACCCACAACCTTGATAAATTAATTTCCTATTACTTATGCATGCTGAATTCAGACGAGAGCACATTTGGAGCATATATTGAACCATATTCTGTAGATCTTGAAAAGATTTACTTAAAAATTTCTATTCTTACTATAGAAAAAAAACATTGGGCGTGGTGCAGTCATTTTAAGATTAGTAGTTCACGTGGAAAGTATAGAAAAATATGAATTGGGATAACTGTTCTAAAGACAGTGGCAAAGCACCGCATTCATTTCCTAGTTTTGTGTTATTGTGCACAGTAAACTTTACAATATAAATTGCTTATTTATTGACAAAACATTTTAAGCAAAACACGGTAAATTTTCTTTAAATTGTGTTTTTACTGCATTTTTTTGTATTTAATACAGGTCTGTATGGACTTGATTTAAACCTTTTAAGTGATAACACATGTTTCAAAAGTTTTCATATTTGTCACCAAAAATAAAAGCATTGCTTTAGCGTATATTTCTTGCCAGACTCTCTAAAATATATATCCTTCTCAAGTCTTAACCTTGTGAATGTGTATGTTCTAGTTCCATTTTATTATAGACCTGCATCAGAAACTGATTGGCAGAGAAGCATGAATCCAGGGCACAAGCAGGTGGGTAAAGTTGAATTTAAATGAACACTTCGTCCCTCCAAAACACAAAGTACTATTTTTACTCCTTAAAAAAACTATTTTCATTATGTTATCAATATGGACAGACTTTGCCACTAGCAGAAAAAGGCAGCGATTAAGTAGAAAGTTGCCTAGAGGTAACGTTTGTAAATGCATGCACTTACTGAATTTTTCTTATAGATCTCTACTCAGTAATTTGGATGGAAACACTGAAAGAAGAAAGATGGCTGTGGAGGGAGACTTGCTGCTGAAGTAGTCTTACTCAATTTCTTAAATGTCCTATATGTGGAATTGTATTAGTTCAGCAAAATAATTTCACATGACTTTTAAAATACCTAATATTAGGTTCCTTCAGTATGAAATTTGTTTCAGTGTTTTAATTTCAGAAGTTATTCCTGATGGAAATGTAATTACTAAAATAAATGAAATGTTTATGTGCATCAAATATATTAAATTTTGTTATTGAGGGCTCACTAAAGCATTGGTCCAACCAGAAATTTTAAACAGGCACAATACAGCTTAAAAAGGCTACATTGAGTTCAGGGATGATGAGAAATGTCCCGGCAAATGCATCATTATTGTCATAAGATGTGTTGTATCTGAGCTTACATACAATAAATGACTAGTGTGTAATACGTACTGTAATCTTGATCTCACCCTCACATAGCTGAATTTTGTTATTTTATAGGTATGTGTACGGTATTCCATATATTTTTCATGTGGTGTTTTAAGTTGCTAGTTTTGCAACACATACAGTGTTTATCCCCTTAGAAGTTTCCATAGTATTACACAACCATGAATCACACTGAATTCAATTTGGCTTTTCTGACACTGATTAACAGAAAAAGACTCTTTAATGTCAAAGTGTAAATAGATTTCTGGAAAGTGATCTAAATGAATTCCAAATATAAAACACAAAATGGTTGCTTAAGTATTCACTACCTTCAAAAATGAATCAAGTGCATGCACCTTTGGCAGCCATGAGAGCCTTAAGTCAGCATCCATAGGTCCCTCCATCAGCTTTGCACATCTGCACAATTTAATATTGCCCTATTCTTCTTTGCAAAACTGGTCAAGCTCTGTCAGGTTGCATGAGGATTGTGAATGAATAGTCTTTAAGAAGGCCAGCCACAAATTCACAATTGGATTGAGATCTAGACTCTGACTCCAGGACATTAACGTTGTTTTTAAGCCATTCCTGTGTAGCTTTGGCATTCTGCTTGGGGTTGTTCCCATTCTGGAAAACTAATGTTCTCCCAAGATGCAGGTTTCTTTCTGATTTTCCTCCAATATTTTCCTGTATTTGGCTTAATTGATTTTACCCTCACAAGCATTCCAGGGCCTGCTGCAGAGAAGCATCCCCACAACATGATGCTGCCACCACCCTGTTTCATGCTGGGGATACTAATGTGATAATTTGATAATGTACAATGTTTGGCTTAGCCTGATGGCCAGAAAACTCGGCACGGGGGGGCCTAGGATGCAAACCCTGGTCTCTTTACTGTGAGGCAACTACACCACTGTGCCACCCCATTAGTTGTTACATGAAAGCCAAATTTGGTCTTTATTATATAAATCTGAAAATCAGGTTCAGACTTAATTACAGAGTTAAGTAAGTAAAGATAGCCCTTAAGAATGGAAAGAATAAAGTCTGTATATAGGAGAGTCAGTATAGCTTACAAATTCGTCAGTTCAGGAAATTGCTATAGAGAAGTAGATGCCTGTGTTTTTTTGAGTATAAAAGCTGAAATATTTTTTTTTTTTTTATTTGTCTATAAAACAAATTTTGTTTGAAATTTTACTTGTCAGTCTTCCTGTTCTCTTATTCTTCTCAATAAATAAGTTATTATTTTAGAGATCATTTAAAAATGTGTAAGAGGAAAGAGAAAGAGCACCAACTAAGTACAAGAAGTGTGTTTATTCTTTGTGAAGAAAAGAAAGTCTACAAAAAAGCATGCTGCTTTGTGAATATACTGAAAGCCTTGAATACAAGTATTAAGACCACGTAATAAAAAAGAAAATGAGTGACACATAGAGTAATTTTGGTCAAAATGTGATGCTTTAATTAGAGTGAAGAAGGGAGCATTATATGGTCCTCAACAAATATCATCTATGGCAGCTATGACACGTGTATTGATTAGCAGTTTTCATTTTTAGAAATGTATTCACTGCAGTTTATATTCTGTTCAGATACTGAGTTAGTATTGAAAAATGCAGCTAATAAAGAGTTTTCATTTACAGTAGCCGTTTTTAATGAGGCAGTTCTGTTTAGCCATGCATGCACAATAGTACTAAGACATGATTAGTAAAAAATTGTATATAGTATAACTTAATATTTAAGAAAATTGGAAAAAAAGTTGGAGCAACTGAATTAGACGTGTCCTAAAATTTCAACCTTATTTCAGGAAAATGAAAAAAAAAAACACCTATGGTGCTTTTAAGGATCAACAAATTATATTCATTTTGGAATCTGCAAAGAGCACAACGTCAGATCTAAGGTAAGTATAAAGTATACATACATTATAAAATAGCACATGTATTTTGAGTGATCATATATAAACATGCATTGTGACTAATTGTGGTTTTAGTGGAAACTAAAACAACTTAGGCTTCAACCATTAAAGTTTTAATTTTTACTGGAACTTGTAGCTGTTTTACTTCAGTGATTTCAATACCTGTAGCTCAGTATCTCAAGAAAATAGCAAATCAACACAGTAATCCATTTTTTAAAGTAGCTCCAGGAATCAACAGAATTTAATCAATACTTTCTTCTTATTCTCTGACGCATTAGGTATACTTACCATTGCTGCTACTCATGCAACACTTCCAGTCGGGTTCTAAAATATAATGAAGAGTTGCATTGAGACAGAAAAAGTATCCAGTTTATTCTGAAATTGGTAGAATGACCAGTTCCTTTTACGCTATCTCAAAAGAGTGGGGATGTTTTTCATGTCGATTTTCACATGGAAGTAGGAGCTTTACTGTATTCTGTAAAGGTAAAAATAGCAGTAATGACCCTTTCAACCTATAAATGTTGTGACCGCCGCCACTTGGTAATGTGGCCGCTCTTCAGAAACTCCCTGTTAAACAGTGTTTTAATGGGAAACAAACACACTCTTGAACACTCTTCTCCCTCCTCTGTGTGGGATCAGCTGCAGGCTTGCAGTGCAAGGGGCTTCGAACATTTAAAAGACCGAGCCGCACCCATCCTAATGTCTCACTCTCTAGTCCTCTCTCCACCAGACCCCCTCTGCTCTGGTCACTGCTCCCGAGCCGCTGTACCCACTCGAAGAGGAAGACTTTTGTTATTCTGACCTGGAGCCAGGGGCTGAGCCGACTCATTTGACAGTTGTTTCCTGTGAGCGCAGACCAGCTCTGAAAGGGTCTTTTGTTCAAATCTGCCAGTACAGCAATAAAGTTTTTACTCCTCGGAAATCCTTCTCTGCTCCCCTGTGCAACTTTGTGACCCAAGCTTGACAATGTATTAAACAGCTAAAAGATGGAATTGCTAATTATTATTGATAATGACAGCTTGGTCACTGTATGAAATATTCAATTTGTGGTTTCAAAGGTTGGTCCTTCATATTTAAAAGAGGAAGTTGGAGGATTCATTGACTTAAAGATTTTCTTACAAACCTAATCTTCTCAAATCCAGAATCCTCTAGGAGGACTTGCCAATAAACTTTTGGTAAGTTGGTCATTGAGATTATGGTGCTTACCCAGGCTTCTCTCTAAAGTTCATTACGTCATTCCATTGGTTCACATTAATTTTGGACACTTTGTTTTCTTTAAACATAACTATACCATTTGTTTTACTTTATTGTTCATGGCAGGTCTCAGGGCTGTTTGACAGGTGTGTAATTCACTGATTAGATTGTTTTATTAAAAGTGTTTTTACTACAAAGATTGAGAAGACACCTTTGTTTTTTTCATTTAATTTTTGCAGTTGTTCCCCCTATTGTCAAGAGACTGTGTTTTATGCTCTGCTTTTCACAAAAGTTATAAGACCTGTATTTTTACCTTCTTCTTTTACTCTTACCTTCTAATTCACCAGACATTAATAGACTTAACTACAACTCAGCCTCTGCTTGACAATTTCACTAACCATACTAGAGTTTTTCCATAAGATTTCATGAATATGAAGTTTGCTCTTCATGCTTGTGTGAGTTTTATTCCATTCGTTTTGTTTTCCTACCACATCCCCAAAAAATAAATGTTAGATGTAGTGGCTACCCTAACCTGGCTAAGAACAAATAATTTTAAGTGTTTGTGTGTTTGATTGTTCTGTATTAATGCCTGTCTTATACAAATATCGCAATGTAGGCTCTGACCTTTTATGAACTTGCATTGAAAATGAAAGGATGGTGTGGTTGTTGGAAGAACTGCCGAGGCACAAAATAGAAAATTTTGGTGCACCAACCTAGTCGTCCCTGTTTAATAAAGCAAGAGTTCATCAAAACGCATGCTCAATGGCCCTAAATAAACAGAAAACCAGGGTCCTTGTCACTAACCTTTTCTCTTGGCTGGTAAGCCTAGTAAAGTAACGGTGGGAAGGAGCTCTGTCCTGCAGTGCGTTCTTGTATGTAGCGAGGAAATCAGAATGGGTGGAGTCAATTGCCCTCACAAGGCATCTTCTTAGGGAAACAGAGGATATGGTTAGCACCAGCACCCCCCTCTTGACCTGAAGTGGACATACATAGTTCAGAAGAACCCGGTGGGTTATCCACTGACATGTATGAATGACAATGGATTCAATATACCTGTATTCCTGAGTTACTCAATCCAGTTTAGGGTCATGGGGGAGCAAGTATGCAGTTATGCACACACCAACACTTAATCTCACATCTTTGAAGATGCTGGGAGGCACAGGGTGAATGTATATACCCCTAATATACAATGATCAAATGCAGGATTTGAATCATGACATTGGACCTGTGAGTCATCAGTAATGACCACTGTGCCATAATGATACTCTTACCTTACTTTGCATTGTTCCCATTTTACTGTTATGGACAACTTTGAACAAATATGTAGGAACTAATCATTTACGTAGTCATCTGATAATTAGATATGATAAACCCAAGTCACCAGAAGTTACAGAATTGCAGATTTGTAAATGGAAAATGCATTCTACACTAAAGTATCTTAATATTTTTAACTTCTGCATTTATCACAGTGCATTAATATTTCACTAGTTTTATGCTACACTTTCTGTTTGGGAGATAAAGCAATACACAGTAATCTCTCCAAACAAATCTTATTTATTTATAGAAATACAAAGAACACAAATGCATGTCACCAAATTAAATAACTGAAACAGCAGTTTCCCCAACTCTATTTCCAGTAGACCATAAGCTTAATGTACATTTCATATCTTTTTTATTTATTAATTTTCACAAAAGCTGGGCACTACCTCACATTGCCTCATTTTTCATTTCTTTTGAATTTTGTGACAAAAGTCATTTAATTTCTATCCCATTATTATCGACTGTAAACTCGCATGAGACTGCTCAGTTTGTGAATGCGGTACAGAGATTAAAATAAGTCATATCCCCAGTGGCATGTTTTGCTGCTTGCTGAAGATTAGTTGTATGTTAGAATTACATATGCTGTATGATTACTTTAGCAGCCTGAGAGGTTTTCAAATCAAAACCGCCTTCTGGTGTACAAGGTAGAGTAATTTGAAAACTAAGCACTGGAAAGCTACAGAGTAAGGTTCAGAACTCTGGGACACTCTCTGTGCTACTAGTAGTGACTTTTTCTTTGTAGCCTAATACCTTAATTCTTTGAGACCTAGCTTTAATTTCTTGTCTTAGTTGTTTGTCTTTAGTTTTTCATCTGTACTTTATTTGTAAAGGATAGTAAATGATAATTAAGTATTTTCTTTGGGATTGCTAGGCCAGTACACATCACAAACAAGATAAAGCATTGTCAATTACTGGGAGACATACTTCTCTTCCAATCGTCTAATTCACCTCACTTCACCTCAATTCAACTCCTTGATGGCATCAGCTATTTATTCGTAGCTCCCATAATTCTTTGAAGACAAATGTGACAACTGTGAGCTATAGTAATCATGGTATTTCAATCTAGGTGTTTATGCATAAGTGAATCTGCCACAAACCCATCTGAATACCAAACATCTTGCAAATTTAGACAGATATTTTACAATTTATTTCAATCCTAGCCTTCTGGTTTTTCTCAATGTAGTCTTCTTCAGATGGTTAAATGCACAACTTTGGGTAGAAGAGACAATGTTTCAGGGTTGGACATTTTGTACAAAGTGGTGAGATAGGGTATTTAAATTAAGCTTACCTTAATTCTGTGATTTTATTTACTGGAAATATGGCCTTTCTGCAGTTGTTATTTGTCATGTTTGCCTCAAATTTTCTGCCAAGGTCAATAGATTAAATATCTGTACTTTTTTAACTTCAAATCATTACAGATGTGTTTATATATTCCTCATACCTTTCCCTAATAAAAAAAAAATAAATACAAGTAGGAGCATACAGAAAGGAGAAAATAATTTACTAAATAACCCTTGTCTATTTTGAAAAGCAGAATGAACAAAATATTTAAACAACATCCACTTAATCCAAGTCAGTTTTACAATGGCCAGAGATTTACCCAAAAGCACTGGGTACCAGTTCTTCACAGTATCTCCTCATGCACACCCAAAACTCACAAGGGCCCAATCTAGAGTCACTTTTGGGATATGGGAAGCTAACCAGAGTGTTTGGAGAAAAAATCCATGCAGACAAAGAGAAAATGTGCAACTGCCTCGACAAGGAATTCAAATACAGGAAATATAGGGTCCAAGAGGCAGCAGTGCTATCCAGTGCACCTCTCCACTGTAGAGTAATTAAAGTAAAGCTATATTTTACTCTAAATGTTGCAACTACACAGACAGAGTGGTTGGATAAAAAAAAAAAAAACACAACCAACTGCATTTATCAATATAATTTTGTTTAATTTCCTAAAGCAGAGACAGGAATTCACTGTTGGGTTGATTGCTATGAATAATGCATCTTCACAAACTAACATAAAAATGTTTAGCTAAGTTTAAAGCACAAAACTAATAAACCTTACTGATAGATTTCTACTGGGGCCTAAAAGTACCAAGCAACCTCAGATGATCTTCACTGACAGTGTTCTTTTTTTATTTAATTGATTTTATTAAAATCAAATAACATTCCATACAAATAACTCAAGTTTTACAAATCAACCCCACCCCTGAGAAAGAGAGCTAGGCCAGCAGAGTAAAATGTTAATCTAGTAAAAATAAGTAAATAGATAAATTAATAAATGAATAAAGAGAAATAGAGTAAAAGAAGGGAGAGAACCTGCTTCCTTAATTTAAATGCTTATTCTAAAATGTTATTGATTAGATCCTGCCGGGTTTTGAAAACATTTTGTACAGATCCTCTAAGTGCAAATTAGATTTTTTCCAGTTTCAAATAGTATATAACATCAGTTACTCACTGACTTAGAATAGGAGAGTTAGGATTCTTCCAGTTGAGCAAGATAAGTCTATGTGCCAATAGTGAAGTAAAGGCAATTACAATTTGTTTGCCCTTCTCCATTTTAACATTAGAATTACCAAAGCCTACGAAAAAACTTGTAAATCTGTTCGCACCTCTCCATCAGCGTCTTTTGTCCTGTAAAAGTGCTGATAAAGACAAGCAGCAAGCAGCCTGCTATTCCATCCCCCCACCGCCATAGAACATGCACAATGTGAAGTGCTGGAGTTTTAGAGTGGAAATAATAGATCGTTATTTGGAACATATGCATTTCATGTGTGTTTCGTTGCTACAATAATCTGTTTAAACACATTGTTAAAACAGAAACTTTTTTCATATTTTAGTAATAAATGACAAAATGTAGGCATAAACTATATAATGTGTGAAGCCTGAAGTCCAAAGATCAAAAAAATACTTTCACAAAAGGTTCAAGGATGATAAAACAGCTTCCGTGGCGTAGCAGAAAGATTTGCTGACTTGTACTCAAGAGTCCCGGTTCGATCCCAACTGCCTCCTATATTTGCCGTTTTCAGTAGTGAGCTGCTCTTATTGTTAATATTATACAGTAAACACATACATTTGGTTTGCATCTGTAACAGCCAGTGTACATCTATAGTACTTGTAAAAGTTACCTTTTTTTTTTTTTTTTTTAACTTTTATTCTCTCAGTCTCGATCACGATACATACTACCGCCCCCTAGGGGGCCTGACGCTGTTAGCTTTTATTTGAAACAGGGAGTAACTGTAGATGTGAGTGGTGTTTTGAGGCAATGGAACTAGACATTCACTGATCTGGATGGATAAAAGCTGACTCAATTCAGTTTTATTGAGTGTTCCTGCTCACTCTGAATTAGTATGCACCTTATGGTCCATGATGTCAAAGCCGCACTGACAAAAAAAAAACAGAGACATAGGTATATATGATATTTGGAATAGCTCATTTTATGACCTGTATAGTACAATTCGGAAAACATTGTGGCACGGATGCAACATTATTCATATTCATTCGCATAACATCTTGCAGTTGTAATCAGTGACCGTGTGTTTCACATGCTTTTTTTTTTTCCCCCAATCTTGCCAGTCCCCACATGTTGATGTATGGGGGTGTTTCTTTTGTACTCCAGGACATGCAGAGGAACGAACAGTACAGAGAGGTCAGTTCAGTGCTATATGCAATCATCAGATTCAAATGTTAACAGTTCACACACACGCAAGGACTGTCCTTCCTACATTTATAACATGTGTACCTGTTGCAATGCACACATAAGTTTTTTCGTAGGCTTTGGTAATTCTAGTGTTAAGCCCATCTGGGAGTACCCCAAACACAGATGTTAGTGGATTAGGAGGGTTTGTGACACCAAGGCTGTCTGCAAGGCATTTAAAGATTTTGGTCCAAAATGATGTTAATTTGGTGCACGGCCAAAACATGTGGCCTAGTAAGGCCGTAACTTGACTGCAGTGTTCGCAGGTTGGATCTTGCCCTAGAAACATTTTGGTTGACTGTCAGTCTTCTACGCTGCAGTAGGCACTTTGAGAACTATATTATAATCCCATTGTTTAGACTCTGAACTTGGCAAAACAAGTTGTTTGTTGTGAGGGCTCTCCATCACTCCTTATCCTCCTGGACCTCAAAGCAGCATTTGATACGGCAGATCATAATATTCTCCTTCATCATCTTCACTATATAATCGGACTTTCTGGCATTGCTTTGGAGTGGTTCGAGTCCTATCTTACAGATAGGGCTGAGTATGTGGCCTTGGGGGATGCTAAATCTCATATCCACACTGTCACCTGTGGGGTCCCGTAAGGATCAGTCCTTGAGCTGACTCTTTTTAATATCTATAAGCTACCCCTGGGTCATATCATCTGCAAGCATGGAGTTTCATTCCATTGCTATGCCGATGATACGCAGCTCTATATGAGACTGGCTTCGACTTCTCTTACACCTCCATTAACCCTATCCTCCTGCTTGGATGAGAATGAGGCCTGGATGTCCAAGAACTTCCTCAAGCTGAACAGCACTAAAACTGAAGCTCTTTTAATTGGCACCTCCCATCTACTTTGTTCCTCTGTAAATTGTATTTCCTTTTTTGACTGTACCATTACCCTCTCCCCTTCTGTTACAAATCTGGGTGTCAAGCTAGACTCCCATCTGTCATTTGATACACAGGTCCATCACCTTTGTAAAATTGCTTTCCTTCATCTCCGAAACATAGCCAAACTCCGTCCCTACCTTGCCCTCTGTGATGCTGAAAAGCTGGTTCATGCCTTTGTTTCATCCAGGCTGGATTATTGTAATGTACTCCTCATCGGGATCCCCAGCAGGAGCCTTCAAAAGCTCCAACAAATTCAAAATAGTGCTGCAAGAATCCTGATGAGGGTGCGGAAAAATGAACACATTTCACCAATCCTTCAATCACTTCATTGGCTCCCTATTCACCTCCGTATTAAATTCAAAACTCTGTTTGTTTACTCACCAGTGTATCCATGGAAATGCTCCACAATATCTGAAGGAACTCCTTATACTACAAACCACTGCAAGAAACCTCCATTTTGCAAATACCTACCGCCTTCGCTCCCCGGTGATCAAACTTCATACAATGGGTGACCAAGCCTTTGGAAAGCCATTCCAGAGATCATAAGAACACAGCAGGCTGTGGGCTGTTTTAAAAAACAGCAAAAGACTTTTCTATTTAGGAAAGCTTATTAACAAGAATGCTATAATTATTGCTGTTTTATCTCTGTTTTTATTTTTCCTTGCCTTTGTTTCAACTTTTTATGTAGCACTTTGAGATTTACTGCTAATGTAAATGTCCTATAAATAAAATGCATTATTATTTATTATTATTAAACAAGTTAGACAGTGTACACATGGCATAACATTCAGGTACTTTTGGCAACTAAGTTAACTGATATGAAAGTTGGAGTATTTCATATTTTTATTTGCTTCATCGAAGAGTCAGTTATTACTTTGTGTTAAATAAATAGTTTTGTAACAATGCATCATATTCAAAAGTAATAGTGATAACAGAATGCAATTACATGCTTTTTCAGCAGCAGTTTACATTGGAGTTAGCTTTCATACACATCAGAATCCAATTCAAATGATGTAATGCCATTGATTGATGTGTGTTAACTATGGAATGTTGGTTACTAATTATTGTTCAGTTTTCTTAAACATATTTTTAAAAGTATACCCAATAGAGTAGTATCCAATAATTAGCAGTTTAGAGATATCCAATACAAAATAACCAACACTAACATAAAATCATGAGAAACTTGAATGGAGAAAAGAAACTGAAATAAGTTCCCCACCTAGCTACAATATTAATATCAGTTAAAACATGATAATTCGTTAAAATTAAATAAATAAGTAAGAACCTGGGAAGGAACTGATTTATTGTATAACAGAAATATGATCACAAATAGTTCAGGGGCTTGTTGTGATTGTTCATGTATATCTGGGATTAAAAGATTGGCTCTGGGCAACAGTGATCAGGGGCTTAAGCCACTGAAGCCTCCCACCTCTGAACACCACTGTCCATTGTTAAACCCATCTCATCTTTACATCAGTTAGGGCAGCTGCACCTTTCCCATGTTATTAATGACTGTAGTTCAAACACCATTTAGCTGAAGGTTGATAACGTCAGTTCTTTAGAATAATAATCAGATAATATTGTTCACTCAATTCTGTTTTGTATATGCTTACTTAATTGCTTTCCACTCCTTTTATTTCCAGAGAAGTGACTTTTTGTTCTCTATTAGTTAACTAACCTAAAGCAGAAGGAGAAAGGCATTGACATTTGAGTGTGCGCACTCTGCCCTGCCTTTGACTCATTTCCATTCGGTATCTGCGCGGCTGTCAGACAAAAAAAGAGGAAAATATATAACATATAAAAGTTCAAGGAACTCCTCTCGAGGTAAAGTTGAAACAGTAAACTCATTCTTAGCATAGACGTCACACAGAACATTTCTCCATTTTAATTTGTCAATGCCTTCCAAAGGGAAATTTTAAAATCTGTTTGAGATATCTGAATGAAAATTGAAATGTCTTGACAGATGTCTCTGAAGAATTCTTTGGTCCATGGGGGAGCTGAGTTGTTTCATGTGGACAGACAGATGGATAGACAGACATGGGCTTTTGCAATAGGTGCTTCACGCATTATATATGAACACACCTAAAAAAGTATGGATAGTATAGCCAGGTGTAGATAAAACCTGTTAATGCAATAAACCAAATAACGTCAAGGATACAACACATTGTTAAGTAATGGTAGAGATCATGGATGGAGTGAAATGAAGCTTATGTTGGCTAATTGAAGGTTAAATGCTAATATCTATTTCTACATACCGTAGAAAACTATACCGTGTCATTTTTGAACAGCATAGTGGTGCAGAAAAAGGACTGCATCATTACTGCTTAATTGAGTTCAGATTCTGATCGCTGTCTGTGAGTAGTTTCAACAATTCTTTAGTGTAGAAAATTTGGTTAAAATTGACCACTCCCCCCCCCCCCACCCTTTTTGATAAGAGAAGGAAGAGTTTGGGAAAAAATTAATTACCCATACAGAGCAACAGTGCCATTTGGAAATTAACTTCTTCCTTTAGCAGTGATATAATAATAATAATCTGATTGCAGTGTTACATTACTGTTCGAAGACCATCTCTGCCTATTCTATTAGAGTATACTTTTAGTCACAGAATCTGTCAGAGCTCACATAAGATTAAAACATGTGGAAATCAAACATAAAGAATTAAAGTTAAAGTCAACCTGCATCTTTTCTTTTGTTTATGCCAGTAATCTGTGCATAAAACATAATGCATTCGTCAAATGTATTTACCTTACCTCTGCATATTATTGCATTTCAGTTGTCATCTTGGTTATTGTTCTGGCTCCTGCCTCTATGACTCTGTCATAAATAGATGAATCCAATTCCAAGACTGCTTATATCTACACCACTTTTTTAGGGTCAGGTGATGCTCGATCCTGTCATGATATCACAATCTGAATAGATGTCACAAAGACTACTATTTGCCAGAAACTAAAAAACACACTTCACGTTCAAGGTGACTGGCAAAACTGCTGATTTAGAACAACTTCATCTATTTGTTCTTGAATCCCTTTACACAGTACTAGGTTGCCTTAACATATATCTTGACAGCACTGGTTTATTTGGTAAAATGCATGATTCCACCTGTTACTATTACAGAGGATTCTCTGTGATGAGAATCCCAAATTTGAAAACATGATTTTTTAAATTTAGTGAAATATGTATGGTTTTGTGAGCCTCCATCGTAGCTGCTGTTACCAAAGACTTTCACTGTACTAGATATGTGCAGCATAGTACTACTATACCCTTCTTTATCTACATGCAAAGAATTATTGGTTGGCTATAAAAAATTCTTGAGAGTAATGAAAGTTCTTGAGTAATATGTCTCCCTATAACTCTGGATTGGATTAAACAGGTTCAGGAAAAAAGGTCAGCAGGGTTGCATGTTGTTAGAGCTACTTCCTTACTGATCTAGGATCTTGGACTTGAATCTCAGCCTGGCCTCTGCCACTGTGGGTTTGCATGTTCTCCTTGTATTTCTGTGAGTTTATCTTTGGGCACTATAACAACTCTAGGTGTTGTGCCAGCCACACAACCCGACACAGACAGACACTAAAGGCACACTGATAAAAACAAAGATGTTTTTATTGTTTTCTTCACCACGTGGGAAATGCCTTCCCCATTTCCCAAAGGCATAACTCAGTCCCGCAAACACAAAAGCACACAATACTGACAATTCTTCTCTCTCTTTACTCCTCCACTCAGCTCAAGCTTCATCCACCTTCCGCCCTACTCTGGCTCTCCAAGTACGGTCCACTTGTCCCTTAAATAAGGCACCTGGAAGTGCTTCAGGTGTTTGTTGCCCTACTTCCGGCAGCACTTCCGGGTGTGGCGGAAGAACCAACCATACAGGCTCAGGAACAGCTGCAGCGCCCCCTGGCGGCACCCCCAGATCTCATCAGGGCTGTATCAGACTCCATCTCACCATGAAACTCTGCGGGTGTCCGAGTCACGGCTGCCACCCAGTGGGGCTGCCATCTAGTGTTTCGGGGGAGGTATGTTTTCTGTCCACACTGGCTTCCCCGGTCCTTCCATAGCAGAGGTGTCCCGGGCGAGCAAGGGCCCTGGCCATCTATGACAGCACATTATTTTTTTTTCACTTTCCAATAGATATGCATGTTATGTGAGTGTAGCTGTGTATGTGAGTGAGCTCATCTATGGACTGGTGTCCCATAAAGACCTTGTACATGATGCTGACATAACAGCTTCAATCTCCACTGATCTGAACTGGATGAAGCAAGATTAAAAATGCAAGGATGAATAAATGAATCAGTTTGGTACAGGAAATGAATGGATAGACATATAGTTGCTATTCTCTGGATAAAGGCGTTAGCCAAAAATGTAAATGTAGATACTTTTAGTACTACAAATTTGAGTCCTTTTTGATAGATCATAATATATGTTCATAACAAAAACCTGGACCATAAAAATGACTGAACACAAATAACAGGTGTGTTTATAGATATTAAGCAGTTACAAAGAGAACAGAAAGACCTGAAAAGCAGGTCAACAATATAGAAGGTTCTTTAAACATTGTTTCTGGAAATCAATGCCATTCAATAATGAATGGAGAGTATAGCAGTGCCTTTGGCTCAGGCTAGTGGAACCATCAGAGAAGACAGATAGATAGATATTAGCAATTTACTGTTGACCAGAAATAAATACAGGGACTTTATTAATCACTGCCGCCTTATAGTTAATCAACAGTCATTAACTTCCACTACTAATAGTGCTAAAATAGCTTTTACTATTTTCCTGCTGGTGCATTAGCCATTAGAATGGACATCAGCTCTTTAAGTAGCAAATCATCCATACTGCTTTAATTTGGAAGCTTTTATTAAAGAATTCAGTACAACCTTTGACCAACCCAGGCGAAGAGGGGTGGCAAAAAATAGATTGCTGAGTTGCAGTATTACATAACTTCAATCAAGACAGTAGCGTTTGAAGTGGATTGAAATAAATAGGCTTTAGTTTCACTTTTCCTTAACAAATTGTCAAAGGAATTGAAAGATAAGCACGGTACCCAAGAAATGGGTTAATGTTTGTATGAAATAGTTAATGTTGCCTTACAATTAGGAACAATGTCTTGCGGAGACTCAATAGTGGGAAAAAGTAAACCACTGAGTTGTAAGCCCCTAATTAAGAACTTATTTAAATGGAGAAAACAAGGGTTGGTTTTAAGGAAAGACAAAAAAGAGCTTTGCAGGGCTTATATGCTTTTATTGAACAGAATAATCACACATAATAGCCACTTGTCCAGAGCTTAAGGCAAACTAGAGCACACACTTTATGACAATCCTATCCTCATATGTCTATTGAAACTGAGGAATTATCTGTGCACCTTGATTTTCTGGCAGCATAAAATTTACTTGCATGAATTTCTTGGAGACAACTTTGAAATCAGCCTTTACCTTTGAAATATAGGTTAAAAATTCACTTTATAAAGGTTGGTCCAATTTATGGTATAATACATCATTTATGTATGATAAAATTTAATTCTTCCTCACCAAGAATTCAGATTTGGAGTCTACATATAGAAGAATTTACTTGTTCCCTCTTCCCAATGCACTTTTGGGTATCCTGTAATTTTCCAAACATAACACCAGTATTAATTGTGGTTTTAGAATTTTAATTTCTTGGAGTGTTTATTGGGTACGCAACTGATTTCACTCCAGCAGTGAAAACCTTTCTTCAGTGTTTTATACCCTCCCATAAGATAATAAAGACTTGGATGCCACTTTCAGTAAACTAAAGTCACTTGAGTTATCACATTGCAGATTCAGCTGCTTCCAGGGCTCCTCTCCCTAAGAAAAAACTTTACACTCAATCCATACTGGAATTATACATTAATGTAGAAATAATTGATTAATTATCAGTCTTGCCTTTGGCACTGTTGGTAATTTAATAAATAATTTGGTAAGGCAAATACTTTATTTACCATACCTTTCTCTGTTGTAGTAGGTAGGTCACCAGCCAAGACTTATACCAAAGTAATTGAACCTCACTTGTTTTAAGAAACAGAATAATAAAATGTATTGCTAAACACAAGGATCATGGAAATGTGATAACTGCATATAAATATAGATATATAAAACAGGACACAGACGAATTAGACAGACAAACATATAACATAGAATAGGCTAGTTATTTAGAGTTCTAATTTTTCTGAGTAAATCTTTAAAGATGATGTCAATAGTTGTGTGGAGTAGTTGCTTTGTTGATGCTCTGGGTTCAACTGGAGGATTCCACTTGCATAGGAGTGCACTGTCATGCTGCATGATCATTTGTCTGTGGTGTGCAGTGCTCTTCTCATTTAGGCCCTTTGTCATCTGTAACTTCATAGGGAAAAGCATTACTCTTTCAGCTATTACAGTTTAGATGCTTAAGTTCCCCTTATGAAGTAATATCTATTCTCAGGCTGCTGACAAGGTTAATTGGTTTGATAGACTGGATCTAAGCTTTTTGGTCAACAAAGGGAAGAGATTGGTAGCTTTCAGCTCTCCAGCGTGGCTCATCAGCTTTTTAGTTTCAGAGAGAAGTTTTAGAGGTGTTTAGTCATTTTGGAGACTAAAGGGTAGAGTGCCTCAAAGGAGTCTCCAGGGAGTTCAGTGAGAATGTCCAGACATTATATACAGATGGGATGAGTGTAACTAGTTTATGAAAAAAGATTGAAACCCTCATAATTAAAGTCACTTCCAGTCACAAAGTCAGTATCATACCATAAGTGCATTGTTTTGTTCATCACAGTTGTCATTTTTTGATGTACAGCTCTTTGTTCTAGCTTGAGTTCATTTTGCATCTCAATAAGTTTTCAGAGGGGTCTCTGCAAAGATGTCAGTTTAACTTTGCATTACACCTTTGTTATCAGATGAAGTACAGACTGGTGCTGGTTCAATGAGTTACCATATATACTCACAGATAAGTTCTCTCACGGATAAGTCGGGACATGATTTTATAAGTCGAATGCGGTAAACCCACACTACTGGTACAAGAGATTATGATATGCTAACGACTGCCTGCGAGAGTAACCACGGAGCACACTGCCTGTTTTTACTATGTGGGTGCAGCAATGTGCTGTATCAGCGCATGCTCCTAACCTCTCTCTCTCTCTCTCTATTGTGCCTACATGACCACATGGTAATACCCAAACTATTCCGAAGCTACGTTTGCACTGATTTGTGTTTTTTGTATCTCACAACCTCATACACCTTTATTTTAAGGGCATCCCTTATCTACGATGGAGCGTTTGATCAGAAGAAAATATGAAGCTGGTTTTAAATTATACATCGTTGAAGTAGCAAAAGAAATTGGTAAATGTATTGCTGCAACAAAATTCAATACATCTGAGAAACAGATGCGAGATTGGAGGAGGCAAGAAGATGTAAAAAAAAAATGATTAAGTGTCGCATTTTTGAACAGGCGTATAAGTCGGGGTCTGATTTTATGATCAATATTTCAGGTTTCAAGACCCAACTTATATGTGAGTATATATGGTAAGTACTTACTTTGAAATGGAACCTGGGAGATGGTGAAGCTGAATTTCTGCATCCATGTTAAATTTGCTGTCTTAATAGTCCTAGTATGTCACTAAAGCCTAAATAGTTCGTTGTCTGAAAGTACGTGGTGTTAGTGTGTTAGATAGAGGATGCGGTTCATAATGGCCCTCAGTTTTGTTTTAACTCCTTCCTTTACTACTACCTCCAGACAGTCAACAGTGCATCTCATAACAGCCTGAAATTTTAAAATACTTTGTTAATTCAGTTGTTATGTTTCAGACATTATCCCCAAGGTTCACTGAACCTTATACAATTCTTAAACGTGTCAGTTATGTTTATTTTTAGATTTTTAGTGCAATAAAAATGCAGAAGCAATCTTCTTTGGTTCCTCCTTCTTCCATAGAGGGAGTAGATCTGACAGAAAATGGTAGGGATAGTTTAGAGTGTTCTGGGGTTTGCCCTTTCTCTGCACCTTCATCTAAAAGGTTTTCTCCTACAGATTTAAAGTCCTTTGAAAGTATAGAGGGGACAGAACAAGGATTGCTTTTAGAAACTGGACATATGAAAGAATGTTTGGGATTGGTAGATGAAGATCAAAATAAGAGACAAGTGGATCAATTGGTTTCTAAATGTGATATAGTATGCGGAGAGGGGAAGCAGTTAGAAGTGATAAGAGGAACTTACAGAATGACTTACGAATTAATAATCTTGCTTTAGCAGATGTGATGTTTCCAGCCAGTAGACATGCAGGAATCTAATACAGTATATGGACATGATAATTTACCAATTAATGGGGAGAAAATGATGACATATTAAATTATTCAAATTGGATTAAATTATTCTCCAACTGTAACTGTAGCTTCCCCTTCATTAAAAAATAGAATCGAAATAGCAGATCAGCCGATAGTACAGTACATGAGAGAATGTTAGATAAAAATAATATATGGACTATTGACCTGAAAAGCCCATATCTAATTAACGGGGATTCAAATTTGGGAAGGATTGAACAGTTTGGTACAGTTATGGACTGTATGAACTATTTTGATCGTATACATTTTGTACATTTAAATGTAGATAATTTGAATGTAGCTGAAAAAAGATTATTACATTTCTTTAAAAAGAATAGACATATCATTATCAAACACAGCTGACAAGGGTTCAATGACTTTCATAATGGACAGATCACAATATCTATATGAGGCTAAAAGACAATTGTCTAATACTTTGCATTATCAACCCTTAGCAAAACCTTTGCAGGAGGTCACAAAAAAAAATAGCAAAGATCTTAAATTGGCTGTTTGAACAAGGATATATAAACAAAAAAGGTATTTATTGGACCCAGAAGTTTCGACAATGAGTAAATTTTATTTATTGTCTAAGATCCATAAGCCCTCAGAGACTTGGACAGTACCATTTGAAATTCCATCAGGTTGACCAATAGTCTCTCAATTGCTCTTCTGAGTCATATACAGTAACATTTTGGAATATATGGTTCATTTTCGGAATCCCTTGTCTCAGAAACACAATAGTTATGTGAAGGATACTTATCATTTCCTTCACGTTATTAAAAAGCAAAAATTCCCAACAGAAGCCTTCCTATTTACAATAGATGTGGAATCTCTTTATACGAACATAGAGACACAATTGGGTTTGATGGCAGTTCAGAAAGTGTTAAAAAGTTTCCTGACACAGAAAGATCGGATCGTGGAATAATACAGTTATTAGAATGGTACAGCTATGGACAAAAAGTTTGCCACAGCTTATGTTAATATACAGTATATATGGTGGATTGGGAATAGTCGGAATTTCAAAAGTGTTGTGGACGATATACGTATTTGGGGTATGGGGTATTAATGTTTTCAGTTCAGGAGTTTGATCATTTTTTCAGCTTTTGAATACACATCATTCTGCCATTAAACTACAAGTTAAAACAAGTTCTAATTCCATTTCTTTTTTAGATACGGAGATCTTTTTTGAGATACTGTAGAATGTAAAACACTTTGTTCCAGAATTTATTTTAAGCCTACTGGTACACCTGCTTTGCTTCATACATCTAGCTTTCACCCAAGGCATACATTTAAGGGGATTATTAAATCTCAACTAAATCATTTTTTTTAGAATTAATTCCTTTCAAACGGATACAGAACAAGCTATTCATGTTTTGTTCCAAGCATTAAAAAAAGAGAGGCTATTCTAGGAGGTGTCTAAGGGAAATTTAAAAGTGAGGTACAATCATCATATATGCAATATCTGGATAAAATATAATACTGGAAATGATAAATTACCAGATACCACAGCTATTGGGACAGGACTGGTATGATGAGGATATAACTGATGTGTCTTTTCTCACTTGGCATGATTCTTCATTGGGCTTTGTCGATAATTAAGAGACGATGAGGAACAAAATAGATTTTCAGCCTCATATAAGTGATTTGGTCTATCCTTTAAGTATTCACTTTTCTTGGATTAAATCCTACTTGTATGTTAGGGGATTAGATATGTCCTTTATTGCCTTGAGGAACTCTCTTGGGGGTTGGGCCTATAATCCTGCTTCTTTTCTTGTGCCATATTGGATGGCAATGGGATTTCAAGGAGTATAACCAATCTTTAATAACAATAAGATGGTTATAGATTTGGTATGTAATTTGAGGATTCCTTTCCTGAATATGCCAGGGAATTGGCAGAAGATTATTAACTTGAAAGAACTGAATAGGAACAAGAGAGAGGGGTTTATAGTGGATGGACTGACGGGTAGCGGGACACTGGGATATTTTTGATGAAGGTTAACCCTGATTTAACAATATTACAATCTAGTAGTGTTTTGTCCATGTCTGATATTGATCCGAATATACAATATAGGGTAACTATTCCATATGTTAGGAAACAGTTACTACTCCAGGGGAGGATCCCTGAAATTAAAGAGTTTGTAGGGCAGCCAGAAAATGTTCTGGCAACTATAATAACATTTAATAGTAAGGATGTCGGGGTAATGGATGGAATGTTAGACCTTCCCAAATCCTAGCCTAAAAAAAAATCCTCAGTCACTTGGTTTGAGAAGAGATTGGGGTTCCCTTTATAAGAACCCTAATTTATTGATCCAGTGGTTTGGGGAGGATTTAAATAACCCTATATTAGAGCAGTTTTTTTGGGATTAAATCAATCTTTAAATTATTCAGGGACTGTACAAAGGGAAGGGGCTATAACGGAAGACCAACAGGGTGAAATGACTCTTAGGATGGAACTGGTACAAACAGAGATGGAGGTGACACAAGGGGAAATAGGGAACAAAAGACAGACTAATATCATTCCAATAGTAGTAACATACTCACACCAGGCACAACAGGCTTTAAGGGGGTGTTTATACACATTTTGAGAAATTGCAGGAAATAATTAAAACCTTTACATAATTTTAAATTAATCACTGCATACAAAAGGATTAAGAATTTGAGGGATATATTGGTGCATGCCTCTTGTACCATCAAAAAGCAAAATACATTTTCTTGGATTTTTTCATTTAAAAAAAAAAAATAATAATTCAGAATGAGAGGTGTAAGATTAGCAGTTTTCCCGAATTTTACATTAAATTCTCAAAATTATATTCATGGGATCCAGTGTGCTAAGTATAGATTGCTATATATTGGGAAGACAAAAAACTTTTTAAAAGCAAGATTCATACAACATCTTAGATTAATAGAGATTCACAGTAAGCAGACAGTATTGTATCAGCACTTTTTATAAGAAAAACATAATCCTATCATGTTTGGCTTGTCACATGATGATTATTGGAATAAAACAGCAGGGTTAAAAAAGGAGAAGGAATATGTAGTACAACTTAACATATATTTTCCTAATGGACTGAATGAAAGATAGATGGGTAGGATTCCGTGACAATAGAATTAACCTTGTTGTATTTAAGTTTTCAATAAAAGGCCAGTGTACCAATGCATAGCCGCAGGGCAAATATCCCCTACCCTGACCCTAACCTCCAGCTCCTGAATGTGGACACATTCTGTGTAGAATTTCCATTTTGTGCTCTTTTTTTGGGTACTCCAGTCTCCTAGACTGGTACCCTATCTAGTTTTGATTTTGGCCATGTACCTGTCATGGTTCTGGCCTCCTTTGACACCCAACTAGAGAAATTACTACTTTGGATCTTCCAAATAAAATAATTCTGAGCTAACTTCTTTGTGAACCAGTAGCACATTCTGTTGGACTAGAACAGACCCCTTTGTCTATACATGGAATATACTTGCTATTTGAATGTGTTTCTCTAATTAATAAAAATAATGAGAAGGGGAGAAGCCATAAAAAGCTCTGTACTACAAATGAGACAAGTTTTCCTAATTAGCATTTTAACTTTTAGCTAATTGCTCATCAGCTGTATATTTCTTGCTGTTATTGTGACTTCCAGTTAAAATCTTGATATTCATACAAGCTAAATAAGTAATTAAAGTGACCTGAAATCTCCTGTGTAATTACTATATATGAAAAACTAAAATTTATCAGTGCTTTGGTTGTATCCCCGATCACTCCTGCACTAAGCATTAAAAGAGTGACTGGTCTCTCTTTGAATGCCTATGTGGATTATTACCAGTACTGTTATGGTAATCATTACCCAGAGCATTCAGATCTGTCGGATGTTGCTGGAAGAATTTATTGTCCCCACTTCAGTAACAATAGTGAATTAGTTTTACAAAGTTTAGTATTTAATTTGCAAAGGATTTTATATCACCTCTCAGTAAGGATCACTTTTGCTATGCAAAAAAATATTTGTACTCCCACACCTTAATCCCTTTAACTGCAAATGGAATATTCATGTTTAACTTAACCACTACTAAATTTGCCCTTAATGCCTCCTGAAGCTTGTTTCCTAACTTGGAGTGAACCTCATCATCTATGCTCACAGACTGAACACAGGTTTGACCTAACTAGAAGAGCAAGTGTCGATCTTCTGTATCCTGCACATCTCAGGTCACAATTTATTTCATAGGGCGAGTCTTGCCACTTCACTCTAACATGCAAGCTTGTTAAATACTGTAGCACTTTCCCCATTTTTAATTCTCTGCTGAACCAATGCAGGGATGCAGACCTGTACAATAACAATCACTGACATGTACAGGTATGAAATAAAAATTAATTACGTTTAATAAAATTCAAAAATGGCCAAAAAGGCATGCTAACATAAAAGGGAAAAACAGCATGCAAAGGCAGAAAGTTTACAGGAAAAGGTGTCCTAAAACAGAGGCAATATGTTACTATGAAAAAAACAAACACAAGTTCAGCAACCCTAAATCCTAAATGTAGGAGAAAATCTCAGATGAATGCTTTCACAATGGCACAATCTTTGAACAAACCACTTAAGGCAGAACCTCTCATCATGCGACTGTAGACAAATTAGTGCTGTAAAGTAATGGATATTGATAGGAGGCAAACTGCATGCATACAGAAGGATCAAAGGTCAAGTCTCAATATCTCCATCCTGACATACTGTAATCCTAATCCTCTGCTGCATAAATTTGCAATCCTGGGGCCAAATGTATAAACGGTGCGTACACACAAAAATGTTGCGTAATCCCGTTTCCACGCTCAAATCATAATGTATAAAACCTAAACTTGGCGTAAAGCCACGCACATTTTCACGCTAGCTCAAACCCTGGCAAGTTCTCCGCTCGATTTTGCAAACTGGCGGCACCCAGCGTCAAAGCAGTGCTTTTGTTCCAGTGTGGTTTCCCTTTCTTTTCTAGATCCGCATCACTGACACGGCTTTATCATATACATTGAAATTAACCGCATATTGTTTATTAGTTTAAGGCATCTGATTGTTATTAACTTGTAACAATATAATGGTCCATAGCTGCTTTAGCGTTGTTACTCTCACTGCACCTTCTTCTTCTTCTTCTTTCAGCTGCTCCCGTTAGGGAATGCCACAGCGGATCATCTTTTTCCATATTACTCTCACTGCACCACTCAGAGTATTTATATCATTGTATCTGAGTGTGGAATCACAGCTCTACAGCAGCTGATTGGAAAGAGAATTATCCGTGTACAGCATCCATCACACACTGCCTCAGCCATGCTGCCTATTTGAACTGCTCCCATACAGCAAACGCTTTGGAGCCTTTCCTGTACTGACCTCGCGGTTCAGAAACAGTTTCATCCCAAGAACTATAAACGCAATCAATCAATCCATCAAGTGCTCCTTGTAGAACTGTTTGTACTTACAAGTACAATTACCTCACTGTAAACTTGTGTTACAGTTATAATATTGCACAACCTGAGTCACTTTAGCGCGTATTTACATATGATGACGATATCATTTTAAGATGAAATGCAGCAAAATATGTTTATCACGTTATACAGATAAAATGTTAACATCATTTAAATAATCTATACTGTTAGTAATTAAACATGTAAGGACATGGTGTCGCAGCGCTAGCAACAAGCTGGTGCCCATTCATTGATTGTTCCTGCCTCGCGCAGTATTCTTGCTGGGGCTGGTGCGACACTGGAAGGACAGAGGGATAGAATAATTAAACATGTACTACGAAGATATTTGAATGTTCATTAAAGGTTTTGAAGAATCGGTGTTGTAAGCTTACAGATGGCTTAACATCTATTACAGAGATGATTGTGTGGCGATTTGGTACTTGGAGAAAGAAAAGGAAGGACAGGAATAGGAGGTTAAGTTTGAAAGAGACAGTACTGCTGCAATAAATGATTTCAGTGAAGGTAGTACACGGCGCAGCAAGCATCTTGTGGGTGGCAGGAACAATCTCTGGACGAGGCACCAACTCATCACTATGACTGCAGCACCGTGTTCCCATGTTTAATACATGCTTTAATTCCTATCATAATGTAAATGATATCAGGTATACATCTCAGTATTTAAATTATTCAGAGAGCTGTAATATCACGAATGTAATGGATTCTGTCTCTTGTCGGAGGAAAAGAAAGCCCATTTAAGAAGCATGTAGTGATTCACACACATAGAGCACATAGAAGAACACATACAAAAGAAAGCATTTAATGTGCTACTTTAGTTACAATGGGATTTGAGAAACTAGTAAATTAAATGATTTTCAGATGAAGTTTATGATGTTCTACTTTAATGATAAAATTAACTACATGATTAAAGTGGAAATTTCGAGATTAAAGTTGACATTTCAAGTTATTTTCCCACTGTGTCCCTATTTTTTTTCTTTTCTCTGTACCCTAATAAGCTTTCATATTACACTCAGACGGTGGGCTATGACTTGCCTTTTCACAGCTAACAACTTTTTTATTTTGGGCACTGTACAACATTGTGAACTTGAGTTTTCGAGTTTCTCTGACGCTCTATGTCACTCGATCAACTTCCTTTTGTTGTTTATACCACTATTCAAACCAACAAATAGAAGAATTTCAGCAAATACCAAATGGGGGCAAGGAAAAACCTACTATTTTCCCCCATGCTTTTGCCATTACCTTTTCACAGAATGCTGAGCTTAAGGGTGATTTATATTGATTTGCATATTCAAAGAGGCGCAATTCTGAGAGGAGTTGGGGAGTGGTAACAGGCGCGTGCAGGTGCGTTACTTTTCCCGCTGACCGGGATTTATGTAGTGAAAAAACATGTAAGTTGCTGTACGCGCAGATTTATGCATCTGGATTTTTTTGTGCCTACATACATTTCCACTTTTGTCTGTACACCATGTTTTAGTGTTAATTCTACGCACGGCGTTATGCAAGAGGCCCCTGGTGAAGACCATCTCCATAACACTGTAACTGAAATTAAATCTGTACTTGTCACCTAGCTCTGCTTTTTCCCCACCTAAACTCCAACCCTGCTCCTTGTATACTGGCACAGTCAAGAACTGGACTCATATGCAACCTAGGTGACTGACCTAAAAATGAACTAACATAGCCCAGTTCATTGTGTCTTGGTATCATAACAGATTCACACTTTGAACAATGTTACAAGTATTCCACATTATAAATTTGGCAATGCCAGCTCTTCTTCAGACTCTAGTGAAACCAACATTAGAACTTTCCATAAATCGTCCTGTACCTGGTTCAAACCTAAGCCCTTATACTTTCAGCCTATACTCAGTGGACTGGACCCACATCCATGTCAAATAAAACAATAATCTTGTATAGCATTGGGCATAGGGGCTACTTTAATCTTTTCAGCTGTATTTCAGATATTTATGTGGGGAAAGCTGAAAGGCGAAGTCAGATTCAGAGTGTTTAGCCTAGTTAGACTGTAAAGCCCCTAATTCCCCTTTTTAAAATAACCTTGAGCTTGTGGTATAATGATTCTGTAACATTTTCCGTGCATACTTGTAAAGTGTTTTAAGAAAACTGTAAAATGTCAGCGTGCCCTGCTAACAAGTAATAGGAACATGAATACAATCAGCCAGCTGTTTTGTGTATGTGCTCATGTGGATAAGAAGGGAGGAGGGCTGTTGCTGTTTATTAATTTTAAAGAAGACAATTTTCAAAGGAGCCTCTTTTTTCTCAGCCACTACTGGTAAAAACTGTCACATTCTCTCTCTTTTTCTTTTCATCTTTTGAATGAAGATATATGTAAATAAGTAATTAGATGATCTAGAGTGTTCACCACCATCTAGCTGTTGCTAATGGGACTGAAGACTTAGCCCACCAAGATTGGGTGAATCTATGTATCACATTATACTTGCTGGTATTGGTTTTGATAGAAATTTTAAAGCCTGTGTCTCTGCCTGACTGCTACTACTAGGCTGTGAGGTTAGATTGTTCATTCCTTGTCATCTGTCATAGAGATTCCTAGGATGAAACACGCAGGGTGCACCATGAATACTGAGACAGGTAAGAGGTTACAAGTAACATTTATTTAACTGGTTTTCAATTTTTGTTCCTATCCCCCATCTAGTAAAGAACCTAAGAGGTTAGGTGGTACATAGTGTAAGAAGACGCTATATAGTGCTCGACCCGACACAGATTGGACATGCCCGTGAACCCCACAGGCAATACACAGTCCCAAAGCCACACCAGTTACGCCAAGCACTTTCTCTTTTTGGCACCACCACTTTTCTCAGGCAACCTTGTCCACCTCCACCCGACTCTGGCCACTGAGTGGTGGTCGCTGGCTCCCTTTTATTGGGTACCTGGGAGTGCTCCAGGTGGTTGATTGATGACATCCGGCTGCATTTCCTGGTAAGGCGAAACCAGTGCCCAAAAAGGACCAGCAGCTTCTGCTGCAGCACCCGCAGGTGGTGCCTGCGGAACCCCACAGAGCTGCACAGAACTCCAACCCCCATGAAGCCCTGGGGGAGTCTGAGGCACCGCTGCAACCCAGGGAGGCTGCCATGTAGCATCCAGGGGGAGATACTGGGCTTCCCACCTTTTTCCCCCTGGCAGATGTGGTGAAGGGGCATCACAGCCAGGCATGGACCCCAGCCATCCGTCACAATAGATAATCTGATAACATGATAAAACACCTTGCCAATGACTGCACTTGAAATCTATTAACGTTCTATTTTTCTGCACACCCATGTGGCAGTGTTACACCCATCTGACAATGCCAGATTTACTTTGGAGCCTTGACTTGGGTTTCCTTAAAGCACTGTGACTGGAACTTTTTTAAATGTTTAAAGTATACCTTTTTCTCCAGGGAGCACCATTGTAAAAATTATACTCTGTATCAGAAATGGTAATGATAATGCAGTGTGATTACTTGTTAGAAAGGGCAGTTCAGAGCATATCATTAGTCCACAAGATATCGGGCCTCTGCCAAAATCCAAACATGAATGAATCTGATTTGATTGCAGTGTAGTTCTTCCTAACAGCTACTTTCTCCAGAAAGCAAAGAACACTGTCTGAATAATTGTATTGAGATTGCTTTTACTTCTGTTTTGATTGTATATCTTTTCTAGATTGATTAAAAAATGAAAAATGTTTATTTGTATTTAAACAAATAAAAAAGAAACTTCTGTTGCAAAATAATAGGTTTTAAAGAATATAAGGTAAATCCCAATGCAAGAGAAAAAGTAGAAAAACAAACCACAGAAATATCTTCAAATGTATTTCCAGTATGATAGCATATACTGCTTACTCTAAAAGATGGCATATTTCCTAGGGATTTATCAGATTCATCAAAAAAACTTTATTTACTCAGAAACAGTCAGGTAAATCTGAAAACACTGCAGCTGGAATAACCATCCAAAAGATGAAAGAGCTGGATGAAGGTGAGATGGCAAGCTTTCTCCAGAATATTTTCAGATTTCTTAAGGGAAACAGTTTCCCACTTGTTTAGTGTCATGGTACTTGTTGTGTAGGCAGAAACTAATTAATAGAGATTCTAGCAGGATTCTAGCTGACATTAAAAAAAAAACAGTGCTACAACTATGTGCATTTATGCCACATTAATGACAATCTATTCTAATGTAACATATCAAATACTAAAAATGTTTTCTAAATTCCTTGTTTGGGTTCAAGCTGAGACTATGTATATTTAGCATTATCCCTATTACATATTATATGTATAATATGCTTATACTGTATATGTAATACTTTTTATTTCCTTTGTGAATAGTACAAGTGAAAGTACTGTAGTGGCCACTGTAAGAAATAAGAGCACTCGCCAATGGGGGCCTTAAGTAGTTTATAATTCTTTAATGCTACCATACAAATGGAGTCATATTATTAGCTCTGCTATTCAGGTTTCGGCGTACACCTGCAAAACATAAAATGGTACCCAAATTTTACATTTTAGTTGGACTATAGCAGCTACTACTGGTTACTTATTTAACTGTGGCTCAGCTCAGATGGTGTGTTAATTGAAGGAGCACCTCCAAATTCCAGCTTTGCTCATTCGGTTCTCCAAGGCAAAAGAGGCGGCGGTTTAGCGAGTATTTAATCAAGACAAATAAACGTTAAATATTACAGTATTGGAACTTTCACATCAGTATATTGCCATTGACTCAAGGAGTCTTCCAGTCTCTTGTACTGACAGTTTCTAGACCTCCAAAATATAATGTGTCTTTAATGAGGAATTCTCAGATTTTGTATCTACAATAATAACTAACTATGATAGGTTCCCAAATGTAGTCATTTTTAATTTTCATGTGGGCAAGCAGTGTGACCCGAAAGCAAGAGGATTCCTGAACTTACTGCACTCTTTTGATCTGAGTCAGCATGTCATCCAGCCCACACATAAGGAAGGACATACATCAGATTTAATGATTTCAAAAGGACTAAAAGTTGATGTGGGGCAGGTTGTGGGTGTAAGTATATGGGGCCATTTTTGCATTTTATTAAATTGAGAAATACAGATAACTATAACTAATGAGAAGCATATTGTTAATAAAACATTTTGATACTTCCGCAGCTTCAAAGTTTGCAAATATTCTAAACAATCAGTCGGATTGTAGTGCTTACTTCAGTAGTGCTAATAGTGTAAATGGTAAGGTAGAAAATTTGTATGCTAAGGTGAGGGCTGCAGTTGACATAGTGGCCCCAGAAAAGACAGCTAAGAAATCTTCTAGTACTTTTATACCTTGGAAGACCCAAAGAGTGTCTGATTTAAAGAGAACATGCTGGAGAGCTGAGAGTAAATGGAAATATTGAAGGCAAAAATAGCTGAATATAACAATGCAGTACGCCTTGAGAGGCAGTTCTATTTCTGTAAAATTATAAATGATAATGCTAGTAATCCAAGAGTTTTATTTTCAACTATTGATCATTTTTAAACCTAGCTCATTCAATGCCTCCTAAAAACTACTAGTGAAACTTTTGAGGCTTTTGCTATATTTTTTAAACACAAAATAAATGATATTAGAACTAATATAGTACATTCCCCCAAAGTTAATCCAATTGAATCCGAGTATGCACTTTTAAGCAAGTTAAATATTTTCACTTGAATAGATCGTCCCAAACTATGTAGAATAATTTCTCAGCTGAAACTCTCCACCTGCATCCTTGACCCAGTACCAACAGGCTTTTTTAAAGAAGTCTCTGATGTCCTTACTGATAGTGTACTTGACATACTGAACTCATCATTAGATGCAGGGGTCTTCCCTGACTGTCTAAAGACTGCAGTTGTTAAGCTCCTGCTCAAGAAAAATAATCTTGACTTCTCTGTCTCTTACAATTTTAGACCGATTTCTAAGCTGACTTTCTTAAGTAAAATTCTAGAAAAGGCAGATAATAAGCAGCTTATTGATTACATGAATAAACATTATATTTTTGACATTATATTCTTGAGGTTTCAGTCAGGTTTTAGAACAAACCGTAGTACAGAAACTGCACTAGTTAAAGTAGTAAATGATATGAGGGTTAATGTAGACTAAGGCCATATATCTGTTCTTGTTCTCTTAGACTTGAGTGCAGTATTTGACACCACAGAGCACAGTATTCTTATAAGTTGCCTTAGTAAATGGGTGGGCCTCTTTGGCTGTTTCTTAAATTGGTTTCAGTTTTACTTAAGAGGTGGAAAATACTTTGTTAGTTGTGATTGCATTTAGGAGACCCATGATATTATATATTGTGTTCCACAAGGATCCATTCTGGTTCCACTGCTCCTTTCAATCTACATGCTTCCATTAGGTCAGAGTATCTCAAAAGCACAAGGTGAGCTACCACAGTTATGCAGACGCCATACAGCTTTATTTATCTGTAAAAAGTAGTAGTAACTTCCGCGAAGTAAATAAGGAAAAAATCTTAGTGATTGGCAAACATGCATTTTTCATTTAAGAAATATAGCAAAAGTTAGGCCTTTTATAGCTTTACATAATGCTGAAAAAATAATTCACACTTTTGTTTATAGTCGACTAGATTACTGTAATGCACTCCTGACAGGTCTACCTAAGAAAGACATAAATTGGTTGAAATTAGTGCAGAATACAGTAGCCAGAATCATAGCTAGAAAAGGAAAATCTGAGCACATCTAATCAGTTTTAGCGTTGTTATATTGGCTACCTGTGTCATTCAGAATTGGTTTTAAAATACTACTAATGGTTTATAAAGCTTTAAATAATCTTGCTCCATCCCATATTTTGGAATGCCTGTCCCCCTCCCTACTCTCCAAGTCATAACCTTAAATCTTTGAATGAAGGTCTGCTTATAATTTCAAGAACAAAGCTTAAAAGAAGTGGGAGGTGGCAATTTGCTGTTATGCAGCTAAAATCTCAAATATTTTACCTATAGAAATTCACCAGGCAAATACTGTTGAACATTTTAAAAAAACTGCTAAAATCCTGTTATATTAATATTTCCTTTTTGTAGCTATATTTCAGTTTTATTCTTAATAGACTCCAACTGGGGCACGCTACACAGCAGACACTTTGCGTCTCTGCCGCTCGCATTGTAAGGGGGGCTAAATGCACGCTAAGGAGATGCGGCCGGATCAGCTGCTGGCTTGCTGCTGCTGCTGCCGAGCTGCATATTCTGCTTGTCGCGCTGTGCGTCAGTCATTTAAAAGCCTGTACAGCAGCTGTCATTTTGTCTCACTGCCTTGTCTCGCGGGACGTTAAAGTGTCTCCAAGAAAATCATGTATCATCTCCTTCCAAGCCTTCCAAGATTTTTTTTGTAATAGAGAGATATGGATATAAAATTATCAATCCGTACTAATCCTCACTATTTTCTACTGTCTTTTCTGGTTTTTCTTTGGTGGCGATCTGCGCCACCACCACCTGATCAAAGTACCATGGAGCCCCCTGAGATGATAGAATGAAGGCAGGTATCTCAGCTGTTCACAAGACCAACTTCATCAAGTCCTATCATGTGAAGCATGAAAACAAAGAAGACTGATTTAGAAACATTTATGTTAGGTGGAATGTCCACTAGGGTTGGGCGGTCCTTTGACCTTGGAACCCCTGCAGATTTTATTATTTTTCTCCAGTGGTGGAGTTTTTGTTTTTATTTTCTGTCCTCCTCGCCATCTGTCCTTAACTTGTTTAGTAGTAACTCTTTGTCATTTTGAAAACTACTTTGACCTACATTGTTTTATGAAAATATGCTATACAAATAAATGTTGTTGTTGTTATACAGACTCCAATTTTCAGAGTCACTTGTCACCACCACGTGTGACCTTCCTTGACTCACAACTACTTACACCCTGCTCTTTATCACTTTCTTATAAAACTTTTTTTCCAGTCATTAATTCCCAGTGAGGTGTGTCTGCCACCATACAGTCAAAGTCCTTCCTTTCAGTTCAGCAAGTAGCTGTCTGCCTGACACAATATTATACTAGGATTCACATGAAATAAAATATGCTAAACAATATAAAAGTGATAAACTGGCAAGTATCTTTATTAGCATTTACTTTAGCCACATTCAACAGATAATCCCTAATTCTTAGTTTGGTGTTTAGATAACAGAATGAAAACATCTTCTCATAATGGAGGGGGATATCTTAGATTTGGGATTTGGCATGTAGACACCCCTCATTGTGGTGGAGTTGGGACAGATGGACTGATGCAGAAAGAACAAGCAAGATAGAAAACCTGACAAACCTGCCTTTAAAGATGATTGTTGTGATTCTGTGAACATTACATTCCTTGTAAGGTTTGAACTTTTTATTTGCTTTTGAAATTGCCATGAATTTTTATCATTATTTTGTTAGCGTTACCACAGTACATTTTGTACACAATTTCTCTCATGAATATCACTGTTTTGTGGGTGATTTTATTTACTGTGACCATGTTGTTGACAACTACAATGTTGGGTTAATACCATGTAATCATACATGGATTTGTAGAGGCTGCAAAGGTCACAGCAGTTTAAAGTAAGTTGAAATCAGGAGATGAATCTTAATTTCAATGACAAGGCCATGATGTGAAACAAAATCATACAGTGAAAAATGTGACAAGTCATTAACCAGAATAGCTGATATAGCCTAAGCCAAAATGCAATCAAAAAACTGAAAATAATGTATAATCAAGAGATATCTACAGCAATAACATGCAAGGGTTTTTTTTTGGCTTTGATTTGTCCACACATTTTGACAGCTGGGAAGTGTATAACACTGACCTTTATACCATCACACAGGCCTTCCTGCCCAACTACACCCTGTCAACTCTTCTTTGCAAATAGCAAACAAAAGCAAAGCCAAAAATGAAAACAAAATGAGACAACTGACTACTTTTTCAAAAAGAAAAAAAAAAAAGTCTTCAAAAAAATGTTCTAAATGAAATAAATAATCTGCACATTTAATCTCTTGACATCTCACACCACCCCGATGAATGATGTCTGCATTATTTTAAAGGCCAAAAAAAAAGGGCAGCAAAATGTTAAAACAAAGTCCAGATCATGACATGAATGGAACATGATGTCATTACATCACTGCTATATAAGAAGGTAACACGGTCCTGTTTGTATCCTAGGTTTAAATCAAAGATTCTGCTTTTTTCTCTCAAGTATTTTTTGCATTCTGAGTTTAGTCAGGAAAAAAATATTAGACCAGGAGCTTAGTTTTAGAACAATGATTACTTTAGTTTTGATGTTTGTTTTTTCTAGTCTTTTTATTTCTATCCTCAACCTGCTAGAAGGCTATCCTTTTGTTTCGCTTACCTTTCAAACAATTCCTTCTCTCAAGCTGCTTCATGGCTCTTTCTTATCTGCCATCAACAACGCAGCACCCATAACTTATCTTTAGGGCCACATTTCTTCCAATGGATGAGCAAGCATGCCCTTGTATCACGTCTTCAGAAATCGAAAATTCTTTGTACTTAATCTTTGGCATGTTTATATTGGTGTTGGTGGCAATGTCATATAAAAAAGCTGCATGCTTAGTAACTGTATACGCTGAAAATAAAGAGATGTCAGTAAAAGAATGTTAGGTTCTTCCGCAGTTTCTTTTTGGTTTTGCCTGTGTTTGGATTTGTGCTGTTGTCTGTTTGCTGATCACTTTTGTTTGTTGTTTCCTCTCATTGCCATATGCAACAATAAAACTCTGGAGTGTGCTCCCCTCCACTTTCTCGTATACTGAGATAGAGGAAAAGGTCATTAGAACCACTTCCAGTTTCTCAAATATCGTATCTCTTTGTTTCTCATCATAACTAATTGATAATATCAATGCACAATCATTTATCTCTATTTATAATGAAACATTATATTTAAATGATATTTTCACAATTCGGGAAGTCGAAAACGGTGGCGGAATTTTTTCATGATTATATATGCATTATCTAGATTACATACAAAGTAGAAGAGTTATAGTCCCCTAAAAACATAGAAAAAGAGTTATAATCATATAATATTTGTTGCAATAAATTTCTATAGGTAAAACTGCATTTAGCTACATTTGATTATGATAATGATGGAGCGATTAAAAAATAGATAAATAAAATTAATTGTATTACCAGGAACATGAAGGGACGTAGCAATTTATTATTCCCATTACATCTTTATATTTACATGGCATGTTCAATGTTTACATGTTGATGTATAAATTACAGTAAAATTAATATTAGATATTGAAAGAATATATGTTTTATTGAATACAGTTTTTTAACACCATGTACACATTTATATTTCCGTGATACAAAAAATTCAGATGGTTGTTTAAATAAAATGCCACTTCCGGTTCAGTAATTTTTCTCAAATTTCATATATGTTTGCTTTTTATCATTATAAATATCTATTCAAAGTTTGAATCATATTTCTGTAATTATAACCATAGTTTACTTGAAAATTTGTGAAAGTATTCCACTTCCAGTTGTCAAAGTTGATAGGACTCCTTATTTTTGATATAAATCAGGTGTGCAAAATCTCATTGAACTAGGTAAAAGTGTTTTTGAGTAATTGTGTTTACACATTGTAATAAGAATGAATCTCCAGACATCATAAAGGATTGGGGCTGCCACTCGTGTATTTTACAGCTGCAAAAAGTTTTTGAGATATTTGAACAGAGATGTTCACAAGACTGAGTCCAAAACAGAACTGATCATTTGGAGGTAAGATGGCGGTTTTAAGGGCTTGGGAAGGAAATGATGTCATCTAGTCCGGAACCGGAAGTGACATGAACAAAATCTCAAAGTCAAATTTATTCACAATTTTCTATACTATGTATACAAGAAAGTAAAAATGTCTGCTGTTCATTAGAAAAGAAAAGTACTGTTTTTTTTCTAAACAATTACCCTGAAGCATTTACTCAGTTATGAGACTATAACAAAGGAGAAAAGGCCTCTAAGCAGGATTTGTTTGTTAGGCAACTTGGTTTTCCAGTATTTTGGTACTATTTCACTTAAAGTTCCTAGTACTGCATGTTAACCCAAGCAGAACAAGGTAACCAGAAGAGATAAATTTGACAGTGTCATTGCAAAGAACTCAGGCTAAAATGATCTGCGAAAGGATCATTACAGCCTTATTTTTATATATGTATGTCCAAGCAACGTCAGTGATCCATGACATAATCCCAATGATATAACTGGTGAGAACAACCCCAAACTCTCAATATAAATAAGATATCAAATTAATGACATAATAATAAAGCACAACAGTCTCTGCAGGTGATATTAATGTTCAATAAACAATCTCATACCTGATATACAGTGTTTCTAAACGTTGCCAAACGTAGCATTTCTTTATAACAAAGATTCTGAGCTAGTCCTAAATGAAATTTGTCAACAAGGTGTATTTAAATTTAGCTTTGGAATTTCTGCCAAACACCTTTTGCAACTAAACTCTTTCAAAGTGAAATGGCATGTGACTGTGTAGTCAGTTTTTCATTTCTGGGGTCATCTGTAATTTTTCCACTTGGCTGCCTATGCATCCTTAGAGCCAGTGATAACTCAATGTCTAAGGCCATAGCTGTTAAATTTGGTGTGCATTCAACAGAGTGGCATTGAATACAATAGATATCTGTGTTATACTTGAAGAATTTATGGCATGGAGCGGAAGAATCTCTAAGCCATTACTTCAGGTTATTGAAGTTCAAATGTAAAAAGGCCGTAAAGTCAAATGCTTTTTCAATATTTAGAAAAAATAAAGTTGCCGAGATGAGGAAAAAAGTTATTTTGAGTTTAATAACTGAAATGAAGTGCCAATAAAACACACAAAAGATTTAGCAGGAGTCTTAGAAAGACAGCCATCAAGCTATAAAGAGAAATTATAGCTAAAGGATCAAAAGGTGGTTCCTTCTATTTCTGGCTGAAAGGCACTTCAAGATGCAACAACTGCTAATTCATTTCACTGTGGGCAGAAACTTTATAATACTTTTTTAAGCATCTTTATAAACCTTTGACCACTAGCTATCCAGTGAATAATTTAAAAATATGGATATTCACATCAGACAATGCCTAATGTATAATTATTTATGCTGTGAAAGCCACTACAGTCCGTGACAGTGGTTAACCCGATGGGATTTTTGTGGATGCCAAATTGATTATAAAAGTTGAAAGAAAAGAAAAAGGAGTGGTAAGCAGAACTAAATGTTTGAAACATAAGAATAAAAGGATCATGAAAGTGATACTTCAAATAAAATGGGAGAAATAAACAAAACTGAAGTAAAAATCCTCAAACCAATGATGTAAAGAATAGTTGTATACACACTTCAATCATTATTTCTTGTGTTATGTTTCAAACAGTTAGTTCTGCTTATTCTGTTTTTTCTTTTCTCTCAACTTTATTGTCTTTATAAGAAGTAAATAATCACTTTAGGGACGGTTATTAGTATGTTGCCAAATTGATTAGCCACAATAACACACTTCACCACCTGGAGCTGCAGAAGAAATTACAAGGGATTGAAATACAAAGAACAAAGTTAAATATGGTTGAAAGGTAGCATGAGAAGAAAATCATAATAAAATAGTATTTGTCTGATTCAGTACAGTGATGCTCTAATATTCTGACCAGGATTTGTTACTGCATAATGTGCATTAACAGAGTGGCTATCTTTGATTCTTTACTTGATAAAGCAGGTTTAAAAAATGGATTGCTGAAAAAATTTAAACTTTAACACACCTTTTAGTGTATTTTATTTATGTAAACTGTGAGAGCAGAATACCCATTGATCTGCACAAGGATTTTGGCACTCCAAATACTTGGAAAACCTGAGAGTCAAATGGTAGGTTACTCAAAAAAGAGATTTGCATTGGTGCTGCAAGTGTGTATCAAACTGCCATTAAATTGGTGGAAAGCCGGCCAAAATCTGTGCATTACAGGCTATTTATGATTGTTAAAACATCGTAGACCTAGATTTACTCTTTGTCTATGGGCAGATACTGAATTGTATGCTACTTTTCTGTGTTATTTCCTATTTGTTGTTATTTTTCAGATTCTAATGGGGTGGCACAGCTGTGTTATGCTTGTTCGTATAATAGCATATATGCAAATAAAGGCTTTATTATGTGGGGCACCCACTTGGTGTTTGCCTCATTTGTAATAAATAAATATACACAGTATATATATTTATATACAGTGTATATATATATATGTATATATACTGTATATATATATATATATATATATATATATATATATATATAATTTCTATGTTAAATGTGTGTATTATGTAGTACCCACTCTTTAATGTTATTATATTTTGTTGAATTACAAAACCATCTAAGATATGTTAATCATTAAAAAGCCACAGTGTTGGAAACAAACTCAACAGCAATTGCTGCTACAAGATGTTTTGAGAATTCTTGACTGACAGACATATTCAAGCCTCTTCACCATTCATATTTAGAGCATGGTTCCCAAGGCCACTCAAAAAATGTATCTTGTGTACCCTTGAATTGGCCCATCTATTTATCATATATCTGTTTGCCCATCTATATTAAACCACCTATCTGTTGTTGTGGGATTTAGACCAAAAGGATTAAAAAAAACTTTCTTATATAGCCATGGTGTTATGATTTGTTTCTGTCTTTTATTTTTAGCAATTTATTTGTTAAATACTTTTAAAGACAGTTGGTGCCTATTTCAGATTTTCATTAACTCAGACTCTTAATAATGCAATGGCTTTTTGAACCAAACCTTATATGCAATATTATAGATATTTTGCGCCATTTACTAGACTATTCTTGGCTTTTGTTGTTATGCTGCCTTGGTAAAAACATGCGTTTAACAACATGACTGTGTGCCATCATCAAAGCGAAAGGATTAACGGTTGCACCTGACATCCCATCACTATTTGAGATTGCAGATACCAACCTTAAAACTCACCTTGTGGTGATTCCTATAGTTTACATTTTTGTTTAAATATTCTAAGTTACGTTTCTTCAACGCTGATTTTTGGTTTTCAATTAGGTTTTTATGGCAGTCTTTCCAGGTTGTGACCTTCGCCCAATTTTTGACTACATCTCATCTTTCGGTCTCTGCATTTTTCTTGTGCTAGATTACTACCCCTAGCACATTACATGGAAAATGATTTTCCTTGAGGGAAGATACTATATGAAGAAACAGTTGACAGGAAAGTATTAAGAAGAAGGAAAACAGCAGCAGATAAACTGGAAGAGAGAAGAGAGATAAAACAAAACACACATCTCCTATATGACACTTTCATTAAGTTAAGATCTAGTATCTTCTGGGGTGCTATGGATGATCTTGCAGGAGTTACCTTGCCTTAGTGGCTGCAAATGTCATCCATTTCCTTCCAGCAGAAGGACGCAAATTGGAGGCAGGGGGGTGAGGAGTAAGTGGAAAACAAATTTCTGAGGAGAGTTAAAGTCGCTTATTTGAATCAGATGACGTTCACATTAAAATATTGTACATTTGCTTTTGAAGAGAAAACTGCATTTGAACAATGTACTGTTGAGGGGCTTTGACATACATTGACATTTCTGTACAGCTCCATCCATCAATACATCCATCTAAACCTTTTTATAACCTGGTTATCTAATTCTTTGTTATGATGTTCTCTGCAAGTGAATCTTTGAATTGTTTCAAAAATCTATTTTTCCTGGTTGATTTTGTCTGGAAATTAGGACCTCAGACCTTACAACAGGTTGTTTTTCTATTGTAATGTCAATTACTATTTTTCAATTATTTTTATAAATAGTGTCACGGGTAAGCACATGGGAGGCAGCTTAAGGGCCCAGTTGATGATAATTACACTCCGAACCAGGGGTTGGTGATGTGTTCTAGTGCTTTCCTCTTCCACCACTGACATCACTTCCTTTGTGTACCCTCCTAGACATGCCCCTTCCTGCTTGTAACCCATATGACTGGAAATTCAGCCATTTTGTATTAGCTCTATTTTGAACTCGTCTGTAAAGATGCATCTGTAACTTGCTGCTTGTATTTTGTGCTACAGCTTTTGTTTATACGGGGCCACCAGGGTGGTGTCCCAACTCTTTGACTTTGTTTTGTCTTCTCTTTACAACAGCTACAAACAGAGTAAGTTTATGTGAATAATAAAACAGAAATAATTATTCAGATTACCTTTACCTTTGACTTGAAATATTTTACTAAATAATAATAGAATTATATATGAGTATTCTGTTCTCAATAAAGGGTTTATGTAAAAAATCGCCATCTGTTATCCCAAAATTACATACAGTATAGTACTATATTTACAGGGAATGGAAAACAGATCTTTTAGGCATTCTTCTATAACAAGAATGATACCAAAAAAGATCAAAACAGCAAAAAAGTCATTTTATTGTTAAAAACACACACAAAGTAGGAAATCATAAACTCAAAGTTTTTGCTCTGTCTGAGTGAGTAGTCTCCTGATGTTCCCATTAATCATTACCTATTTAATTCATTCTAAACCTCTGGCATCTCTCCCTTTCTGCTAAGGATTACTATCTTGCTCTACCTCCTAACTTAATACTAAGTATGATTGACTCATCTTTTTTTTGAGTTAAACATTTGGGTTAATTTCATTGATTGGTGTGGCCTTCTTGGCTGCAAGGACATCTGAATAGACCATCCTTCAGCAAACCCTGCTATTCATTTACTCCTGAGGGCTGTATCATTTTAAAATGTCTGCAAGACAATTTTCATATGCATCCCATTCTCTTGCCAGCCCTCCTCTACATCACTATTACTGTTGTCAGTAAATATTTTAATATTTATTTTATAAAATACTGAATGTATTTTTATGAGCGCCTTTTGTTGTTACATTTGTCAGCAGACAAAAAGTTTCAAAGGCTAAAAGTGAAAATACAGATTCACAGAACAAGTAAACATCATGATAAAACCAAGAGAGGACTTTAACACTAGAATTACCAGAGTCTACGAAAAAACTCCGTCCCACCTTAAATCGCTTCTTAAAACTGTTCTCACCTCTCCGCCAGCCTCCTTTGTCCTGTAAATGTGCGGATAAAAACAAACTGCAAGCAGCCGGCTATTCCATCCCCCCCCCCACCGACTTAGAACGTGCATGAACTTCTCCCAGCTCATGCCTTGATTATCTGGGAGTGAAGTGGAGTTTTAGAGTGGAAATAATAGATTGTTATTTGGAACACACGCATTTCATGTGTGTTCCGTTTCTACAGTAATCTGTGTAAACACAATGTTAAAACAGAAACATTTTCATATTTTAGTAATAAATGTTACAAAATGTAGGCATAAACTATAAAATGTGTGAAGCCTGAAGGCCAAAGATCAAATAAACACTTTCATAAAAGGTTCAAGACTTTTACAACATCTACTGTGGCGTACTGGTAAGATTTCATCACTTAGAGCACCCCAGAATTGGTGTACCTCCATCGATCTGAGTTTGATTCCCCACTGGGGAGAAAATGTATTTATTTTTAACCTTCGCCATTCTGCCTGCCTGAACTCCCTGTCTATCTATATAGTAATAAGAGTAATTTTATTATTATATAGGAGCTTCCCTGTCTGCCTATCATATAGTGCCTTTCCTTCCTATCCATCTATATATCTATCCCCTTAGCTGTTTTTTATATATCTATTATACAGTGCCTTCCCTGTTTATTTATATATCTAGTGCCTTCTCTGCCTGTCTGTCTGTCTGATTGCATATAGCGCTGAACTTACTGCTCTGTACTATTCTGTCCTCTGCATGTCCTGGTGTACAAAAGAAACACCACCATACATCAACATGTGTGAACTGGCAAGATTGGGGAAAAAAACACGCTGTCACTGATTACAAACCGCAAGATGAATGTAAGAGACAATATATGTAAAAACATCATCGCACTAATGCAATATTATTTGAAAACGAACAGCGTCAGATCGGGTTTGAATATGCGCCCGATCTGACGGTGTTCGTTTTCAAATAATATTGCATGTACCATGCATTGAAACTGTTGCCTTCTGTAACAGCGTCAGCGTGTATTCAAACCCGATCTGACGCTGTTCGTTTTCAAATAATATTGCATGTAATGTACTATTTTAGAATAAAAACATACATTTGATTTCAGTCAGTCTGTAAGAGCCAGTGTAAATGCATGATAATTGTAAAGGTTAGCTTTTTTTTTTTAATTCAGTTCCATTCTCTCAGTCGCGTTCACGATCCCCCCCTCCCCATCTGACACTGCTGTTTTCACATAAAGACACGCTATAGCTCAAATGTGATTTATTTGGAGATGCGCTATAGCTCGAATGTTATTTATATAGGGAAGAAAGTACAGTGTCAGGTTCTTATTCAGTGTAATAGAAACCATAGCACAGAGAGATGTGAACACTGCAACAAGTACACATGTCGTAAATGTAGGAAGGGTGTGTGGGAATTGTTAATATTTGCATGTGATGATTTTATATAGCACGGATCGGAAATCAGCAGTTCTTAGCATTGCCCCAAGCAAGCTGTCGTATCAACCGCCTACTGTAACTTGCTTTATTTTTTCTTCACTTATAGTCTAGAATAAAAGTGCACTTGTTTTGTTATATTTGTACACCAACATATGTTCCTGTGTTTGAGCGACACAGGCATGCTCAAAAAATAGACGTGTAATGCCACAAAAAGTGCATGCAGGCACTTCAGTTCGCAAGCATTGGTACGAGAATGCAGTCACAAGTACGCTGCAGAGCTATAGCGCATCTTTATGTGAAAACAGCAGTGTCAGATGGGGGTGAGGGAAGGATCCTGAACACAACTGAAAGAATGAAAAGTAAATAAAAAAAAAAAAAACTAACCTTTACAATTATCATAAATTACACTGGCTCTTACACACTGAAATCAAATGTATGTTTTTATTCTAAAATAGTAAGAATAAGAGCAGTTTACTTATCAAAAGTGAGTCGTGCGGGATCAAACTCATGACCTTTTGATTACTAATTAGCGGTTGATACCATTACGCTACCGTGCCAGTTGCAGTAAGTATGTGTCAATGTGGCATGCTAAGGCGGCTTTTTTTCTGCAGTTATATTTTTGAATTAGCAAAATACCCGCGCTTCGCAGCGGAGAAGTAGTGTGTTAAAGAAGTAATGAAAAATTAAAGGAAACATTTTGAAAATAACGTAACATGATTGTCAATGTAATTGTTTTGTCACTGTTATGAGTGTTGTTGTCATATATATATATATATATATATATATATATATATATATATATATATATATACACATACATATA
>JANRMT010062806.1:67563402-67618034 GCA_026402145.1 Polypterus bichir lapradei
TATCTATCTATCTATCTATCTATCTGTATATCTATATATATATACACACATACACACACACACATTATATCTATATATCTATCTATCACGCAGCGGTGAAGTACTACCTTAAAAGTTTTATTAAGAAGAAAATTAAACCTTTTTAAACTGAGGGAAAATATACCAATAATTATTTGTTAAGGATCTCTTTGTATGCCACATTGTGAGTTCGGCCCTCCGGTTGTAATATGACCAAGCTGTGCGCTGAGCTTACTCTTAAGCATGCAACGTACAGTTGGCCATGTGAACAGTAATCTTGTTTCAAATCTCACAACTTGGATTGCTGCTGTCATATTCGGTTTGAGTTTCATGGTTTGTTTCAATTACGACAGTATTTGTAGGACTTGTGTTGAAGTGACATTCGGAATCTGTCAAGCGTTGTAAGTATACAACCAGTTTCATCGATAACTTCACATCCAGCTTTTGAGAGTTTAAACATTCATAAACATCAAAGTGTCCACTACTGAAATCGTCACATGTGAATCTAAGATGTTTAAGAGGCATTGGCGGTTGTCCAAAGGTGTAAAATATTTGGCCATTTCGGTACACTTGAAAGTGACAACCAAACAATTCAGCGGCAGCCATCAACTCACATGCAGAACCATAGGTGAAGGGCTTAAGCATTTCACTCTTATAGTGCTCCTGTGTAGTATAATTATCTCCTGTACAGTCATCAGTCCACACCTTGAACCTGTCCCAGTCATTCAATACATAAGACACAATGTTTCTCCAGATATCAAGAGTGAGCCTGATATGGCCGTGCAATATGTAACACAGAGAATGGAAAAGATAGGTGCCATCTCCGGGCATGGAAACCACTCGGTAAGTGACAGTTCTTTGATCGATGGTGATCACCTCGATAGACATGTTAATGGCAGTAGGGTTGGAATGATAAAGGAAATGGGTACCTGAACAATGTAAAGTAAGTCTAAAATACCTACACAATAACTATAATCGTAATAAATGAACAATAAAACAGCGGAGAAGCCGTGGATTAAATAAAAAGGCTGTAGTTATCAGCAGGGAGACGTGAATCCCGTGGTGAAGCAAGGAAGGGAATGTAGAGACTGGAGCGACGGACGGCCTTATATAGGCAGGCAGCCAACAACGTGGGAGGCGTTGAGATGGGGGACCCAACGCCGCCTCACATGGTGACTGAGCTGCAGGCTATGGACATATATATGTACGTAAGTAGGATTCAGTTAGCGTTGGGAACCCGCGTACCAAATTTCTTGAAGATGGGCCCATAAGTAACAAAAACTGTTGAAAAGTTCAATATGGCGGCTGACAGTGGCATCATACCACCGAAATAAGTACCAAATTTCAGCCTTCTACCTACACGGGAAGTTGGAGAATTAGTGACGTTGGAAAGTTCAATATGGCGGCTGACAGTGGCGTCATACCACCGAAATAAGTATGTACATTGGTTTTGGTTAGCGCAGGGAAGCCGCCTACCAAATTTCGTGAAGATGGGGCCATGAATAAGAAAGTTCAACATGGCGGACATTGTTGACCGTTATTACCGTTATGCGTAGAATTTCAAAATGAAACCTGCTTAACTTTTGTAAGTAAGCTGTAAGGAATGAGCTTGCAAAATTTCAGCCTTCTACCTACACGGGAAGTTGGAGAATTAGTGACGTTAGGAAAATTCAATATGGCGGCCGACAGTGGCGTCATACCACCGAAATAAGTACGTACATCGGTTTTGGTTAGCGCAGGGAAGCCACCTACCAAATTTTGTGAAGATGGGGTCAGCCTTCTATCTACACGGGAAGTTGGAAAATTAGTGACATTGGAAAGTTCAATATGGCGGCCGACACTGGCATTCTACCATCGAAATAAGTACGTACATCGGTTTCGGTTAGCACAGGGAAGCCGCCTACCAAATTTCGTGAAGATGGGGCCATAAATAAGAAAGTTCAACATGGCGGACGTTGTCGACCATTATCAACCGTTATGACTGTTACGCATAGAATTTCAAAATAAAACGTGCTTAACTTTTGTAAGTAAGCTGTAAGGAATAAGCCTGCCAAATTTCAGCCTTCTACCTACACGGGAAGTTGGAGAATTAGTGATGAGTCAGTCAGTCAGTGAGGGCTTTGCCTTTCATTAGTATAGACTAGCAAAATACCCGCGCTTCGCAGCGGCGAAGTACTGCCTTAAAATTTTTATTAAGAAGACAATTAAACCTTTTTAAAACTGAGGGAAAATATGCCAATAATTATTTGTTAAGGATCTCTTTGTATGCCACGTTGTCAGTTCGGCCCTCCAGTTGTAATATGACCAAGCTGTAGCTGTGTGCTGAGCTTACTCTTGAGCATGCAACGTACAGTTGGCCATGTGAACAGTAATCTTGTTTCAAATCTCACAGCTTGGATTGCTGCTGTCATAATCGGTTTGAGTTTCATGGTTTGTTTCAATTACGACAGTATTTGTAGGACTTGTGTTGAAGAGACATTCGGCATCTGTCAAGCGTTGTAAGTATACAAGCAGTTTGATTGATAACTTCACATCCAGCTTTTGAGAGTTTAAACATTTCTAAACATCAAAGTGTCCACTACTGAAATCGTCAGCTGTGAATCTAAGATGTTTAAGAGGCATTGGCGGTTGTCCAAAGGTGTAAAATATTTGGCCATTTTGGTACACTTAAGCATTTCACTCTTCTAGTGCTCCTGTGTAGTATAATTATCTCCTGTACTGTCATCAGTCCACACCTTGAACCTGTCCCAGTCATTCAATACATAAGACACAATGTTCCTCCGGATATCAAGAGTGAGCCTGATATGGCCGTGCAATATGTAACAAAGAGAATGGAAAAGGCAGGTGCCATCTCCGGGCATGGAAACCACTTGGTAAGTGACAGTTCTTTGATCGATGGTGATCACCTCGATAGACATGTTAATGGGGGTACGGTTGGAATGATAAAGGAAATGGGTACCTGAACAATGTAAAGTAAGTCTAAAATACCTACACAATGACTATAATTGTAATAAATGAACAATAAAATAGCGGAGAAGCCGTGGATTAAATAAAAAGGCTGTAGTTATCAGCAGGGAGACGTGAGTACCGTGGCGAAGCAAGGAAGGGAATGTAGAGACTGGAGCGACAGATGGCCTTATATAGGCAGGCAGCCAACAACGTGGGAGGCGTTGGGATGGGGGACCCAACGTCGCCTCACACGGTGACCGAGCTGCAGGCTATGGATGTATATATGTACGTAAGTAGGATTCAGTTAGCGTTGGGAACCCGTGTACCAAATTTCTTGAAGATGTGCCCATAAGTAACAAAGACCGTTGAAAAGTTCAATATGACGGCCGACAGTGGCATCATATCACCGAAATAAGTACCAAATTTCAGCCTTCTACCTACACGGGAAGTTGGAGAATTAGTGACGTTGGAAAGTTCAATATGGCAGCTGACAGTGGCGTCACACCACCGAAATAAGTACGTACATTGGTTTCGGTTAACGCAGGGAAGCCGCCTACCAAATTTCGTGAAGATGGGGCCATGTATAAGAAAGTTCAAGATGGCGGACGCTGTTGATTGTTATGACCGTTACACGTAGAATTTCGAAATGAAACCTGCTTAACTTTTGTAAGTAAGCTGTAAGGAATGACCCTGCCAAATTTCAGCCTTCTACCTACACGGGAAGTTGGAGAATTAGTGATGTTTGGAAAATTCAATATGGCGGCCGACAGTGGCGTCATACCACCGAAATAAGTACGTACATCGGTTTTGGTTAGCGCAGGGAAGCCACCTACCAAATTTCGTGAAGATGGGGTCAGCCTTCTATCTACACGGGAAGTTGGAAAATTAGTGATGTTGGAAAGTTCAATATGGCGGCTGACAGTGGCGTCATACCACCGAAATAAGTACATACATCGGTTTCGGTTAGCACAGGGAAGCTGCCTACCAAATTTCGTGAAGATGGTGCCATAAATAAGAAAGTTCAACATGGCGGACGTTGTCGACCGTTATCGACCGTTATGACCGTTACGTGTAGAATTTTGAAATGAAACCTGCTTAACTTTTGTAAGTGAGCTGTAAGGAATAAGCCTGCCAAATTTCAGCCTTCTACCTACACGGGAAGTTGGAGAATTAGTGATGAGTCAGTCAGTGAGTGAGTGAGTGAGTGAGTGAGGGCTTTGCCTTTTATTAGTATAGATAAAAGCATACTTGTTCTGTTATATTTGTACCTTTTGTGAAAATGTTTCGTTGATATTTGGACTTCAGGCTTCATACATTATATAGTTTATGCCTACATTTTGTCATTTACTACTACAATATGAAAAACGTTTCTGTTTTAAAAATGTGTTTACACGGATTACTGTAGAAATGGAACACACATGAAATGCGTGTATTCCAAATAATGATCTATTATTTCCACTCAAAAACTCCACTTAACTCCCAGATAATCAATCAAGGCATGAGCTGGGAGAAGTTTGTGCACCTTCTAAGTCGGTGGGGAATGGAATAACCAGCTACTTGCAGCTTTCCTTTTATCAGCACATTTAGATTAATAAAAGACGCTGGCGGAGAGGTGAGAACGGTTTTAAGAAGCGATTTAAGGTGGGACGGATCTACGAGTTTTTTTGTAGGCTCTGGTAATTCTAGTGTTAAAGTTCTCAAAGGCAAAGGATATTTTCTCTAAGGCTAGCATGTTAATACAAGAACCAATGGGTGTGGCGGACTGGTGAGAGTATGAAAAGAGAAAGTCTCGAGTGAAACAGAGAGAGGTGGGAAACAAACAGCATTCTTTCTGAAAATTGTTGGTGCATTTACTTTGGCATTGGCCAACGTGTGAACATATTTGCTGATGTAAGTATTGTGTTCATGACTGTGCATGATTGATTTTTAAAGTAAAATCAGTGCAGCTCAGGTTGTTTGATATGGTGCACTTACCAGCAAAGCTGAGCGGCCCATGGAATTGATGAGGAATTTGACTGATCATGCATTCACTTGCAGATGTAATCAGTTCAAACAGTTTCTTCATTAGGGCACTTGGGTTGTCATTAAGGCATCTTCACCTACAATAGCATAAAGGAGCCTGGGCAGGTTATAAAACAGGAAGGAATGGAAAAGAGAGAAAGAATCAAGAAAACAAAATTTTTGGTGTAAGAGAAAGAGAAATAACATAATCGAAAGGAGCCAGTGATGAGTGAAACGGTTAGGGGAAACCCTGAGGGGAGCTGGCTGAGAGGCATTGCCTAGGTGGACCAGATTGTTCCTGCTGTGCTATGGAGAGCAGAAGTGATGAAGGGGCTCCTAGGAATCCTTCGGACATTGAGATGTTGGGAAGACAGAGTCTGGCTCTGCATGTCATTGAGGACACTGAGGGATGATGGCTGGGAATCGAGGAAGACTGCATTTACCAGGGTCTCGATCCCATTGAGCATACCTGAAGATGAGTGAGCAGGGTGAGATGAGAGTGAGAGAGAGCACGGTGCAAAAAGAATTTTAAAGACAACTCTGGTTCTGTTCTTGATTTTATGGAATATTCATTGACTTATTTATTTTAATTGTAACTTCCTCACAGAACAAAGGTTTTTATTATGGATTATTGTTTAAGGATCTGCACTTGTTTCTCTTGATACTTTATTGTTAAATAAATTAGCCCAGTACACTTTACACCATTTCTTGTTGCCTTTTTGAGTCTTCATTTTACCAGTCCATTCAGTAAATGACAACTGATGACTTGAGTTGCAGGCAATCCAGGCATTACAGCATAAGAGCATACGAAATTTTACAAATAAGAGGAAGCCATTCAACCTATCAAGTTCATTTGTATAGCTAATAGCTAAGCTATACCAGATACCTCATACCTAGGCTGTCAAGGTTTCTGCTTCAATTTCATGTTTTGGTAGTTTGTTCCAGGCGCATACAACTTTTTTTATAAAGAAGCTCTTACTCACTTTAGTCCTAAATGCAGCCCTGAGGGTGGCGTCAGTCCTAAATGCAGTTAAGAGAGGCTAGGCCATTATAAGGCCCAGTGTTTGTGCTCTACAGGTCCTCATGTATCAGAATGTTAACATTTCATGGGAATTATAAAGTGTAATGTAGACAAATGCGTATATCACAGTTTATTTCCATGTTATTCCGTAGCAGAGCTTCAGATATACTGTATATCTATTTTTTTTCTTTTTGGAGTCTTGTTTCTGCACCTGCTGCAGATTTTTTCTAAACCTCAGCTGTTTGCATTGATCTTCTCTTGGGAGAGATTTCACATTCCACATACCTTAGCACATATGCCCTAAACTGCAAAGTTTTGACCCTTTTGTTAAAACCTTTGGTTGTTACAACATGTCAGAAAGCTTAGACGTTAGGCATTTTGTCAGACTGAGAAGTTAACAATCTGCTGCTATCTGTTTCTTTTGCTTTCTTACAAATTATTTTAGACCAACGGAAATACAATGGAGAAAATTCATAATTAGGTTTTTTTAATTAGAAGTATAAATATAATTAAATAAAAGCTACCTTGTTTTCATGAAGGCATTTATAACATACTCTGTGTTCAACAGAATTTGTTAGTAAAGGCTTAAAATGTTTAAGCAGTGCTACAGTTAACACTGTGCTGATAGATAATAGTGCTTTTTTATACACTGACAATAAGAGTCATTCACTACCACTTATCTGTAAGTGATTTAATTAACTGAGCGCTTTGTCTAAAGCGCTCAGTGGTTTCTGACTTATTAATTAATAGATACAACTTTGTATTGAATAATTATGTAAAAAAATACAAATTGTACACATTAGGAAAATACATTAATAAAACAGCATACTGTAACAAATATTCACCTGTGGCTAAGTATTGTGCTGCATGAAAGATAGTAACAAGCAGTACATTTCTATGCATGAACAGAATGCATTAGTGGGCTAAGCACTTCCGTGGTTAAGGAGCCAAAGAAGTGGTGTAAGGGACCCTGGTCAGTCCCTTGACCCCTGCCTAACTCCAAATAATATTGAGATATGAAGGTACTATGATATACCAAATGAAAAATTTGAATTCAGCATGTCTGAAGATGAACAAATTTAAAAAGCTACAAAATAAAAAAAATCATCTAAGTATACAGTTAGTTAACATGAAAAAATCTCCAAAATTAATGGGCAGGCCCAAGGAGGCATCCAATAAGTGAGATTATTTCCTTGATAAAAATCTTTATTTTGCATATATCATTTATATTTATGATCTAAAATGCATGAGGGTAAAATATTCACTATGTGAATAGAATAGTGTACATATTATTTGATTACTTGCTATTTATGCTGGAAAACACATATACTGTATATACTTGCATATAAGTCGGGTCTTAAAACCCAAAAAATCGATCAGAAAATCAGACCCCAACTTATATGCCCATTCAAAAATATGATAATTATTATTATTTTTTTTACATCTTCTTGCTTCCTCGCACCAGTTTCTCAGACACAGCAAATTTTGTTGCAGCAGTGCAGTTACCAATTTCTTTTGCCACTTCAATGAATTTAAAACCAGCTTCATATTTTGTTTTGATCAAACGCTCCATCATAGATAAGGGATGCTGTTACGATAAAGGTGTATGAGGGTGTGAGATACAAAATACACAAAACAGTGCAAACGTCACTTCGGAATAGTTTGGGTATTACCATGTGGTCATGTAAGCACAATACTTAGAAAAAAAAGGCAGTGTGCTCTGTGGTTACTCTCTCAGGTGGGCGTTAGTATATCATAATCTCTTGGACCAATAGCGTGAGTAAAATTATACAGAAAAAATCAAGCCCCGACTTATATACAGTATATATATATATGTTGTGAAATTGTACATGGCAAGGACTGGAATGACAGGTTCTAAACAGCATTTTGGTTAAGAGGCCAACTTTAACAGGTTCTGTTTAAGATATAAGTAAGGATCCCTGTGGATGCACTGGTTCTGGAAATATATAAATAATGGAAACACAGGTTTAGAGGGATTACAGGTTACTCAACTCTAGATGACATCCTTCCTGCAATGCACAGGTGTTTTGGAGTTGGCCTGGCCTTTAAAGGGAGATGTGGAGTCAGCATGAGGGTGACTTCTAGGATCAAGTTCCTAAGACCATTCCTGACCCCAGAAGTGATTTTTGGTCAAGTCTTGGAAGTAGTACCTGGTATAGGCTTAAAAACCAATTCTGGACATAACCTATTTGAGCTTGCAGTTGTGTGCAGACTATTGGCAAAGATTCATGTGGCAGGGAGGAAGGAAGGGCAGTTTAGTTGGAGAATAAGTAAAGATTGTCTAAAAGGAGTGGTTAGTAATTTACATTATAGTGGACTAACCATGTCATGAGACTATTTGGTTTGGGTATCTGTGTTTAAATACACCTAGAGAGGCACTAGTCTTCATTATACTGTGGTCTTCTGTTATTATTTATAGTCTTTATGTTGGCAATAAACTCATCATTTCAATATACATGGGTGCTGGTCAGATTTTGTTTATTTTTTAAATGTATTTCTGTAAATTGCAGGAAAAACTAAACAATATGTTTTTAGATCCAATAAAAATGTGGTGGGCAAATATTATTTATTGATCACAGTGGCCTGAAAAAGTCACAGGCCCTTTTATTGATCTTGCCTCTTCCATCCCTGCCCCCCAAAATATATCACACTTGACATTTTATTGATCAGGATTTGCTTTATTTAATAGGTTAGGTCATTAATACTGTCATAAAGCTTTGCAGTATAAGTGAACTGATTGGGTGCAATTTTATTAGAGCAAATATGGCTTTTGATGGCTGCCATATATATTTCTCATGCTGTATTTAAAGAATCTTGCTTTTTACAATGGTAAATTTCACCCTCATGAGATATAAAATTCTTAATCCGCTATCCAAGTTGACCTTGAGAGATGGAGCTGAGTGTCACAGAGAGTCAAGCAAAAGAATACTGATGAGATCTTTGCTGCGATCTTTGCTGTAGATGCTGGGTGTTAAATGTATGAGTGTTTCCTGTTTTATTTAGTATGGATTGCATTTATGATAGCATTGTTAATATTTTATCTATTGAGTACTGCACCAGATTTGATTAAAGTTCCCTACCTGATCACATCTGTAATCCTGTCATTGTACATAAAATTTACATACCTGCACAGTAGTATTAAGAATATGCAAGATATATTATAATGTAATTTTGAGCTACTAAATAGTTATAAAAAATAAAGATAATTGTTCATGTCTTAGTACATGTCATAGAGTATAATAATACTAAATAACATCAATGATACAAATGTGAATATTGCAGTTATTATGATCATACTGTAGGCATATTTATTTTGATATATAGATGACCTGCATCATAGATCCTAATGAACAATTTAGAAGTGCATTATAACTTAAATACCTGTCTCTGGCACATTAAGTGGAATGAGAACATGATGAAAAAAGTAGGCAGGGAATCATAGCCCACATTCTTCAACTGATGTTTCTTAGGTTGCCAAAGCAATCTGTACAATCCAGATGCAATCAGCGAAACGTGTCATTAGCAGATCATGAAAGCACAGTTCAACACTCATCTTTAGTCATCTTGCTGCACCACAGGAATCTCACTAGCTCTGATAGCTTGTTGTTATTATGTTCTGAGTGAAAATGCATTTATTTAAATTGGCATTTCTATAGTAGAGTTCTTAGTCACATTCATTTAGATTATCTTTTCTCCTCATATTTCATAAGTGAGGGACATTATTAAGAGAAACATACACAGGTTGCATGCAGCTGTGTTTTGTCTGTTATGTTTCAAATTCAATACTTGGCAGTTTCTTTTCACTATTTATTGATGACTTTTGAAATGTATGTTGTGGTTTTTATAGAGCTTAATTATATGGGTATGCACTACTCTTAACAGAATGCCGCATTTCATTACACATACATTAAACTAGTAAGGCTTATTAAGATGCATAATATACATTCAAATGACAAGCTCCTGAACCCTGACTGTAATCAATTCAGGATAAATTTCAGCAAGTAGAAGTTAGTTTGTTTGATATATTTGTGATATGTCCCTGGATGAAGTTTTAAAAATAAGGTAACTTTCCACATCAAAATCATGTAGAGTTTCTACTGAAAATACCAAGAGTGCCTCAACAATGTGCCACTGCTGCGCTTCATCATATATTCTGCCTGATTACTCATATAACACATGTAACCATTGCTTGACAAAGAACTTTTTAATTTTGGGAAATTATAAAAATATATGATTTATAGTTGACTACCTTGTAGGACACTAACAGATCAAGAACACCTGATCTAAACCTGTGTTTTATACACAGCAAAGTTCCTTTTAAAATCAGCAACCCATTGGTATTTCACAAATCTGTTTTCATGTATTCATTATGTTACCTGCAATGGATTGTCACACACGTGCGCATGGGAGGCAGCTAAAGGGCTTGGGTAAGGACAGTTCTGAGACATACTGGGATGTGGCAGAGTGCACTGACTCTTTTTCTCCTTTGCCTGCAGACCATTCCCGGGAGATTCCACCTGGCTCTCCTGACGTCACTTCCGGGACCGAGCCTATCGAAGGAGACCTTGCCGGCTCCAGCCCCTATGATGTTACGTCCGGGCTCGAACCAATGGCTGAAGACCTCAATGAGCCCGACCCCTATGATCTCACTTCCTATCTTCCCCTTTAAAAGCCTCAACCTTTTCCCTATTCCCTCAGTTCTGTTTTGGACTCGGTTTTGTGCACAGCAGTGCTATTTTCATTTAATCGACTTTGCAGCCAGGAACTCAGTTATACGGGTGGCTGCCCCAAACCTTTTTCATGTCTCAAAAGTCTCGTTATTGTGACTTGATCTAAATATAAACAATTTCTGGAAAGTCCATTTGAATGGTTTTTTGCAAACCAAAAATGTTTTCTCTATGGCATTGGTGTAACGAACCACTTTAGTACCTTTGTTTTTGAGTGTGTTTTAGTTTTTAATATCCACCATTTTCATTTTTTGTTTGATGTGTTGCTGATTTTTTGGATTTTTGTTCTGATGTCTATCATTCTTTTGGTAAGATGTGGAGGGCAGCACATGAAATTGGTATAGCGTCTCTATAAATGACAGTGGTGAGCATAACTTTTACTCAAACAAATCAAACAAGCAAGAAAAGAGAAAATAATGTGGCAAAAGAAATACTAGCTTCTACTAGTGTCATGTTATGTTTTAGATTTAGGTATTGTTCTTATAAGACATAAAATCTAAAAGAAATAAATTAAGGAATTCTACTCCTTACTGCAGCCTTTGTGCCTCTGAACCTCATATTCGCCTCTAACAGATACTGTTTAAAAGTGAAAGATTATGTAAATGTCTGGTTTTATATGGTTGGCAAAATATTCTAGAATATTCATATTCATTCGTACATTTCATGAATCTGCCTAATCCAGCTTCAATGTTTTGGGCGACAAGAATAAAGCGTTGAGGCCAAACAGGGTGACCAGGCAAGAATAAAGAAACAGCATGAAATAATGGACTGTTTGGTATAAAACACAAAGTAGTTGAAAGATGATGCCAAAAATAGCTGAGAATTTAAATAACAAGTATTAAACAGTTTTGTGTTTTTCATATTTGTACATGGTCTGTGACATTTTGAATAACCCTTCCATATGCCAGCACATTAGAAGATGAAAGATATAGTGGTTGATTCAGTGAAATGAAACAAGAAAAAACAAGGTAGCAAAAAAGTCATGTTAATAAATTAAACATCCACAAGAGAAAAGACTAGCCTACAAAATATTTAGGTACTAAAGACAAAAACTAATATAAATGAACAAAAATCACTATAAAGTACTTGATGTTGACTGAGTAATCTACTGTAATACTGCAATATTATTTTCTACATTTGTACTACTTTTTATTTTTGAGTGCTGTAAAGAGTCTCATCTTGACAATTTTGTTAAGAAAATAAAACTCCTGCAAGATTCTTTACATTCTGATGGCCCAAAAGGGTGCATTGAGAGAGAAACAGTCATAGTGTTAGTTTGTCCCCTTCAAGTAACAAAGCTCTGTTTGCAAGAAACCTCCCATGTTAGTCTGTAGTGATGCATTTCTGTATGTCTTCTCCAGCTCTCAGCCCCATTGCAGTGTAATAACATGCAGACCAAAGATGAAGTTCATCTGAACTTGCGCTTACTCCGATTCCAAGAAAATGCTGTTGTTGCATTAATTAGCATGAACTGCTGGGGACTGCAGGGGGGCTTTTTAAATTAAGAACTGCATTTAGGCTAAACTAGACCAGATGAAGGTACTTAGTAACTAATGAGATACTCAATTGTAATTATAGTCATGAGACAAATGAGAACTATGGCTGAGGCTTTGAAATAGAATGAGATGTTCTAGACAAATAGGCAAACACATTGTTGTTACTAAATCATTAGAAAGGGCAACAATTAATGACCAATAAACTTACTGTAACAGTTGTATTTAGTTCTGCAGCAGTGTGCCTAATTACTTACTTCTGAAAACTTTCATTTTCTCTTAAAGGAAGATTCTATGTATCCTTGTTCTTTCTCACACTCTTCTGCTGTACCAGTTGGAACATGTTTTTTTTCAAATTAATGGCTTTTTTGGTAAGACTGTGGTGTCTGTGCCAATACTACTTGCTTCTGCCTCATGGTCAAGATAATCTGTGCCAATCTCCTCCACATCAACACTCTTCACTTCAAAAACACTGGCTTAGATGTGTGTCCGGGCTGGAGAAAGATATGCTGTCAGAATGTGTCCAGTATTATAGCTACAGATAATGTTGTGTCAGTTAGGATGTCATATCTAAGATATGTTCAACATTCGAGACAAATGGTGATGTTGCAAAATGTAGTTTATGTACATATATTGAAACAGTGAGAAAATCAAACTCTTGCATTTTATCATTCAGAGTTCCAACAAAATGGAGTTGATAGATATTTAGTCTCCTGCAAAAGCCTGTGAAGCACTAGCACTGGTGCCCCTTCCCCGCTGTGCAGCCTAAAACAAAATACATGAATGTAAGATGGTATTATTTTCACTATATTCAAAACCATATAATGCAACCCAGAGATATGTCTGGAATGGTACTAGGCTACTTCAACTGTAAGAAGAAGAGGTTTAAGTTAATCTGCTACTTTAATCACCTCTAGAGGGCAAAAGAGGGCCATTGATTGTGTTTGCAATCAAGTGCCATGCTGAGGACTAAACTCTGGCAAAGTTTGCTACAATTGAGCTTAATGTAGATCACAAGTTTAGTCTGCAACACACTGGGCTTCCCATGATAGTCTTGAAAAGAAAGAGCTGATGGGATTAATTAAGTGGCGAACAATTAGGGACCTGCTACTGGGTCAAAAAAGTCTTTACAGATGATAGTATAAAGCATTCCTAGTGAGGTTACTGGGTTTAGTCTTCATTCTTTCCAGCATCCTTTTAAACTAAATTCTCCTTTAACTGTACACATGAACATATTAAACCAGAAAGATTAAATGTCCATATTTAATTTCAAGATTTTGGAGGGGTTTTTGTAAGAGGGGTAGGGTTAGATATCAAGCTGACTTCACTATACTAATTTTGAGATATAGCTGAACATGTTCTTCACTCCCTTTGCTGTCTGGATTCCCTGATTTGCAACTGGTCTGTTTCAAGAACACAGTTATTACAGGCTGGGAGACCTTTCACTGTTTCTCTCTTTGTTAGCTGAAATACTGTCAGTGCACTGGATTTTGTATTCTTGCATGTCTAAGGTTGTTGGGTCCCAAGAAAATTCAAAATGCCATCTGGAGGATAAATCACCGTCAAACCCCAGCTTGATACAAAAAGGTTAGAGTAGTATCTTAATGAATAAAAAAATGTAACAAAAAGCTCTGTTAAACAAGTAAAAGCTCCGAGGAGCACAAAGGCAAAGAAGTTGCCTGAAAAGGCAAAGGTAGTTCAAGACAAATAATGTCCCACAAACAAAAATCTAAAGAACAGTAGAAAATACAAGCACAGAAGTGAAACAATTCCAGAAATCACAAAAGCACAGAAAAAAACAACACTACAGAACTCACCTCATAATGAGAACATTCACAAAGAGCTACAAGAGACAGTGGGTTTTTCTCTTCCTTTGTAGGGATGAGGGCAGTCTGTTGAGGTGATGGGCATTGCCCTGCTTCTTTGGGGATCACCCACAAAACATAACGAGCATAACAAAAGGCAAATCGACACATGGAAACTAAATTTTCCACACTGGTCACATAAAAAATTAACAAAATAGACATAAATCCCAGCCAGTCAATTGCCATCTATCTGGGAAGCGGCATACAACGGAGTCACTCCTCCACATTGCTCCTCTTCTCCAACTTTGCAGTCGAGCACAGGCCTGCCCCTTGCTTCCTTGGGGCATACTTCTGACCACCTGCCTCCTTTTCTGATGACACAGGCTCCTCACTGTCCTGCCAATTTTTCCTCCTGTAACTTCCATCCTTTCTCTTCTATTTCTTTTATCCTCTCAATCATTTTCTTTCCATCTGCTTGATCGGGTGCAGGTGTTGTCCTCCGCCTACTCAGAGGTGTGAATGAGGTACCTCACTGGTCCTCTTGCATTTGCATGTGAACACATGATCAGCAAAGTACCCTAACCAACCCTGGAGCAAATTCTGGCATGTTCTCACCTGCACCTGTTTGGAGCCTTCATATTCCAAGACCCAATTATTTATTATAATCTATTATTTAAAAGTTACACTTTTCCATAGACCTCAACTTACAAAGCAACACATCTGCTAAAAGTTTCCTGCAACGAGTCTGTCTGATGGCCTCATTTAATGACTTCATTGTTGAAGTGTAGGTTTCTCCAGCAATGGTTGACTTATTACAACAGCAGAACAAACTTTGTATGTCAGAAAATTTTTCCCATGACTTTTCTGCCTGACTGTTGCTCACAAAATGTCTTGGGGGTTGCAAATGGGGACCATTTATGCTACCATTGCATGGACCCTTGTTTGATTTCAGGGTCATGGTGGTTAACCCACATTTTATCCCCAGTAATAATCCATGAGAAAAAGTCAATGGGATTTTCTCTAAGAAGGTCCAAGAAGGTCTTATAATTTAAATTCCTGGCAACATGCTTTTGATCTGGTGTCAACATTCTGGGAACCCATTGAGATCTGACCTTTCACAACTTTAAACGAGTATGGATGATTGTGAAAATTGTGCCAGCTGAAATGCCTAGGTCATTTACCTTAACACAACAAACTTCCTTAATCATAGCCTTCACTTTTTGGCATTTTTCCTGTGAAAATGCCTCTACAAAATGCCCATTGTGGAGGTCACTCTTCAATCAACTCCCGACACCATATAAATTGCTTTGCTGAAAGGTTCACCTTATAGTACCAAGGCACATCATCACCTATACACAACATTCAACATCTCATGGATTTCCTTTGGTTCTTCTCTTTCTTTGTTAGGAATGTAATGACAGAAAGATGTTTCTAATCTGTTAGTTTCTTTATATAATCCCAGTAGATGTGTTCGCCATTCTCTCACTGTATGTGTTGTTCTAGCAACAATTTCAGATCTTTTAGACAAACACATTAAACTTCAGTAGATAAATTATTATACACCTTTTGTATGTTGCATATGAAAGAATAATATTCAATCACAATTATTTTAGAAACAAATCTTTGGGATGTTGGTGGAAAATCGGATTAACCAAAAAAGATCAATACAGACTCGGAAAGAACATCCAAACTCAACACAGATAATGACCAGGCCCAGGATTTGAACCTAGGGCACTAGATCCATAAAGTTATCACACTAACCACTTTATTGTACTTATTTACAAATATAACTGCAAAAAATAGTATTACCAGTTAGCACACTACTAATGTCAATTCATGGATTATTCTTTGTGGAAATAAATTCTTTCAGGTTTATGACATTAATACATCTGTTTTAGATAAAGGTTTTAAAAATGTATTTTCAGAAATACATAAGCTAACTCCGCAGATTGCTGGAAGATAATTGTTAGTGATACTAGTGCCAGAAAGGTTAGGAATTTGACATTGTTTTGGCTCAAAACTGTTAACATAGTTGGATAATAATAGCAATGCAATTGCAGGCTATTTACACATTCAGTGAACAAATCACAGTCTTGGCGATCTGGACGTTACATGCTTCAATTTGACTATGGCTTGCTTTGTTGCCTAAACAATTTTGTTTAGTTGGCAGAAAAAAAATCTGGCTACTTGTTCTAAGTACATATCTCAATTAAGCCACAAGGCACAAAGACAAGACAAACAAATGAGAAATGCACAGTATGTTAATGTTAGTGTCTAAACAGATTATAGACATTAGAATAATTTTAACCCAAACTTAATGCTTAAATACAATCTCATAGTAGAGTAAATTCATGGCATTCTTGCTAAAAAGATGTATTAATTGTTAAATGAATTGTTTTAAAGTACAACTGCAAAAAATCATTCTTAAATGCTGAAAACAATGCATATTTGTACATTATTCAGCATTCAGATATTTATGATCATAAAAAATGTGCATATGTATAATTCAAAGCCACAAGCAGAGCACATAATTAGGCCAAAATATATTATTTGGGGAAAAAAAGTATTGTTTGCATTAATGTAGAGTGACACACAATCACAATACCATACCATTTATTGCATTGAGCTGCACAATTAAGTGCAGATTCCAAGTCTGTGACAAGAGTGCTTACATAAGTATAGGTGACATGCACTTAAGATCACTCTGAGCACATCCAGACTTAAGAGCATTATCCAGCCTTGTGACAGATGAGTATTTGGGAAAAATGATTGCCAGAAAGAAAACAAGCCACTTTATTTTCATAGTTTTGTTATAGTATATTAGTTAGATTATGTCATTTCAATGATTAACAGATTGATAATACTTTATCTGTCTGCTGGGTGAAATTTGGCTTTTTACAGAAGCTCTTTAAATAATACATACATGAATAGATAGAAAAATAAAGAAATTAATATATACACACACACTATGGTCTGAACACACACCTGAATGACTAAAAAGGAAGAAAATGTAAAAAGAAAGAAAACTTCTGACTTGGCAGTCATAGTCAAAGGAAGGCATTTTGCAGATCATATTGCTGTTGGTATATTGGAGCCCCTGTTGTGTTTCTTGACACACTTCTGCTGAATATTTCATTGGCTGAAAGTCCTCAGATTTAGTGTTTCAGACAGAGGATGTGTAGCATTGTTCATAATGGCACTAGGTTTTGTTTTAATCCTCTCCTTTGCTACTACTTCCAGGGGGTTCAGTGTGCACCCTATTCAGGTGCTTGCCCTTTTTAATTAGCCTAGTGATTTGGTGGACCTCTGCTGAAGTGATGTTATCGGCCCAGCAAACCACAGTGTAGAAAATCGCACTGTCCATTACAGAGTTATAGAAAATGTGAAAGATGTCACTTCCTACATTAACCAGTTGCTTGATTTTGATGATGTTAAGATGCAGAAAATTCTCTTTGCACCAAGAAACAAACTTCTCCACCTGACGCCTATAGTCTGTCTCATCCCCTTTATCAATGCACCCCATAAGTTCCCTAATTGAAGACAAAAGCCATATGCATACCTAATTTTTATATATCTTGTTATAAATAATATTATTTTGACTAGAGTTATTATTAAAGATTGAGAAGTTAAAAAAAATACCATCTTGTGCAATTAATGTTGCCATGAAGCACTTTTCATACAGACATAGTGGGTATATTTGAGGGGGCAGAATTATAAAATCATAAAATGTGTGACACAAAGGATACTGTTAACTTTTGCATGTAGAAAAAAACTTTGCAAGATGATGTGGGTTTATAATTCTTTTTTTTTGCCTAATATTTCTTATGGTGGCAGTTGGGTGAGAATGCAGATTGCTGTTTTACAGTATTATTATCTCTAAATAAATGAGAGTAAAATCATTATGGGGAAGAAGAAGGATAAACCTGTGAATTTGTTCCTTTGCTACCTTTGGGCTGAAATTTCTGGGGTTGACAGGTATCCTGTTTGTAGTTAGTTATGGCCTTGAAGCTATTCTTGCAGCGTTGACCAGGTAAATTAACTAAACTAAATTGTTTTGTTGATATAAGGTATAATAAAAAGCATCTGTTGCTAGCTTCATTGATGCAATATAGAAACAATGACATAGTTGATAAAATTTACTAATTAAAGCAATTATAATGAAAAACAATGAATACCAATAAATATTCAACAATATCAAAGTAAAATATATACATAAATTAAATGCAAGCATACAATGTGCACCAGGCAAAGCAAGAGACATTCAGACAACACAAGTAACTGAACCAGGGGATCGTCAGTAATGGAGACTTTGTCACAGGTTAAGCAGATGAGTGAGTGTGAGTTAACAATTTAATAATTTCTGAGGTTAAAAACTGTTTGCTGATATCCTGGTATGGCATTGTATGCCACATTATAATTTGTAGGATGGCACTGGGGGCTAACAGTTTGTTACAAAAGGTGTGTGGGAGCTGCAGTGATGGAAGGGGCTTTCTTCTGTTATCTCTGATCATAACCAAAAATGGGCCAACCTCCAACCTATAACAGAGACATGTAGTCTGTCACAGTGCTGTAAAATAAGAAAATTAATTCATGGTTTAAATTATAAATCATACCATAATAATAAGTAAATTAACCAGAGTTAATAGCTTAAAACACCAATTATCACTGATATGGTGCTATGTAGCCTTTTTTTGTCAAAGTAAAAATCAACTGTTCAAAAATAATTCCTTTAAATTTATTTTCAAATACTAAAACACTTTTACCCTGAAATTAATGCTGGAGGATCAAAGTAAGCTAATGCTGCAATAACAGTATTTGTGCAGCAAATAAATAAAATGTTATTCCTTATAAAGGAAACTTAATTTGCATTCAGTTTAATTGTAGCTTAAGGAGAATGGCTGCAAAACACTTCCAAATGCTGGTATTTGAAACTGAAGGGAAATTTTAAATGAAGTAATTTGTCACTAAATTGTGAAAAATGGTTTGCTTATATAAATCTACTTTTTAATAATGAAGTAGTGGATAAAAAGATCCATTTTTAATCTACTGAAGAATTCTAAAATAATTATTCAAATCTTAACTCTTAGACCCGATAAAGAAACACTGGTGTCAAAGATAACATTTTTGAGCTCTTGTATCATTACTTAATAAACTGCAGCACTTCTCCATGGTGCTTCTATTTCCCTGCTTTATGAAGACTTTTACTTTTAGTAGAGTATGCTAATAATCCTAATCTTGGGTTTTAATGCCCCCTAGGGTGTGCATTAATCTCCAATGTAAACAAATCCTGCTTTGATTTATGGCTTACATGGATATCCGTCATCTGAAATTAAAAGATCCCTTGCCGACAACAACTTTGCCTAGCATTTATAAAATAATCACATATCTGCTGTAAACGCTAATCCAAATGTATTCTTCCAGGGTCAGGCACAAAAATTGCTAAAGAACTACTGCATAATTGCAGATAAAACTTTCTCATACTACAAGTTAACTTCAGTCTTTAATTTTGTCAGTACATTGTAGGTTGCTAATACCTCTTATTTAACAGCTAGAGCCTAAGAGTACTGACTGCAAGATGGGAACCAACCCTAGATGAAACATAACTCCAATACAGGGCAGACTTAAGCATTATGTATAACAGGCTGTATAACAGGCCATTTTAGGGATACCAATTTATCTAACATGCATGTACATATGAAGTGGAAAGAAATTCAAGTACAAGAAGAAAGCCAACACAAAGAGGCAGACACAGATTGGGCTGGGAACTGAATTTTGGTCCCTGGGGATGTGAGACAGCAAAGCTATTCACTGTGCTACCATGCATTCTTCAATCAGAGCTGCTGACATAATTTTTGGCAATTCTGTGTTCACTGTTTCCAAATATATGTTTATTTTTACAGATTGTACTGAATTTGATCACAGATGAAAGGACATTCATTTATGTTAAATTTATTAACCAATGCATTTTGTTCAAGTCCAATACAGGAGCCATAATGTCCCCATTTGCTTTGTAAGGTTTTCTGAATTTGTACGTGTAAGAAATTCTAGTCAGTTCTTTACAGATAGGTGATCTTAAATCTAATATGAATGCAAACATGATAAAGAGTAGTCCAGATAACTGAAGCAAGGAACAACTGACTGAATGAGACATTTTATTATCTATGTGAAAATGACACCATTAACTTAAAAGCATTGTTTACTGGTGGAATTTATTCATTTTTCAATTCTGTTAATTTCAAGAAACAACAATGCATTATTTTCTAACTTATGCTGTCAGGATTGCTGTTGTTTGCTTCAGTTTATAGGGGTCGGGTTATCTGGACACAGAATAGGAGTTTTGGCCAGTATCACAGAAAGTGACATCTTTCTGCCTGTTTCTTCAGCAGCCCTGATTTGGCCGACTAGGTAGAATTTTGACCCCAGCCTGACTTAGACGGTCCAGTTTTGCAACTTGTAACAACTGGCAGTGTGATCATGCACCAACAGTTTATTCACTAAAATAAATGGGGAACTTTTTTGTAGTCTGTAACTTAACTCATATTCATTTTTCTTGTCTTTTCCTTTCAATGCCTTTAGGTTCTCCTCTGTTCGGAGGTCTTTACTGAGCACAAAAGCATATTTTGCCTCATATAACATTCAGGGTCAGAGAGCTGCTTTTCTTCTGTGACTGTGTGATAAAGAATAGAGAGTGCACACATGTTGAGCTGGTGTCAGCTTCTCAACAGGAGGATTTATTCTTCCTCTATTTACTATACTCTACTCTATGCCACCCATGCAAGAAGCGCCCATCTAACGACCTGGAGGTGGAAAAGCACTTAACACATTTAAGCTGCAATGAAATCAAATGAGTGATTAAATCAATAAAATAAGTAAACATGATTAATAGGGGTGCTTCTTTTTTCTCTGTCACATTTTAACCTTTTAAGTCTTTTCGTTCACTCATTCTTTTCTTATTTCTGAATTTACTGTTTATTCCAACTCTCTACACATATTTAGATTTTAGATTTCTCCTCTAGCTTTGGTGGGTAGGGTGTTAGGTTATGCAACTTTTATTCCTTCATACTATTGTATTTTAAATGTTGCTGGATCAGAGTCTAACCCAGAAACTCTGAACTATAAGTCAGTCAGTCCTAGACCCTACACATGCACACACACTAGGAAAATTTGGAATGGAAAATCAACCTAACCCTGGAGTACTTAATGGAAAAAAAACTACACAAGCATGAAAAGAATGTACAGATTTCATATAAAAACTGGGCATGGAATTTAAACCCAAGACACTAGAGTCTTGCAGCAGCCGTATTAGTGTTGCACCACCCAAGAGCTGACATTAAATGATAAATACACTAACATACTGTTATGATTTGTGTTGGTTTTGAATTACTTATCTCTGTTTATGACATTATTTATCTGGAAATAGGTTTTTAGGGGATCTTAGAACCCACCCAACTTTGTCATCTGTTTTTTGATTAGACATAATTTTCTAATAATTATATATTTTTCACATTTTTTTCTGGTGCCATCTTTATTTCTCTGGGCATTTCCATTTTGGGCATCAGTTGTTATAGTTTGCCTTGCAATAAAACTCAGAGGCGCATGATTCTAAAGTATCATCACAATGGGATAAAAGTTCAGCTCTGTGCACATACCAGTCATTTGAGTTTGCGAATAATTCAAAAGACATCTCTGCATGTAGTTTTCATGTTCTAATTTAAGGCTACGGACACTTGTTTTCTGGTTTAGGAACTGATAACTGGAATTACTGTTTAGATTTGAAGAAAGATATCGAAGGTTCTCACTACCTCCATTAATGCTTTGCTTTTTCTCTGCAAAAATAACTCATACTGCAGGTCCCATGGTTTAATTTGACACCTTAATTTTTATCATTTGGATTGGCAATGTGCTACCTTAGTTATTTACAATTCTAAGATGCAATATGTGTGATTTTGTGAATCAACAGCTAGTACTGTTTGCCCACTTAGTTACCTGAAAGTACTAAAATGCACCCACAGGCTCTCTATAGTTTTGTTTGTATCTCTCACTGTGTATTTCTATAATCTTTTAACTATCTTCCTCCTTCTAGTTAAATTATTCCTTCCAATCAATTTCAAATTGTAGGTGTAGTGAGTCTTTGAGCTCAAGGTTGCTTTAAATCCTGCCCTGGATTCCCTTCTGGCCTGGCTCCAGAATTATGTTTGGGGATGAGATGTTCCCTTCTTTTGTAACATGGAGTAATGGAAAAGATCATAATATTACTAATAAATTATATTTATATACAGTGGTGTGAAAAACTATTTGCCCCCTTCCTGATTTCTTATTCTTTTGCATGTTTGTCACACAAAATGTTTCTGATCATCAAACACATTTAACCATTAGTCAAATATAACACAAGTAAACACAAAATGCAGTTTTTAAATGATGGTTTTTATTATTTAGGGAGAAAAAAAATCCAAACCTACATGGCCCTGTGTGAAAAAGTAATTGCCCCCTGAACCTAATAACTGGTTGGGCCACCCTTAGCAGCAATAACTGCAATCAAGCGTTTGCGATAACTTGCAATGAGTCTTTTACAGTGCTCTGGAGGAATTTTGGCCCACTCATCTTTGCAGAATTGTTGTAATTCAGCTTTATTTGAGGGTTTTCTAGCATGAAACGCCTTTTTAAGGTCATGCCATAGCATCTCAATTGGATTCAGGTCAGGACTTTGACTAGGCCACTCCAAAGTCTTCATTTTGTTTTTCTTCAGCCATTCAGAGGTGGATTTGCTGGTGTGTTTTGGGTCATTGTCCTGTTGCAGCACCCAAGATCGCTTCAGCTTGAGTTGACGAACAGATGGCCGGACATTCTCCTTCAGGATTTTTTGGTAGACAGTAGAATTCATGGTTCCATCTATCACAGCAAGCCTTCCAGGTCCTGAAGCAGCAAAACAACCCCAGACCATCACACTATCACCACCATATTTTACTGTTGGTATGATGTTCTTTTTCTGAAATGCTGTGTTCCTTTTACGCCAGATGTAACGGGACATTTGCCTTCCAAAAAGTTCAAATTTTGTCTCATCAGTCCACAAGGTATTTTTCCAAAAGTCTTGGCAATCATTGAGATGTTTCTTAGCAAAACTGAGACGAGCCCTAATGTTCTTTTTGCTTAACAGTGGTTTGCGTCTTGGAAATCTGCCACGCAGGCCGTTTTTGCCCAGTCTCTTTCTTATGGTGGAGTCGTGAACACTGACCTTAATTGAGGCAAGTGAGGCCTGCAGTTCTTTAGACGTTGTCCTGGGGTCTTTTGTGACCTCTCGGATGAGTCGTCTCTGCGCTCTTGGGGTAATTTTGGTCGGCCGGCCACTCCTGGGAAGGTTCACCACTGTTCCATGTTTTTGCCATTTGTGGATAATGGCTCTCACTGTGGTTCGCTGGAGTCCCAAAGCTTTAGAAATGGCTTTATAACCTTTATCAGACTGATAGATCTCAATTACTTATGTTCTAATTTGTTCCTGAATTTCTTTGGATCTTGGCATGATGTCTAGCTTTTGAGGTGCTTTTGGTCTACTTCTCTGTGTCAGGCAGCTCCTATTTAAGTGATTTCTTGATTGAAACAGGTGTGGCAGTAATCAGGCCTGGGGGTGGCTACGGAAATTGAACTCAGGTGTGATACACCACAGTTAGGTTATTTTTTAACAAGGGGGCAATTACTTTTTCACACAGGGCCATGTAGGTTTGGATTTTGTTTCTCCCTAAATAATAAAAACCATCATTTAAAAACTGCATTTTGTGTTTACTTGTGTTATATTTGACTAATGGTTACATGTGTTTGATGATCAGAAACATTTTGTGTGACAAACATGCAAAAGAATAAGAGATCAGGAAGGGGGCAAATAGTTTTTCACACCACTGTAGCGCTTGTACCACTACTCAGTATAATACCTAAAAAAAGTCAATGAATATAACATCATAAATACAATATATGAGCACAACATATTGTATATATACAAGAAACAATTATAAGTATGAGTGGCTGTTGAGTAATCTTATGACTGTGGATAAAAACTGCCTAAGAATCTTGCGATCTGAGAGTTAATGATCCAATGCCATTTGCCAGAACAGAGTTGAGAGTATTTAAATATCAATTAACTGATGAAGGGATGCTTGCTAAAAACTGAAAACTTGACTACAACGATTATGCTCAAACTTTCTTTAAAATATTGTAACAGTCTGGAAAATGACTGCATGTCCTAAAAGCCATGCAAATGGGGTTGTTCAGAGTGCTGTGGAGAGGGGCAGGCAGAGGGGTTCCACCTGCCACTCTCAAATAAAGCAGCCACTGGGATGCTGGGCGAAAGAAATTGTTATGGAAGTTCTGAATGCAAAATGAGGGAAAAAAAGAAGTGTGTGAACTAATTTGATGGGTGTTTGTTTTTTCTGTTTGGGCACCATTTGTGTTTGAGTCTGGATGCTCAGTTAAGGCAGAGGAGCAATAAAACCTTTTTTTGGACTGTTACAACCACTTGCCTGTGTGGTTTATTTCTTCCACCTGGAAACGGATATTACATTATTTTCATAATATCATTAGCATTTATTTCAAAAGAAAATATTTAAAGGAAACATAAATCTACAATGTTACATTTAGTTCTACTTGGTGAATAAAACATACATAAAAAAAAATTAAATCAATTCTTAAGAAGAACTACATGCACAAAATGGATTTAAAGAGTGTGGAGATGATTTGTTTTTCAATAATATTTTCAGTTATGTAAGACTGGTTTCCAGCAGAGTAACTGCATTTAATACACATCACACTTAGTGTATCATTTAATTACTTCTTTAATATAATATTAGTAAATTGCAGTAAATATGCCAGCATTCTGAAATACAGTCATATACTTTTGAAACCCAAAGTAATGATATTTCTTACTTATCTGCCAAGGGAGAAATAACTCTCAAAATTACTTGTGCATTTATGGAATCCTTTGCCTACATTTTCTAAACCCAAGGGTGTACCCTCCTTTGAAGGCACCATTTATAATATCTGGAGGGTAGAATACACAATAAAACTTTATCCAATAAAGGTTTATGATTAATCAGGGCTGCTACACAATTTTCTGACTGCTGGATATATAACATTCACAGAGATGGTTATATGCGCATTCCCAATCTCAGTATTTCTACAAGGCTAGCTTATATAAAATATGAATAAAATACTGTTGACATAAATGATAATTAAAAAATAACTTTACTTGACACTCTTTAAAGTGTAACTATGAATCAATTTATTTCTAACCCTTTGCCTTTTTTTACAAACCAGAAATCTCATGCTTAATGATCTATAGCATGAAGATGGCTACTGTCTTCTGATTGACAACTAGCACATTATTATATAAGTATGATTTATGGACCCACCTGCTGTTTCCTAGACCAAAGCCTGTTGCAACTTCTTTAACAGACCAGCATATAAAGCATGAATTATGGCCTCTGAGACCAGCTAGTCCCATGCCGCAAACAAAAAGGAAACTAATAAAATATGTCTGATGCAAAGAAATGATCTGCTTCAAAGCACCCTGACATGCTATAATGTCTGCATGCATCACACTCCCCCAAGACGTTAGGCAAGAATAATCATGTAGAAATAGCTCATATTGTTATGTTGTCAATATCAATTCTGGCCACCTCCTGCTTCTTATTTATTTTCTTCATTGTTTCTGCATCTTTTATCAAACTCTGCTGCTGTCTCCATTCCCAGATAACAAGACCTACCGGATTTGACTTTCTTGGGATATGATGGATTGCTTGTACAGGCAACACTCAATTGATACAGTCCCAGTAGGAAGAGATACAAGGTGGTGGCATCAAAATGAGACAAGTGAGGATAAAAGCAAGCTGAAGTAATCCCACCAACAGGTACAGTATACATTAGTCTGGCCATCTTTTTTTTTTTTAAAAAGTGAAGGTGCAAATAATTTTGTGATTTTAGGCTTCAGATTATGCAATAAGCTCTAGAAGTTGTAGAAATTGTTTGATATTTAAAAAGTGAGCAAATTCATAAAACTATTTTAATGTAATGATAATGTAATGTAAATAAAGATATTTTTGTAAAAAAAAAATTAATTTAAAAATATTTTTTCTACCTTTATGAGGGCATAGTGAGAGTTTCACATTTTTGTTTTATATATTTTTTGCTTTGCAAGTATAATATCAACATAATTGACATGTATAAAATGATTCAGAATCTGTAATTGTGGATATGATGGACTAGTGCTTCATGCAGGACTACTCAATAAAATGATCCCAGTACTGCCAGGATAGCTAATAAGTAGTGATGAGTGAACTCCACGGTGTTCGCTTTGCCTCGAGTTCAGAGAAATCACAGAAGTGTTTGCAAAGTAAATGTGGACGGACTAACTGAACTAGATTTGACTGGATTTTAATGGTGCAGTTATCTTTAAAGTGTCCCTGGGGGCTAGGGAAACGTATGTTGTCTATAGTGGACCAATTATTGTGGCCAAAAAGGTGACCTGAGCTGTGCAGTAGCAGTGCCAACCACTGCACCTCTGTTACATCAAAAGAAGAAAGAACGCAGTCAAAACAAAACAGAAATGCTGAAGTTATAGTCAAAAGTCAGAAAAAATATGTAAGCCTTTTGAAATTTCAAAGCAGCGTGTCCTGAGTTGGCTCCTTCTATTTTTTGTAGTTGCCCTGAAGGCTCTCCAAACTGTCTGGGCTGATGCTTTGCACTTTTTCTTCTATCAAAAAGAGAAAAAGTCTTGTAAATAGTAATAAATGTTTCGTTATTATTATTATTTCATAGACACTCCTGTGTTTGGGCGGGTGGGGGTCAGTCTCTTTTTCAAGGTTTGATTTCACTTTCCACATGGCTAATTATACATGCACAGGGCACACACCTTCTCCTGTTATATTGACATGGAACGTGATGATTGACCCGCACATTTGGTGACAAGCAGAGATAACCTGTTATTTACGCTGTAAATGTTTCAGAAAAATACAATTCTGAGAACCTGCATTTTTTATTTATCTGTTAAGCTCCTTATATTGAGTTCACCTACTATACTTAGTATTAATGTGCCTTTATGGCTTTACATTTTATATAATTTGCTTTTATGGAAAACGTTCCTCAAAGATCTGGATGTTGTGGGACTGTCTTGGTTGACACGCCTCTGCAACATCGCATGGACATCGGGGACAGTGCCTCTGGATTGGCAGACCGGGGTGTTGGTCCCCCTCTTTAAGAAGGGGGACCGGAAGGTGTGTTACAACTATAGAGGGATCACACTCCTCCGCCTCCCTGGAAAAGTATATTCAGGGGTCCTGGAGAGATAATCGAACCTCGGATTCAGGAGGAACAGTGTGGTTTTTGTTCTGGTCGTGGAACAGTGGACCAGCTCTATACCCTTAGAAGGGTCCTGGAGGGTGCATGGGAGTTTGCCCAGCCAGTCTACATGTTTATTGTGGACTTGGAAAAGGCCTTCGACTATGTCCCTCGGGGAATCCTGTGGGGGGTACTCCGAGAGTATGGAGTACTGAACCCCCTGATAAGGGCTCATTTTTTCAAGAGTATGCTTAAATCATCTGCTGTCTTTGCCATAAGCCACTCTCCAGTAGAGTGTGAAATTGGGTTTGAAATTCTTTCTGGATATTCAAAGTTGTTCAAATGACCTCACCGTCTTGAGAATGTCTCAGCAGTCATCACTGAATAGGATGCAAACCCATACCAGGTTACAATCAAGGAACTCTTTGATCTTGAATTGTAAGAAGTGGAGAACTAATAATTATGATAATATTAATTAAAACATCTGCAGTGGGCTGGCGCCCTACCCAGGATTTGTTCCTACCTTGCACCCTGTGTTGGCTGGGATTGGCTCCAGCAGACCCCCGTGACCCTGTGTTAGGATATAGCAGGTTGGACAATGACTGACTGGTTGACTAATTAAAACATACAGGAAAGTTTCTTTAGAATTTTATCAACATGGATTTCTAACATGTAGCTGCAGCCTACTGTATTTAAAGTGTGAGAAAGGGGCAGTGTTTTGAATAAAAATGCAAAATAAATATCCTATGTATTTTAAAAGATTCAAAACTACTTTTAAGTCTACTATATATTTACTCTCTAGTAGAACAATAAGCATCTGGAATTAAATTATTTTTCTGATATTATAAGGATGTGCCATTTAATTCATGTAATTTAAAGTACTTAGAACATAATGTATTATTCAGTGCAAAGATTCTGAAATAATTATACTGAAGATAACTGCACTTTAAAATACAGAACATCATTATAATTTTGAAAAGGTTTATTAATGGATAATGAAGGTTGAGAAATAAGGGCAGCACTAAAACACAAAAGGAAATGATTTGATACTTTCTTTTTTTTCATAAATATTCTGAAGCTTTGCCACAAAGGCTAGGATGGGTCAGTAAATGTATACTTCTGAAGTCTTTAGGACCAAATATTTTTAGGTACCTTAGAATCTCATTAGCTGAAGTATTGCATTTTTAGAGATAACAGTGCTTTAATGAAGTTAATTTTTTTAATCACTAAGATACTTTATATCTGTTGTAGAGCACTGTGCATAGAGATAATTTAATATGTTAAAATTCTGACACATACAAGCAGCATAAGTGTATAATTGGTGGAAACTGTTGGCTCTGATAATTTACTCCAATAGATTTTTTTTTTCAGAAAACAGTTACTTATAATTCAAACTAGTACAATAATTATGAATTATTTTTTCTTCCAAACTGCATTTTTCAGCAAAATAATATTTAAACTAAAATAATATATACTTAGCTTTATGTAGGGCAGCGTGGCAGCACAGTGGTTAGTGCTGCAGCCTCAGCATTCTGGGTTCAATTTAAGTGCTTGATTGTTGTCTATTTGGACTTTGCACATTCTCCCCATGTCTGTATGTAATTTTGTAGTACATGTCTAAAATCATGCAAAATTGGTTAATTGGTAACTCCAAACTGTGGGTGCGAGGGAGGGTGCAGGTTTCAGTAACCCTTTGGTACGGGCTCCCACCTTGTGCCCACTGCTGCCAGTATAGGCTCTAGTAGATTAAGCAGAAATGTCAGTTTTCTTCATTCACTGAACTTCATTTTTACCTGGATTGTTTCATAAAATTGAAAGAAGTCACGTGAACCAGGGAGGTAGTTTAAAGATTGCTGAGTTTCACTTATGGAGACATACCCATTTTTTAATTTTGTTTTTAATGTTATTCATTTGCATGTTTAGGTTGTGCCCTGCAGTGGGCTGGCACCCTGCCCAGGGTTTGTTTCCTGCCTTGTGCCCTGTGTTGGCTGGGATTGGCTCCAGCAGACCCCCGTCACCCTCTAGTTAGGATATAGCGGGTTGGATAATGGATGGATGGATGTTTAGGTTGGCAATGTTGCCTCACAGATCCACTATCCATTTTTCCCCATGCCCAGTTGTTGGTGTGGATTGTCCCAATATGTGTATGGGTTTTTGCTTCCACACCTTCAAAGACACTAGCACTCTATAAAAGGCTGTTCAATGCTCTGTGCCCTACACTGCTGAGACAGGTTTTCGGTCCCTATAACCCTGAATCGGAATAAGCAGGTTTGAGAATATATGTATATTTGTAGATTCAAAATTTTATTTGTCACATGAGATGCAGTGAAATGGTTCATCTAACAGATTTTGGACCATGCTTAAAAAAAGCTAATACTATCTTATACAGTATACCAAAATGCAGCATAGCAATAAAAAAAATAAAAAAAAAATCAATAATGTCTATTTAAAGGTTTGATGGCATATGGACAGAAGCGCCAACAAAATTTTTCAGTGTCAGTTTTTATGCTGCAGAGTAATCTGCCTGACTTCAGCAGCTTAAACAGTTTATTTCTGGGATGACTGAATTCCCTGGGTATCTTGAGAGCCCTGACCAAGCACCACCTGATGAAGTGGATTCCCAATGGTATGCTGAGCTAGGCACATAACCCAATGTAGAGAATCTGCACCTGGATAGTGCAGATCCCATACTAGACAATAATGTACTCAGAAATAATGCTCTCAATGGGTGCAGAGTAAAATGTTTTTTTAATTTAGGGGTCTAAAGTTGCAAAATCTCTGGCTTTACCGATCAGAAAATCTGATCCATGTCAAGTCCTTGGCAATATGAGCCTTGAGATACACATGTAGAGAGGGTGAGCCTTTTTAAGTATCATTCATGTCAAGGGAGATATAATTTCTCTGTCCACAACCATCTCTTTGGTATTTCTGACCTTCAGGTTTAAATGATTGTCCTCCCCTTAGATGGAGCTCACTACCACTTTGCTGTCTGCAAACTTGACAATGGAGGTAAGGCTGTATATAGGTGTGTAGTCTTAGGCAGAGATTGTTTACAGCAAAGGACTAAGGACACACCCCTGAAGCACCACTCTGTTGAGAAGGAGGGTGTTTGAAATTATACTGCCCACCTTCACCATATGGGGGTCTCCTGGTGAGAAAAGGCAGTGCTTAGTGGCAGACAAAAGTGCTGAATCCTTGGTCACATTGAGCTTAGCAATCAGAATTTATGGTGTTGAACATTGAGGTATAATTTATGAACAGCAGTCTCACATAATTCTCACATCCACTGTCTCTGTGATTTAGGTAATGTATATTAAAGGTGTAGAAAGCTGTAGCCCATTTTAGCCACAACATTAGGCAGCCAGCGTGGCATGGTGAGTAAGGCTTTAGACTTCAAGCCCTGAGGCTGTGGGTTGAAATCCCACTACTGACACCATTAGTAAGTCACTTCATCTGCCTGTACTCCAGTAACCATTTGTATCTCAAATGTTGTAATCACCTAGGGTAAAGGCATCAGTCAAAGAAGTAAATGACAATAATAACAACATGTACAGTACATACTGGAATTGGCAGTAAATTTGAATTAATGAATTACAGAATTCTTTTACGTACTGTGCTCTTTCAGTCAATCAATCACTATGCCTATTAACTGTGGGGAAGATATCAATATGAAAACAGAGAAATCGATTATTTCCCTGAAATAGATTATAGCCTTGAAAGTCTTGTAATTGTTGTTCGTCTGGTTCTCTGTAAAGTTGTTATGAATTGAGCGCTCTCCAAATAGCAAAAAGGTGTGAGGACTCAAAGACATAAAAACCCATAAACATAACCAGCCCAAGGACTTCCCTAAAAATAGGCCTCACCTCTGATAGACTGACCATTAAACTCTACTGGCCAACTTCAGCTTACACAGGCCTAAAAGGGGTTGTGGCTTCCAAAGTTCAAAATATATCATAAATTTCCCAAAAATACATCCACTTATTTGGCTGATTTTTTTGTCCAAGGTGACTCACAACATTAATGACACAACTGGTTAAATTTCTCTTTTTGGTTTTCCAATTGATGCACAGGAAGGTCAGGTGACTTGCTCGTGGTCACAAAGTATCAGTAGTGGGATCTGAACCCACAAACCCAGGGGATGAAGTCCAAAGCCTTAACCACTACACCACACTGCCTACTGTCTAAAACAAAAATGCCCCTCTACCTCAAGGAGCTATATAATCTTTGACTAGTTTGTACAAGTTCAAAACAAAACCTTTATAAATGAAGAAATATTGATTAGCAATTCAAAAAAGAAACAAAACGTTTGAACAATAAGGCAATAAGGATTTGCCTAAATGGCAAAACCGCAAGCAAGTCCCAACACAGAATCTAAAGTTTTAAACCACAAATCGAAGCAAACATATTAAGAATCCAGAATACACATTAAGATATGTTTTCTAGAATGTCAATCAAAGAACCAAAAAATTCACCCAAAAACACTAGAAACATAAGAGAATTAGTAATTTAGAGATTGTAAAGTATTTAATTTAACACAGCGATGGTTACAAAAAAACACCAAAATACAGTATAATACATACACAATATCGAACATTTTATAATAAAACAAAGAAAATTAAACATATGCCAGGGAACACACCCTGGCTGAAACATGATGACAGTGGAGTGTTGTGAGATGGAGTTGTAAACAAGGACAAATGGGTGTGAGACCTCCAAAAATAAGCTACGGAGTAGGCCAGAGGTTTTATTTGGAAGCCAAGAAGAAACTTATCGAGTCCAGCTTGATCAAAACTATAACCAGTGAGCCTTTGGCCTAGCAGGTCCTAAACATGGAGAGCTGGCAACAGGACTACAAATGTCCCAAAATAAAGCAAAATCCCAAGGAAGCCAATCTCCTTAACCTCCCCCGCTTATCCACAGAAAGGTAAACAAGGAAATATTTATAAATTAGAAAAATGCTCTAAAAAGCAAAAGAAGCAAAAAGGAATGGCCTAAAAGGTAATCCTAAAGAAAACAAGTCCCAAATCAAAATCCGGTAAACAGAATTCCTAAGACAGAGCAAGAAACTCAGCCAAACCAAAAAATATTGAGAAAAAACAATAATACTTACATAACTCCTAACAAATGCAATGATCTTCTGATCTGAACTCTCTCTGCTGTAGCGTTACTCAGGAGTGGTGACATCACATCCTGGGGCTCCACCCACAAAGTACAAGGCTTGAAGGCACATTTAACAGTAACAGGATATATAGGAATTACATATGTAACAAAAAATACATACAATTTATATTTCAAAAATGAGAAAAACAAAAAAAAAAATAATAACAACACTGAGCCCATTATCACACTGCTTTGTGTGTTAATGGTGTTTTGTTTTTTTTTTAATACTTATTTTTGATTTTATTTTCTGAATCTGGTGCTTACCTGTTGTTTCTGGATTTCAAGATGGCGTAGATTTCATAATGCAAGACATCACAATGGTTATTTTTTCTCCTGCAGATACAGTAAGTAGATGATTGACTGTTCTTGTTATCTTTTTTATTTTGTAAAAGACAGGCTTTTACTGTTTTTGACACTTTTAAAACACTTTTGTATTTTTTAAATTTTTATTGTAGCACTTTAATCTATTTGTACTTAATTTTGTTTGTATCTTTTCTTTCAGTACTAACATGCAGGCTTGGTGCTTGTTAGAAGCTTCTTATTTTAGGCAGGTACTCACCTTGGCCATATAGGGTTAGATAAGCTAACAAAGTGCATACATGCTTAAAAATATATATATATTTTTTAAACCGACAATTTAGTGATACGGTTTTGTCATATATGAATACTGTGAGGTGGCAGCTCTTCCCTTTGTACAATTCTTAAAGCCCAGCACAACTTATAGTCATACTAATTATTTTAGCCAGTTTACCCAGGTTTATTCAGATTAGTATTTGGAGATTTCTGATCTCTTATATCCTTAATTTGATTAATGATTGATTATAAGTTAGGAAAAGATCAATGCACACAGACTGCAAATACAAGGAAAATCAGAATATCACACCTTAAACAACAACAGCAACATTTATTTATATAGTACATTGTCATACAAATAATGTAGCTCAAAGTGCTTTACATGATGAAGAAAGAGAAAAAGGACAAAATAAATAAGAATTAAAATAAGGGAACACTAATTGGGGCGGCACTGTGGCACAGTGGGTAGCGCTGCTGCCTTGCAGTTAGAAGACCCGGGTTCTCTTCCCCGGTCCTCCCTGCGTGGAGTTTGCATGTTCTCCCTGTGTCTGTGTGGGTTTCTTCCGGGTGCTGTGGTTTCCAAAGACATGCAGGTTAGGTGCATTGGCGATTCTAAATTGTCCATAGTGTGTGTGTATGTGCGTGCGCCCTGCCCAGGCTTTGTTTCCTGCCTTGCACCCTGTGTTGGCTGGGATTGGCTCCAGCAGACCCCCCGTGACCCTTTGTTAGGATATAGAGGGTTGGATAATGGATGGATGGAAAACTAATTAACATAGAATAAAAGTAATGTCCAGGGTGGACAGAAAAAAAAAAAAACTCCAGACGGTTGGAGAAAAAAATAAAATCTATAGCGTTTCCAGGCCACGAGACCACCCAACCCCCTCTAGGCATTCTATCTAACATAAATAACCTCAATCAGTCCTCATTGTATTCAGGGTTCTCATGGAAGAACTTGATGATGATGGTCATGTGGACTAAATGCTAACTTGTTCCACTGTAGTTGACTGACAAATCTTAGAATTGTTGCATTTAATTTATGAAGGTAGTGACATAAATATGTGGCTAATGTGTAATGTTGTAGTAAGTTAAATGTACTCTTTAAAGTCTAGTTACAGCCATAAAATACCATACTATGTCAATATGATGGTTAAGTGTCTAAATTAGAAGTGATAAAAATAAAAGTATATACAGTATTTTTAATACCCCCACAAATCCCAATAGCTGAATAAAGTAAACCCCAAAATGCATAAGCTGATATAGCTGCTCCTCTCTTTGATTTCATTGCAATGTTACACCTTTTTTCATACTGCCTAATTCAATTGTCTATCATTCATTTTTGAGAATGTTCTTTTTATTTGTTGTAAAATGCAATATCCAGGTAAGATTCACAAGTTTCCTGGCAGTGCTTCATTTTTTTCTCCAGATATTTCTTATTAAATTTCCACTATTCACTTGTTTTTTATTTGCCGCTTAATCCTAAAGGTAATTTTCTTTATATGAAAAGTAAAGTAAAAAGTAAACTTGTTTGAAGAAATTGCTTTAATACATGATCATGCTAGAGTAATTGCATTTTCTTGTGATACAGAAATCCCTGAAGACATCATCAGAGACCACGGGAACTGTGATTTACTGGCAGAGAAAAAGGAAGACCATCTGTAATCCGGTCTTCTCAGCTCAAATATATCAAAAGTAAGGCTCTCTCTCAATGTGCAGAAATTAGAAATTAGTAGTGGGATTAACTATATTTTGAAGTTTTAAGATTTGCAAGATCCTCAAGTTAACATAAAAGAACATAAAGGTATCTCTTGCCACAATCATTATTAAAGGTGCTTGAGTCAACTGTCAGAAATGGTCTAAACTAACTTGTTCTACCTTGATGTCCTGTATTGTGATCAGATAACTCGATTTGTCACTCAACCTGTATAGTGCACATTGTTCAGAAATCTTGTTTTGCTCAGAGCAATCATCAGTAATATATTTACTGTATGTTCTTTTCCAAGACCTTCTATGTAGACTATTATTATTTTGACATGGACACCTTGAAATCGATGTCTTTATATAAGCCTATGTTAATCTATTCTTCTAGACTTCTTTGAGCCTCTTTCAGTAAATGTATGTGCTGAATTCAGATGGATGATCTGTTTTCTAGGTAGATTACAAGTGATGCTGAATTTTCTTCACTTATAGCTAATCCATTGTACTGTGGAATATATGCCTTTACCTTCATTTGAAATTGCTTTGCAGCTTATCTCATGCACATCTGAGGTCATTGTTAAACAATGATGTTGAATAATGTGTCATCACTCATTTGGACATCAAAGGCCGAACCTGACTGTGGTTTTCTTCAGTCTACCCATGACTAACTTGCTAAGAAATGGCACACCTGAGGAAAATGGTTTAGAAATGATAAAGGCAGATGTTCATTTACCTTTTGTAAATAAGCTAGTTCTGAATCATTTTTCTAATCAATCCATAACATTTTTTGGTATAAACACTTTTGTTTTCTACTTAACTATGATTCAATATAATTTCACAGTTAAATAAACCATTTATATAAGGAATAACACTATTTCAATCAGTTGTCTATTTAACAAACATGAAAGTATATATTAATATTAAATTGTCGTTCTGAATTTCTGCAATGCAGGAGTAAGTTTGCATATAGCAAGATGAACAAGAAGAGAAGTTTCAGTCTTTTTTGAAATTTAAAAGCATTCTATTAATACCTGTCATTGTAGAGTGCTGCTAACATATATGTAATCAATACTGGTTTAGATTAATTACATTAAAACCAAACAGAATCTGTGCAATAAACTTCAGCTATAAAATACATCATTTAAAATAAAAAATGCTGTCATCCACAAAGTGAGTTTTTGAAGTATTTATTATATAGCCCTAGCTCCTCTGTGCTGGTTTGGCTTGAAAATGTACATCTTTAGTAAATGAACACATCATGCCATATCACAATTAAGAAATTCCTGCTCTGTTCTTTCCTATATATGTAGTTACTCCATAAATAATAACACTGTTTTAGATTTTTATGATTTTTTTTCTTCTTCTTCAAATTATGAATATCTTTAAAAGAACTAATCTGCAACACTTCAGAAATGATTATATAAAGAGAACATATCTCCTGTGGCCTTTCTTTATTATTTAGCAACACTATGGCCTTTCTCTAATTGAGTATCTACCTACAAAAAATCCATAATTATATTAAAGATTAGTTTAAAGGAATACCTCCACCATTAATGGTTATTTTTTCAAACGTTACTTACCCAATTAGCTTGCATTGGTGGCCGAGGACATGCAGAACAAGAAAAAAACAGCTTACGATATAATGAAACCATGAAAGACCTCTGTAGAAAAAAAGAAGAAAAAACATGCATAACTCTTGCTGCATAATCTACATGTCCATTATCCATTTCTTTGTTCAAAGCATGCAAAATGCTTGCCTTTTTTGTTAAAATATTATTAATACTTACTTTCAGATAACTCAAGGTACTAAGCAAAAAGCAAAGACGCATCCCCATTATACTGTGTATTTGAACTGAAGATCCGATTCTCCTGTTCATAAGTTTTCCTGTCTTCGATTTCTTTTTTCTCTTTCTGCATGAAAACATGACTTTTAAAATGTTTTCTTGGCTGCCACCACAAACTACATAGGGTAAGTAGCATATAAAAAAAAATTGGCTGGACTATTCCTTTAAAATAGGATTGTAATCTATGGCAAGTTGTTTTACTGTAAGTTGTTCATAGCTAAGGACAGTGATCACATTGACACTAGATATTCAGATCATTAGAAATCATTCTTTATTTCTGAAAAAAATGAAGCAATACACTTTCACTGAGAAAATTCACATTTTATCATTCTCTTCATTTATTTATTTTCCTTGTGAGGTCTGTGGTTGTTACATGCTGAGCAAAACTTACTAGAGTAAGGGCCAACCTTCCTTCAGGGAAATTGCTAGGCACCACCAGGCCGGTGTTTTACAATAAATCTGTGTTCTGAACCAGATTTTCCATGACTTCCAGCAATATTATTCTCTAACCAATTCTTTTATCAGTAGACTCATTATTCCTTACAGTAAACCTTGCACAAACTAAATATGCACTCACAAATTATTAGGAATACCTGTATCTATGCAATTATCTAATCTATGCAATTATCCAATCATGTGGCAGCAGCACAGTGCCCCAAATCCTGTAGATACCAGTCAGGAGCCTCAGTTAATGTTCATATCAAACAATAGAATGGGGAAAAACTGGAGTCTGAATGATTACAACTGTGGTATGATAGTTGATACCAGACAGGCTGGTTTGAGTATTTCTGTAACTGCTGATCTCCTGAGATGTTCACATACTACCATCTCTAGAGTTTACTCAGAATGGTGCACAAACAAAAACAATCCAAAGAGCAGCAGTTCTATGGATGGAAACACCTGGTTGTTGAGAAAGGTCAGAGTAGAACGGACAGAATGGTTTGAGCTGGCAGAAATACTACAGTAACTTGGATAACCACTCTGTACAACTGTGGTGAGCAGAAAAGTATCTCATAACTCATAACACAATGAGCCCTGAGGTGGGTGGGCTACAACAGCAGGCAACAGCTGAATGCTTAGGCTGTAGTGGGTGCAGGTTTAACGAAACTGGACAGTAGAGAACTTGACAAATGTGGCCTGGTCTGATAAATCTTGCAGCTTTACTTGGAAAATACACTTTTGAGAGGAAAATAAAAATCCATGTATGCTTTGTTTTTTGAACAAGACTAAGACCGTTAGAACATTATTATCATATTTTTATCTAATAACAGTACACACGAGTAGTACCTCTGAAAGTCACAATAAGTAAATCAAATCTATCATAGAAAAATGTTAGAGCAAATTAGCATACAACCTTTTGCTTAAACATGCAATACTGCTCTTTGAATGACTACCAAATTATGTAAATTACATTTTAAATGCATAATTTTATATCTCTGCAACTCAAAGAATCTCAATCATCTTACACTAAATACTGCACAATTAAAGCCAATTGATGGATACTTACTGCACTGAACATTTTTAATCCTTCAGTACATTGAGTTCTATAGAGAGGCTGAGTACACTGTGGTTTAAAATTCTGCCATTGTCTCAGTGTACTATTGAATTTCGTAGGGCATCTAATTACATAAATATGTAACTGTATAAATTGAGCTCTTCCATACATATTAAGTATTTAGTGTTTATAAAAAAATAATTAAAAAAAAAGTTTGGATGATTGATTCCAAAGTAATACTGTGGCTAAGGTCTGCTAGCTGAGTGTAGTCTGATTTTCAAGGACATTAGTTTTCTCTTAAAGTCCAATGTAATGCTAAAATGCAGGTGTGTGTGTGTGTGTTTACCCTAAAAATGAATAGCTACCTCTCTAAGGCCAATTCCTTTTTGCTCTTTGATTAATCTTTGTCCTAATGTATGAAAAACAGCTACCTTTTGGAAGGTTAAAAAGTTAACATTTTTTCTGATTATTTCTTCAAAAAAATCATATTTGTGTATACATCATATAAGCGATATTTACTACCAAATGCTTAAATTCCTACTCTCTCCTCTATTTTATTTTCTATTTTTTGCTATATATTCAACATTACATCCACATGAGAATTATAAACCCTAATGGAAAATTGGAACTATATCCAATTATATACAAACAACAAAAGCCAAGACTCTTGAGAAATGTTAAGATCTCTTTCTTTCTCTTAGAACGAAAATTGCTACATGAAAAAATGTCTAGTCTTTTATGACCAGGTATGTTGGGACAATTCAAGAAAATGTTTGCTGTTTCAGGGAATTGGGTTTTCAACACATAAAAATTAAAAGTGAAATCATATTTTGTTCAGAGGTTTCTGATGTCATGGTTTTTTTTTCAGCAATAGGAGGTTTGCTTTATTGTTTATTCTGATTATTTATATTATAAAGTAGTAAATATTCTTCAGCAAATTTAGTTTTACATTCTTTCCATATAATTTCACTGTTTATTCAACACAATGCATTAGATTCAATAGCAGATATCCATTCACACGTACATGCATTTACCAAACTGATTTAATCTAAAGTGCCAAAGCCTATTCCAGCACAGCGGCAATAAAAATGATTGATCCTGATGTCTATAAGTTCATTTCAAAAAGAATGATGCATGTGTTGACATGTATTTGGCAAGTGTCATAGACCAAAGATGTAATACATTTACAGTTAAATGTTATGCTCAGTCAGTGCCGAGGCAGCTTTCATTTTCGTAAAGCACATTGTATATGTGCAAGGGCATGTATATCGAATCACACAGCACACTTTTAACTCATTAGACATATAAGCTTAAATAATTTTCCTACAGGCTGAAAGAAAACTGATGGAATTTCTTCCATAGGTGCATCCCACTACACTTTCACTTTATTAGCTGCTTTTCAGTTCTAATTTGGCCAAACAGAACTGCTCTAACCCCTTGCCTCTGACCAGTTGAGCAGCTTCACAGCAGAGTGATGTTGTAGATGCTGAAATCACAGTGAAAGACACTGTATAAAAGTAAACTGAATTAAATTTAATATATTATTGCAACTCATATTGGAGATGGGTAAACAGCACCTTTAAAAAAAAATTGCACAGCAGCTTATCAAGCCTTCATTCAAAGGAATATTCTTTCTGTTTAAGAGACAGCTGGTAATGTCATTTGTAATACTGTAGCATTACTGTAAATACTATATGTAGATCTATTTAATGCTATACATGTGATTTAAACATATATATATATATTATATATATTATATATATTGTGATGTGTGAGTCACTGTCTTGCACCCCAAAGCATGAGGCTGAGTCTCTGTACTTTAGCAAAGCCAGCTTTATTCAATTTGAAACAGGAACAGCACGGTTATTTATTGTAGCGGGATCTACCACTCTCCTATACAAAGACACAGCAAACTGGCAGGGATGGGGCCAAGTTAGTGGCCAAATTATATTGTTCCTTGCACTTATAATGATCCATACATCACCCATCGATGACAGGTGCTTACAGTGCGACCGGCTCGGAGTTGCTTCCGCGGTGTTATGCTGCAGTGTTGTGAACCTGCGGTTGCCTCAACAACGGACAGGCAGGCTTCCACAGACGCAACAATTGAGCTTGTTATTATCTTATTACATTTTTTTTTATTATAGAGCCATCATGCTCCTCTCCTGTTATTTTTGTTTTCCAGTTGCACAAGTAAAGAGGGTGGCCCCGTGTGACGATGCGGGTTCTGCTCCATGCTCCCATCGGCTGTTTGAGAGTCCTTCAACCCAACACCATCGATAGTTATAACTGAGATGAGCTAGACAGTGTGGCAATAAAAATGGAGCAAGGGGATGGTGTATAAAAGTGCAAAAGTGCTTTTATTTAAAATAATCAACAAAAACAAAGTGTTCAAAGTTAAGTACAGTGCTTCAATGTTTTCATTAAATAAATAGTCCATAAAAGAAATGTGACAAGTGGAGGATAAAAACAATAGAAAAATCTTCTAAAAACCATGAGGTACAATATCACTGGAAGCAATCCTTTAAAACACAAAAAGCCCGGTGTCTTCAGCTACCATGGCAGCTTCTCTGCCACTCCCATCTGGGCTGCTCAACAGGAGTGTCGCCTACCTGCAGGAACAGCTGCCTTTCACTTACCTCCGGTAGCCCTCCGTTCCTTGGCAACATCGGGCTCCCAACCGGACCAAGACTTGGGTTATTTATCCAGCGGCCAAGGCACTCACGCTGGGGCTATGCCAGCCCAAAGCCTCATCAACTTCCACTCCTATCAATGGCCAAGTCGACTCCTCTACTGGTCACTCCAGCTACTTAATCGCTCAGTTGGAGCGACCGCTACCTTCAGCCCCACTGAGTATTGGCCAAACACTCCCCTCGTGGGCTCTCTTCCCAGATGCCTGCTTTCTCCAACTCAAGCCTGCTCTTGCTCGCTCGCTCTTCCGTACCGGCGCTCTCTCTCTCTCTTACTTCCTGCTTTCTTCAGCAACCTCCGTCTCTTTCTCTCTCTCTCTCTTTCCGTTTTGTTCTCTCCCCTTCTAACCGACTTGCGCTTCTATATATTGAGAGGGGCCATAGCAGCTGCAGCACATTAGCAGCCTCAGGAACAATCACGGATGTGGGCAGTCCCCCACCTGTGCACTAGATGAGAAACGCCCACACCCCAGATCACCCTGAGATCCGCTACAGCCACCACGCCCCCTCGTTAAGCCGCGAGCGTGGTGATTATTTATTTAATAAAACTGGCCTCTGCTGAGAGAGAGCTGTAGACCCATAACACCACACCCCGTTGGCACCACAACATTTTATTTGGGCTCTTGCATTACTGTCAGTCAATGACAATATCTATCTATCTATCTATCTATCTATCTATCTATCTATCTATCTATCTATCTATCTATCTATCCTTTAATAATTTGAAAAGATACAGGTGTGCAAGATGTATGTATTTTCTTTTATCTGGGTTATGTACAATATGTTTTCCACAGCTTGGTTTTTACAACTATGGCCTTTAAACTATTAGCTCTAATTAAAGTTTTATTAAAATAATCACTTTTATACTCACTTCACTTTTCTTAAACAGTTGCTATTTGAGTCTATGGTCTATTCCATAGTCATCCATTTACGTAACTTTGTCAGCAAGCAACTTGAACAAACCTGGCTCAGAGTTTTCTTATCATACATGGAGCTTCACTCATTTTAAACAGTCCAGTAACATTCTGTGTGGCATTCACCAACTTCTGCAGTGCTTTCTGATCTTGCGCTGATCAGGTGCTGCACTTGTTGTTATGCAGGCAGTGTGGACAGACTCTACTGTGCACATCTAGAGGTTAGTGAGAATAAATAGAAATATGAACTTTCCTCAGATGTCTGGGAAAAAAAAGTTGTTGGTGAGTCCTTTTGACAATAGCCAAAATGTCTTGTGCTGACTTCAGTTCATCAGTAGTAGATTCTCCAAGAAATTTAAAGCTGCTGACCCTTTCAATGATATCTTCTCCATTGCAGATAGGAGTGTGGTCTTGTTTATGAGGTCCATGACAAGCTACTTGGATTTGCTGACATTAAAGAAATTATTGTCTGGGTACTATTGAGTATGCAGGTGAACCTCTTGTCTGTAAGCTGTCTCGTCACTGTTGATGATGATAGTATCAATGGATTTTAAGGAGTAGACCAGTTGTATTACTATATAAACTGGAGGTGATCATGACTATTTGGAGTCTTCTGTTTAACGTGTCCTGTTCCCAGTCTCTCAAAGCATTTCTTCACAAGTGGACTAAGTGCCACAGGTCTGTTTATTTTTATATCTTAGGCCCAGCAAAGGGTACACAAATTCATTCAGCTGATGTGTGACATCTGTAGTATTTTTCTAATTAATTGGATGCCTTATTGACTTTAATTTTAATTCTCCTTATGTTATACATAGAAACAGAAAGTGATTAATCATATGGTGCTGAAAGAAATCAAACGACAGGCCCGCTGTTACTGTCATAAAAGTAGACATAGAAGACATTAAGTTCATCAGGGAGAGAAAACGAGGATGAAATGTAATTAGGCTTTTGCTTTGTAATCCATAAGCATCTCTGAACCATTTTAAAGTTTGCAAGAATCATTTTAGTTGCTATATCATTATAGTTGCTAATGTATATTAAATTTCCAGTTTATTCTCATACTGACATTTATCTTTTCTGAGTTTATACCTGCATTTCTTGCATGTTTCCATATTACTATGCCAAAATGCATTGCTGCATGTCTTCGGTAAAGTATTGATATCACTGGTCATCAACACTTTCTAATTAGGAAATGTGTGGATTGTATTTGTAGACTCTAAGTCATCCACACATTTTTTTGTGAATCCTGTATGAACATTTGCAGTCTCAACTAGTCAAGACATTTAGTTATCCAGTGATATATTTACATTTTTATGCTGGTATGTAAATGGTAATGTACTTGTTCACTATACATATGGTTCAGTTTGTAGCTAGTTTTTTCAATACAGTTTTGTTCATCCACTGTTCTTACTAGTTTTCATTCTTCAGTTTCTGCTTGTAAGCTAACAGCAGAGTACTGACAGCTGATTCCTAAGTGGTGTTTAAGCATCTTTTATCAAAATGTTATACAGTATTCAGAATAAAGAGGTGTTGCAGAGATCCAGAACAGCAGCACCCCTCATGGTGGAGGTGGTATGCTGATGACATTTAGTGTAAACATTCCTTAAGTTTCCTTTATTGAAGTCCCAAGCGTCAATAAATAATTCCACAAGATGTAAATGTTCATATTCTGTAATAAAGCTGTACAAATCATTTAGTAAATTGTGGTGTCCGGATGTGGAATAATGTCAGCAGTGACCAAAAAACACTCAACAACTGCCTTGAAAGATAAAACAGATAACATGTAATCATTAAATACTCCTGACAAGGAGAACAATTTCTTAGAGGCAATTTTAACAACCATGCACCCTGCATTGTTTTACCAAAGACATATGCCTGTTTCCTCTTGTTTTACCTGACAGTTCCGATTGACCCATATTAAGTACCCTTACTCTTTACAAGTTTCCAACCATGTCCACGTGTCCTTGTTGAACTCATTTTAAAGTAACAGTCTTGATCCACTGTACTAATCCCCTTCATAATTCTAAACACTTTAATTTTGTCTCCTCTTAATCTCCTTTTGTTTAAACTGAAAAGGCTTAGCTGTTTTAATCTTTCCTCAAAACGTATCCTCTGCAGCCCTTGTATTAGCCTTGTTTCTCTTTTTTGGACTTATTCTAGTGCTGCTATGTCTTTTTGTGGCCTGCAGACCTAAACTGCACACAGTATACCAGATGCCTGTCTATGTACCATGGAGCCCCTCTTTTAATATCTTTCAAGTTAGAGGCCTACTATGTACCTAAAATAAATTTTTTGTTATTTAAGAATACATGTGCGTTTTCTACTACACTTAACTGAGTGTACTCTAAAAATTATTATTTATTTGTGTTTACCTCTTCCCTGTAAAGACACTAAAGAATTGCTGTTACTTTTAACTGTTGTTATGACATTGGTTCTTTACTTACAGATTTTCCGGTGACAGCATCTGCATACTACCTCACCAACGCCAGTTTTAATACAAGACAACAGGAAAAAGTACAAGTAACTTTTTCAAAACAACTCCCAAACACTCAGCTACTAGGGTCTCTATTAAATAGGCAGAGAGTGGCTACTGGTACTTTTTAAAACTTGAATTTGCTATGCAGATCTGTTTATCTTTTGGTGCATTTCCTAGTTCTTATTTGTTTAATAAACTATTGATTTTAATAAATTAATTTCCTTGGCATTACTTACAGAGTCTGGGGACATGGCAAGTAAGAAATATAACTGTTTGTGTTTTTGGTTTGAGGTGATTTTATTTGTCCATTATAGTGACTATTCTTCATGAGAAATTAGTGCAGACATCCTTGCAATTAGGCCAACATAAGGTAGACTGTGAGTTTCATATTTTAATTTGCTGTGTCTATTCTGTATTTTAAATAGTTTTTGGTTTTAATGATTTTGTAATTCATTTTCTGTGTTAGAAAAAAAAACAGACTCCAAAACACTCCTCTGCTTGCATCAGAAGAGTGAGGAAAAGTTGAAAGGAACACAATGACCTAGGTTAGATTGAATAAGTTGTCAGGGCTTTCCATTGAAAATTAACATTGCACCAGTCCCCCCATACACCCCTACTTTATATGTCTGTGGATTTGTTTAAAAAGTCCTTGATGCAAACTGCACAAGTAATAAGCATTTTCAATAAAAAGTAAAACAACCTATGCCGTTGGGGAGAAAGAGGACTGAAGTAGGAGTATTGGCATAATTATTTTTTAAAGAAGAGAATAATTGAAATACATTTTTCACTAATTTTTCAAAGTGATCCTTTTAATTCTCATTCCGCAAATGCTCAGTGCAATTTTCTTTATTTAATTAAGCTATAATTGTTAATTACAAATATCTGGCAACAGAATTGTTCTGAACCGATGTGATTTGACCACCTTCTCTTGCTAAACTAATGGCAAAAATATGTAAGTAAAAATGTAGCTGTTGGGGGTGGGTTTTTGGATAGATAGATAGATGGATGGTGTAACATTATTTATGTATTCATTTTTACCCACACTTTTCTTGTCAAAATGTATCATTCCATGTCTTATGTTAATTCACAGATAACATTATTTTTAATTTAAAATTTTAGAATTTCTTCCCATTTTATTAAATGATTGCAATTTAGATTACTACACATTTTAAGCTTAATGGTTAACTAGATTCTCTTGAGCCTGACAACGGTAAATCATAATTGGAAGCTGCATATTTTAGCATCATAGTTTTATGCTACTAGATGCCTTAATTATCAAATGTAGAAAATAAAACTACAATTCAAACTTTAAAATGAGGCTACATTATGTACCAACTATATTGGAAAAGTTGTTACATAATAATGGTGAAAATGCTTTTTGCTAAAATTCTTAAATGCTCTTATGTGATCTATTTCATCACAGTGAAACCCCAATAATGATCTATGCCATTCTTAAAATTCATAATCTTACTTCAGAGTTTTGTAAACTTATTTTAATCGCGATCTAATCTTGACTTTTTTAATGTCTTCAATAAAAAAGGAGGGTAATTGAGGACGAATGTTGATTGCTTAATTAACCTACAGCAATCCACCACAACCCAACTCACAAACTATCCATGACCCATTACCATTAAAGACAATACAAACTCACAACACAATTGCGGCTAGGCCAATAGTTTAATAAACCCTTGGTTAGTTTACTGACAATGTATGTAGTATTGTAGGACAGAAGATATTTTACGAATGAGAGGAGACCATTTAATCTGTTTAGATCATTTGGATAGTTAACTTAGAATCTCATCCACATAAGACATTAACTGTATCGATGGCTTGAATGGACAACTTAGTACCAACTGTCATGCTTCTCTGGATAAGGAAAGTTTTCTGTGTTACATGCAGTTTTACCAGAGTGTGTGTGCTTTTCTGTGTAGTCAGTGAAAATCCAGTGTATAAATTAACAAAAGACAGAAAAAAAAAAATAATAATACAGTAATCCCTCCTCCATCGCGGGGGTTGCGTTCCAGACCCCCCCGCGATAGGTGAAAATCCGCGAAGTAGAAACCATATGTTTGTATGGTTATTTTTATATATTTTAAGCCCTTATAAACTCTTCCACACTGTTAACATTATTAGAGCCCTCTAGACATGAAATAACACCCTTTAGTCAAAAGTTTAAACTGTGCTCCATGACAAGACAGAGATGACAGTTCTTTCTCACAATTAAAAGAATGCAAATATATCTTTTCTTCAAATGAGTCTCTGCATCAGGAGCAGAGAATTTAAGAGAGAGAGCGCGCGCTCGCAAAGAAAAGCAAACAATCAAAAAATCAATACGTGTGCTTTTGAGTAAAGCGGCATTTTTCAGAGGAGCGTCAGTATCTTCTAAGCAAACAGCCTCTGTTGAAACAGCCCCTCTGCTCAAATCTCCTCCGTCAGGCGCAGAGAACGTCAGAGAGAGAGCGCGAGATTAAAGCAAACAATCAAAAAATCAATACGTGTGCTTTTGTGCTTTTAAATATGCCGAGCACCGCAATAAAGCGGCATTTTTTAGAGGAGCGTCAGTATCTTTTAAGCAAACAGCTTCTGTGCAAACAGCACCTCTGCTCACACTCCCTCCGTCAGGCGCAGAGAATGTCAGAGAGGGTGAGATAGAGGCAGAGACAAGCAAACAAACACCGCGCGGGATGCATATCTTATAGCATTGAGGAGTTTTAGTTAATATGTAATACATGCTCTGATTGGGTAGCTTCTAAGCCATCTGCCAATAGCGTCCCTTGTATGAAATCAACTGGGCAAACAAACTGAGGAAGCATGTACCATAAATTAAAAGACCCATTGTCCGCAGAAATCCGCGAACCAGCGAAAAATCCGTGATATATATTTAGATATGCTTACATTTAAAATCCGCGATAGAGTGAAGCCGCGAAAGTCGAAGCGCGATATAGCGAGGGATTACTGTACATTCAACTTCTGGGTATATCAACTTACTTTTAAATTTAGGTGGGAACAGCCTGTTTTCCAAATCATACCAACAAATAATGTAATTAAAAAAAGAGTTTAATATATATATATATATATATATATATATATATATATATATATATATTGTGAACGCTGGCCCGGACACAGACAGACGGACATCGCTCTTGCACCCAACACACGTTTATTTACAATATTTACAATATTTACAAGTTATTTACGTGCACACAAACCCCAGTGCCTCCAGCACCGATCCCCCTCAATCCAGGCCTCACAGTCCTTTGTGCCTTCCTGGCCGCCTCCAGTCCTCTCTCTCCAGCTCCGTCTCTCTTCCACCTGACTTCCGCTACTGAATGAAGGGAGGCGGCCCCTTAAATAGGAACCCGGATGGGCTCCAGCTGCTTCCCGGCATTCCTCCGCAGACACACCCCTGTGTGGCGGAAGTGCCGGCTGCGCACCCGGAAGCCCTCCGGGTGTCCCCTGTCTTCTTCCCCCCCAGCACTTCCTGGTGTATCGGAAGTGCTGGGCTCCAGGGTTGTTCAGGCACCGGGGCGCCGCCTGGCGGTGGCCATGGTCCCTACAGGGCTGGGCTTCCAAGCCCTCTACCCGTGGCCCCCAACCAACGTAACCAGGGCGGTCGCCCCCTCGCGGTCTGGAGGAGGTACAAGCCCTCCTCCGGTCCTCCTGGGCGTCGCGGCAGGGCTCCAGCCCCGGCCGGATGCCACAGTGCCCCACAGGCAGCGAAGATATGTCGGTCCGAGCGGCACTTCCCAAGAGGGCAGCACGTCCCCAGCGTGGGTCCTACTACGCACCCAGGGTCCATCACGGCACCCTGGGACACCCTACTTCAGCACCCCCTCCGCGGCCAACGCGCCCGTCTGGTCTGCGCTGCTCTCGCCTCCACCATCCCTGCCAGCCGGGGCACCATCCGCTCTCCGGTGGGGAGTCCTCCCGTGGAGCGGCCCGTTCCAGGAGGGCAGGTTGCTAACGGCGTCGGTCCCAGCACTCGTCGGGGCTTCGGTCCTGTGGAAAGAGAAAAGGGAGGGCCAGAAGCACTGCCTGGACACTCGCCCTGAGCGTCCCGTCGGTCTCTGTACCGGCTGCGCTCTCCCCCACTACCGACAGCCCGCGACTTGCTTGTTTGGCCCCTCTGCCGCAGGTTCCATGCCCGTCCGGTCATCGTAGGCTGGACCGCTCTCACAGACGGCTCCTCCAGTCGCCCAGGGATTTCCCTCTGCCTCCGCAGAGGACAGCCCTTCACTGGACGCGCGCACCCAGCGCCACGTCCCTTCCTATCAGAGGAACCGGCACTCAGCCTTCGGCCCCTCCTTCTCCTCTTGGACACCCTGACGGTCTGGGTCTGAGCATGGTGAAAGCTCAAATCCAGCCCCGTCTGCGTCCCTGCAGAGCGACAGGAGACTGCCGCGGGCTTGGAGCGCAGGGCGTTAGGACCCAGGGCACTCATCAGCCCCTGTCCTGCCAGCCCGTGCGAACTCGCTCTCCTCGCTCTGCAGGCAGTCTGCACCACTGCGTCCGCTGTTGGGGAATTGCCTACTTGTTGCCGGTCCTCCTTATTAAAGTCATGACCGTTTTCGGCAAATCCCCCCTTATGCTGTACGGGGACGGCAAAACCTACCTTCCCCACCGTACTCTGCCGGCCAAAGGCTCCAGCGTCGCGCCGATCCTCCGTGTCGCACGGCATCTCCCATGACGCGACCGCCTTACCCTTCAGCTTCTCCAGCTGGACGGCGAGAGCACTTAGCACCTGCATGAAAGGCAACTCTGTGGGCCAAAGGGACTCCTCCGGCTCGCGCAGAGCCACCGGTGAAAACAAGGAGACAGACGTCGGTGGGCTTACCTGTCCATCAGCCGCACTCGTCGTCTGCCTCCTGTGGGCCACTCCCTCTGGCCCAATCGGGTCTCTTCCCGGCACGAGACTGGCATTCCTTGGTCCCGCCTCTGTACCGTCATTGGCGGGCACACAAGACACACCAGCCAATCCCGTGCCTGTCAGCGGGCGGGACTTCCGGCCCGCAGCCATCTTGTCTCCCCTTCTCTGGGGGCGGTGGCGTGCCTCCTGGCAGTCTCGCAGCTGCTGCGCGTTTTCGAGCTGCAGCAGCTCCGATTCCGCAGCCTCCATTGCTGCCGCCCTCGCGCTGCCATGGACGCGAATCCGGATCGTCCCTCCCTGTGGGAAACAAGGTAAGTTCAACCCCGAAGGGCCGTTTACTGCAGGGCAGGGCACTCACCTCCCGGATCCCGTCACTCCGAGGCCCCTGCCTCGGTGTGGCCTTCTGTGTCGCCACGCCGGCCTGGCCGTCCGTCCTGATAGCGCGACTTTCGGAGCCCGCTGCACTCTGGCAACGCCTGTTCTCCTTCCTCTGCACCCGGGGATGGCCATTCTGCGGCCCGGTGCAACAGCGGACCGCGCACAACCCCGCGGGAGCGGTTTACCCCTTGGACCGCCGCCGGGCCGCAGAATGATTTTTCTTTAACGCAGGTCCCCACCTCGACCCAGGTGGAGCATCCTGCCGACTACACCACTGTGAACGCTGGCCCGAACACAGACAGACGGACATTGCTCTTGCATCCAACACACATTTATTTACAATATTTACAAGTTATTTATGTGCACACAAACCCCAGTGCCTCCAGCACCGATCCCCCTCAATCCAGGCCTCACAGTCCTTTGTGCCTTCCTGGCTGCCTCCAGTCCTCTCTCTCCAGCTCCGTCTCTCTTCCACCCGACTTCCGCTACTGAATGAAGGGAGGTGGCCCCTTAAATAGGAACCCGGATGGGCTCCAGCTGCTTCCCGGCATTCCTCCGCAGACACACCCCAGTGTGACGGAAGTGCCGGCTGTGCACCCAGAAGCCCTCCGGGTGTCCCCTGTCTTCTTCCCCCCAGCACTTCCTGGTGTGGCGGAAGTGCTGGGCTCCAGGGTTGTTCAGGCACCGGGGCGCCGCCTGGCGGTGGCCACGGGTCCCTACAGGGCTGGGCTTCCAAGCCCTCTATCTGTGGCCCCCAATGTAACCAGGGCAGTCACCCCCTTGCGGTCTGAAGGAGGTACAAGCCCTCCTCCGGTTCTCCTGGGCGTCCCGGCCGGGCTCCAGCCCCGGCTGGATGCCACAATATATATATATATATATATATATATATATATATATATATATAATGTAGATAGGTCCTATAGTATACAAGAAAACAACATACTCCTTTTCAAAGGACTACTTATTTAAATAATTAAAGTATCACTTGGATGACATGAAGAGACTATTCACAGGTTACATTTAGGATATAAATATTCTGTAAATGTACTGTCTACAAGTGCATCAAAAAAGAATGTGTCATTCTCATAAAACCACATTTATGCTTTATTGTATTAGTTGTATTGTGCAGAATCTCCATATACAAAACATTTGTTAAATTGCACTACAGGGGAAAAAACGCAAAAAAGAAATCACAAAGTTTGCTTATCATTTAAAAACACCGTGGAAGAGATATTTTTAAAACTTTGAAAGCTCCTTACTTCAGTCCCTGTGTAATGTAAATGTAAGTTTCTGAAAGAATTAAAATGCCAATATATAAGAAATCAACATGTAACCTAGCATATTTATATTTTGTATATTTAAGGATGTAATCAGTTAAGAAGGTCAGACTGATTAAATCAGTAACTTAATGTTTTATTCTTACACTCATAAGTGTGATTGAAATGCACTAATATTAATAACACATTAATGTCAAATAAAATGCAGTGAAATACAGTATAGGGTATACTAATAAAAACACGTGTCCATAGAATATCTTCTACATTATAAAGTATATTTTGTGAGATATTTAACTGAAGACATTTTTCAAAATTCAAGTCATATGTCATAAAATCAGTTGAAATAACATAGTAATCTGAAGCATACAAATGGATAGCTCAGAGCATCTGCTCTTTCTGATTCATCTTTATCCTTTCTAGATGCTATATCGAGAGATCTTCACTAGCAGTATCCACTCGTCCATATTATGATGCCTGTGTTTTAGTCAGATCTCGGCACATAATGACATGACTGATGAATCTCCAAAACTGAAGTAACTAATAGTTAATAGGGGGGCAACTATTAAAATCCATTGGTTTATGTGTTGTTGGTTCGGAGGACACTAGCACTGAAGAGTTAGTCTGTCTGACCGTAAGCAGATAATAACCTTCATATCAATGAAGAAAAAATGATAAAGAAGATGTCAGGATATAACTGTTGCAAAGACTTTCCAAAGATTTATAGGATATTACTGGCAAGAGATCTGGTGTGAGGCCAATAAAATATCTTTTAACAAGTGAAACGTTGGACAAATATAGTCAGGTGAACCTAAATTGGAAGATTTTCTCCTGGATACCTCTGTGGCATTATCCCCAGCTCTGTTGAGAAATCACAAACAATTATTCTTTTCTATTAATACAAAATGTATCTATTATATACAGATATACAAGTTATTAGTTAAAACTGAAAGCAACATGCAATAAAATAAAAAGGCGATGCTTAATGCTGTATACATACTGTACATTCAATGCATCACAACAACATATGTACTTAAGCTAAGGCAAGAAGCAATAAAGAAGAGGGCCCACAAATATTATGACAAACCAAGATGAAAAATCCTTTAGCCAAAAGCCCAGTCTTGGACATTCTATGAACTGATGGTTTTCATGGTCGAGCGTCTTATGCTGGGTCCATCATTAATGATGACTTATCTGTTCCTAGATAAAACTGTGGTGTTTAAAATGGAAACAATGTGAAACATCACTACAGGACACAGAGAAAACAAAGAGAATGGGAAATATTTAGAAAAAAAACTATTTCCATAATTATATTAATGCAGCAATATGAACAGCTCCACCAGACTTTAAAAAGTATGCTATGCTAAAAAAATAATTAATTTAATTTAATCTAATTTGGTTTAGTTTAAATTAATTTAAAACCAAATGTAAATGCAAATTATAACAAATACATTAAGCCCTTAATTTGACCTTGTACTGATAAATTGTTCTCTGCTAAGCTTCTAGAATTACAAACTCAGAATCTGAATGTTTTAAAATGCTCATATCTAAATATTCTGTCATTGGGAAATATAGTGCATCCAGAAAGTATTCAGCTATTTTGTTCTGTTATTGTGTTTGCCTTATTCAGAAATATTTAAACTCCTTTTTACCCATCTAGCAACACTCAATACCCCAGAATTACTAATCAAAAACAAGATTTTAGAAATTTTTTACAAATGTATTAATATTGAAAAACTGAAATATTGCAGTGACTCATGAATTCAGACCCTTTACTCAGTACTTAGTTGAAGCCCGTTTGACAGCTGCTTCAGCTTGGAATGTTCTTGGGTTTGACACAACAAGCTTTGCAAACTTGGATTTGGGGATTTTCTGCCCTTCTTCTCTGCAGGGCTCTCAAGCTCTGTCAGGTTAGACGGAGATGATCAGTGGACAGATTTTTCCAGGTCTCTCAAGACTGAGCTGAGGTCCAGGTTCTCCCTAGGCAACTCAAGGAAAGTTCCAGAGTTGTCTCTAATTCACTCCTGTATTGTCTTTGTCTTGCGCTTATGGTCATTGTCCTATTGGAAGTCTGAGGTCCAAAGCACTCTGGAGTAGATTTTCATTAAGGATATCATTGTACTTTGCTCAATTCACGATTCTTTTGTCACTTACTGGTCTCCCAGTCCCAGCCACTGAAAAATACCATTCCAGTTTCACAGCATGATGTTGCCCCAACCATGCTTCATCGTTTGAATGGTATTCCAGAGGTGAGAAGAAGTGCCTTATTTGTTCCAGACAGGATGGTTAGACTTGAGGCCATATAATTCAATCTTTGTTTTTTTCAGAGTAGAGGATCTTGCTTTACACAATCTGAGAGTCGTTTAAGTGACTTTTTGTGAATTTTAACCAGGATTTGTTTTTTACTGACAAGAGGCTCTTCTACAGAATAATTGAGTTTTGCAGTGATTGCTGTCATTCTGGAAGTTTTTCCCATCTCCACACAAGCTCTCTGGCTCTCAGTCAATGTGACCATCGGGTTCTTGGTCACATCTCTTACCAAAGCCTTACTTCCCCATTGCTCAGTTTGGCTGGGTGACCAGCTTGAGGAAGAGATGTGATTGTTCAAAACTTCTGCCATTTAAGAATCATAGAGGCCACTGTTCTCTTGGGAACCTTCAGTAGTGCACAAGGGTTTTAAGCCTTTATCCAGATTTCCCTGCCTTGCTGTCTACAAGTTCTGCAGGCAGTTCCTTAAGACCACATGACTTGGTTTTTGCTCTAATACCCAGGACATGCCCAGAATAACAAAAGGGCAGGATCACAGAAGTGAACGTCTTTAGTCTCAAGTAGAGAAGGCTGGTTGGGCATTAAAATCCTGAAAAGCATTGCTAAAGTTCATCCAGCAGAATTCCTTTTATTAAATCTCATACTTGAGTACACCAGTGGAAATTAAGTGGCAGTGTAATTTAAGACCAAGATGCACTTGATCAGAAAAAGAGTTGTGGGGGTCTGGAGCAAATTATCAAGTCTTGTACTTGAAGCAGAAACCTTGACAATCTTTAAAAATGTAACCGAATGAGATCTTGGGACAACCAGATTGCTTTGGCTGGTTGAGTGGTTTACTATCATTTGCTAAACGTTTTATGTTCTTATGTAGATGTTGACTTTGCACTGTTAATTTTGGTAGTGTTCTTCCGTTTAAGCCTATCTACCCTCCATGTAAACACCTCCACAAAATCTTTCCAGACAGAACCCCTAGCATATGAGATGGAGACAAAGATATTAATTACATAATGTATTTTTAAATGATTTAACACTTGGCTTTGTACATTTCACAGTTTGATAGGAAAATTAGCAAGTGTTTGCAGACAATTTATTAATCACTGAGTAAAGTGAGTGAACAACTTTTGTCACAGTCTCCACTGAAATCTGACATTTTCCTGCCATTATCTACACTGTGCATGTGAATATTACAGGCTCATATTAATTTTGCTAACCTAAGCAAACAAAACATATAAATTATAAAGAAAAAATGCACATTTCCAAAACAGACGTCTGTTTCTATACATATGATTACCAAAATCACCTGACTGTTTAAAAAGACATAATTAACACATAGCTTAAAGAATATAGAACGGTGTAGGAAAACATTCCTGGGGGACCTGACAAAAACTGCAGGCAGTAAACTCAAAAAACACAGATTCTTCATGGAATGGAATGATACCATATTTGTTAAAGAAAGTTTGACCAAGTACAAAAGTGTGTGACTTGCCACTCCTGCATATAATAAATACACGCTAACGGCTGAGGTAATTGCTTGAGTTAAGGAGAGACACTGCTGGCATTCTCACTATTCTGATGTTGTTTAGTGCACCTACAAGCACTTGGAACCCAATACTTGATTTACTCGGACACTAATCTGTTTT
>JANRMT010062806.1:67648034-67716723 GCA_026402145.1 Polypterus bichir lapradei
CAGCTCTAATTGCGATTTTGACAGTATGTGACCGCCTATAACTACTACAGTTAAATGATCAATCAAATGAGTATGTTGTTCTAAAAAAGTACCTGTCCACTGTTGCAGATGATATACAGATATAGATATCAGTTGTGCCAAATGACCCAGATGCTCTTAACCTCATAGCTGCATGCCTGTCTAGCTTCAGAGGGAATGAGCAGCAGCTTCCTTACGTTTAAGAAGAATATTCATAATTTTATGAGATAAAGGCAGAAGTAAAAAATGTGTTATCATTGATTCCGAATTAATCTTCAAATTCCACATTACCCAGGTTACAAAGACAATGCTTCTCAGTTTAAGAAACTGAACACAAGTTCATCATTTTCTGTGACTACAGGATGCTGAGAAGCTGCCAAATGCTTTTGTTTTAAGGTGAATAGATTACTGCAATGAACTTTACAGGATTGTCAAAGAAACACTTAATTGGTTACCGCTTGTTCAAAATGCATTAGCAAGAGCTCTAAACAAAAAGTGACTAACCGAGCATGAAACACTTGTTTTATCCGACCTTCATTGGCTTCCAGTATCTTTTAGGACAGATCTAAAACACCTTTAAATGTATATAAGGCTCTTAACAATCTTGTGCTTTCATATATTTCAGAATGCCTGCCTCCATATTCCTAAAAGGAATAGAGAGGTGGATTTTTTTAAGCACCAAAATGTGGAATGATTTACTAATAAAGATAAACCAGGCAAACACTGATGTTTCAAACCATACTAAAATACTTTTTCAGGTTATATTTTCCTTAAGTATTATTAGCTCTTAGTTAAAACATGTTTAAGATAATTACTTACACACTGAAACTACTTTTGTTTACAATTTGCTTAAAATAACTTGACTAGGTGTTCAAACTATTCATATGGTAGCCAATTAAATGTGCCATAAATATGTGACAGTTAATATTATCATTTGATTATAAAGCTCTGTCTCATTGTCTGTAATCCTGCTATGGCTCTACGTACCTGTTGAATTTCCCAGCAATATATGATTCTATGAAAGATGCTGACTTAGATAATTAAAGTACAGAATGGTGCAACAAAACTTTGTTTTTTAAATCTACTTATTTTCTTCAGGATATGACTTCTGGGAGGTTTTGTTGTCCTTTTATACATTGCCAACTGGCAATAGCAATTGCTAAAAAAAAGGACTAATGACTCTGTCAGATCATCATTTGTAGAATAAATGGTATTCACAACTTTTCATATACTCTATATTTTATTATTTTGTAAAGCCATTATTATTGAAATTATTTTTTCAGTAGGATCTTATAAAGTACAGTATGTGTTTTTATCTGCCTGTCTATTGATATGCATGTGTGTACTTTTAAAAAGCAATCGGTATTGTCATTTTTGGTGTGAAAATCCCATACATTTTTCACTTTTTTAACAATAGATAGATAGATAGATAGATAGATAGATTGATTTTCCAGGAGGAAATTTGGCTTTTTACAGAAGCTTAATAAATCAGTATTATGATATTATAATAAACAACAAATGCCCCCAGCCCCCCCCAAATACACACAAGAATGACTAAAATGAAAGAACAAATACATAATTTCATAAGAGGAAATTTGAACTGGTATTTGGTCAGATTAGGTGGTGTCTCCTTAACTGGCCAGAATGCCACTGTAACGGAAGGACATAGGGAGACTGTCTCCTGGGACCATGTGTTCCACCAGTATGTTGGCTGGCAGGATCTCTCTGGTATGGCTCCCATTAGATACCCACAGGGCTACATGGAACATGTAATGGACAATACTGGTGGGTCCTTGGAAGCCTCTGGAGGGAGCTGCTGGGGGCAGGCTGTTCTGTCAGGCAGAAGTTCTGGCTACAGTGCAGTACTCCTAGGTTTGGTTTAAAAAAGAGCCCTGCACTTCAGCCAGACAAGTTAGAGTTGGAAGAGGAGAATGCCAAAGGAAGAAGAATTTTGTTTAATTGTACTCTTGGTTTGGGTGGACAAGAAGTTTTTATTGTTAAGTATGAAAAAGAAAATAAAAGCCTGTGTATATGTGTGTGTGAGCACATGGGAGGCAGTCCATGGGCTTGGCTGAACATGGTATGCCAAATCAAGGGTTAACAGGGTGCGCCTTTTCTCTCTCCCATTTAGACCCTCTGAACAGAAGCCTGCCTAACTCTATCTTGGGTTCCAGAACCCACCCTACCACTGACCTCATTTATGATTCCAAACCTTTGGACACACCCCTTCCTCCTCACCAGCTATAAAGGCAACCACTTCCCTGTACTCCTGAGTCCTGTCTTGGACACAGTCTGAAGTGACTACTCGGCTAAATTCTGCATTTTTCATTTACTGCCTTGTTTTCTTTTCCTTCCAAAGATTTTGAATATACATCTTTCTCCTGATTCTCTTGTTTTTCCACTACTATATATGACTGACTGACTGGCACTTCCAGGTCTAATGAAGAACTGAGATTTTCTTCAGCCCAGAAGTACTTCAGGGCTTCCATCCTCGTGACTACCTCATACTTCCGGGCTAAAAGGAAAGTATGAGTCCCCAGGTTCTTCAACATCCCCCTGGCGACGCCCATAGCACCCAACAGGGCTGAGAAACCGAACCCCAAGTCCCAAGATACCCTGCAGGAATCTGGGGCACCGCCACACTGCAGGGGAGCTGCCATCTAGCGTTTTGGGGGAAGCAGTGTCAGCAAGTAGGTGCCTTCCCCCATCCTTCCATTTCAGGGGCGTTCTGGCCGGGTTGAGCTGCTGGCCATCCATCACAATAGACGTTAGATGACATCTTCCTTGCAGCATGGAGGTGCTCCGGAGTCCCGCAGGGCACCATGGGAGATGGAGTTCGGCTTCACAGCCCTGCTGGGTGCCGTGGGTGCCATCATGTGACACTGCAGGGAGACGCTGGGATTTTTATTTTCCGGAATTGCCTGAGAATCTATAACCAGTGAATTTCCCAAATGAAAGAAGCAGAACATAGAAATAGAACAGTTTTCTGATTCACATTTTATTGTAATAGGTAATATAAGTGGTCATTCTAGAGCCTTTGGATACACTTTATTTTTTTTTTCACTTGTGGTGCGAAAATGAACAAATTCTAAGGATTGCCCACTGTAGAAAATGCTACATAGAGTTGTCTGTGTGAAAAGCATGGATTTTCTAAATTGATTCCTGGAACTTGCAGTGATTGCACTTGAGCTTTATTAATTGACATAGCAAAAGCCAAATGAACAGGAAATTGTAGTCGTTTGAAATCAAAGGTTAACTCTTTCGGAATTAGTGGTATTCTTTGTATGAAAACATCTTCACGTCTTGCGGAGCCTGTCATGATAGTTGCTTCAATAATATTTGGATAGAGAGTCTTGACACAAAGGTGAGTCATATTACACAGTTTTGGAGGATCAAGATTGCAAAGTAGCATGATGGGTGGTCTAGTTTTATGGCGGAAATTGTGTGGGGGAACTGGTGCTGGTTCCAAAGTATTCAGAAACTCTGTTGTAAACAACAGAGCTTGAGCACGGTCTATGACAGTGTTGATAGATTTGTAATTTGTAGGGTTGCCTGGAATCATCTGGTGGATGTGAATATTTATTTTGTTCACATTTTCATTCTTGGGAGCTAAAATAACGGACGTTGGCGATAGTAACTACAGAGAGAAGTGACATACAACCGCTGGTGCGTGTGGGGAAAATGGTGGGGGAAGGATGCTGTCTTTTTAAGGTGAGTCTGTGTTCAAACGTGCTGCGATATAACGGACGTTGGCAAATTAAATACAGCACTATCAGTGCGTGTGGGAGTGTGACCCGCAGAAACGTGGGTGTGTGAGCTGGTCACACATACTGGGTCGTTGATGTTTTATATCCATACATCAGTTCCCCTTCACCCGATCAAATCAGTCGGCCTTCTCATACTTGGATACTTCCGCGATCACTTGGCAATTTAAAGAAACAAGGGTAAAGAGCAACGGACAGGACCAAACGTGCCGCTAGATGGCACCGCCGTGAACGTCTTTTGCAACGTGCGGCCATCTTGTCGATGATAAGTACGGGGACGTGTGGCGAACATTGTGTCGGTGAAAAGGTGCCCTGCCCTTCACCACAAACATTTTTCCCAACCAAACATACCCCATGAGTCCCATGCCCAGTTTGGTGGCGATCAGACGCCCGGTGCAGATTTGTATGGCGGATAAACAAACATACATACATACATACACACATACATAGACTCTGCTTTATCTATTAGATATATATATCCATATGTCTGAATGGCAATTATTTGGGTGGTCACCTACCAGGTAATGCATATGGGTGGTCGGCCAGTCGGCAAACATCTGCCATGCCCTCTCAGTTGTGCGAAACAAATTACAGGCATGTTATAGAATACTCTTTGTATTATCTGACAGATACTCTATAACACACACACACACACACACACACATATATATAAATATATAAATATATATATATATATATATATATACCACCGTACACAAAAAAGTAAGTTGAACCACAGTAGATTTACATTGGCCTTCTTGACACTGGTGACTCTTCATTGTCCAAATGAAATGAAAATAAAATTTAATATAGTACTCAGTATTTTTCATCATGACCAGAGGTTAAACATAAAAGATGAGCTACAGCTGCAGATTTTGTCCATGCAAACATTACATACACATGAGCATTGGAAACAGGAAAAAAGGAACAAAAAATGTACCCAATGCAAACCTGATTTCTTTCTCTCTTTCTGTAAAATTAGGATAGATACATAGGCATTAGATTTATTTTTGATGCATCATAGTGGACCATTCGACAAAACCTACAACCCTTTTGTGCATTAACTTTTGAGATGAAGTGCTCAATGCAGTGACAACGCACCTTATAAGATACTGTGTGCTTACTGCAAAGAAGAAACTAAGTAAAACAATAACATTACAAGTACTTATATCTATATTTATGTTTAAATTTTAAAAATGTATATTATATTTTTAAATAGTGTTAATATTACACCACAAAGAGAATAATTCTTTTTTGCTGGCTTACATTTGTCCTCAAACCTATTATTAATTGCTTACAATATGCTCCCTACTGAGTGTCTTACAAAGATGTTAGAAATGTAAAAAAAAAATCTACTTCCTCTGAATATTTATATATTTCACAGTCAGCTTATAAGACCTCAAGTGTAATGTCACTGTTATTTATTGGTAATTTCCAGCTACATAAAAGGTGATTTCCCTCCTAAAGTGATATTATAAATATTAATTAGAGCACTGTCATAATGCTGTAAATGAGTCGACAGGCTGTCTTCATTTACCTAAATTTCTGTGTTCCATCTCAAGGACATTATAATTAATTAACTGTATTTTAATTTGGAACTTTTTCTTCTAAGTTCAGTTTTTCCTATAATGAAAAGTTTGAAGATTTATTGATTATAAAAGACGTAGTCAGTGATTTTGTCCACTATAGAATTCTCACCACACAAAAAGCTTTTAATATATGTTTTAAGGATAAACCACAACATAAGCTCAGTAATTATCTTCTATTAAAAAACACATTTTTGTGCTAAATTAAACTTTTGCTTACCTAGAAATGAATCTGTACTATTTTTATTTTTAAAAGTAGTTTGCAAACAATAAAGACTACTGTTGGTTGATCCTATCACTGACCAGTTAAATAAGACACATCTTATCTCATGCCTCTAGCTTACAATTTAAGATTGGAAAAATTTTGATGAGAATGGGCCTTTCAGCCCAACAAAGCTCACCAGTCCTATCCACTTATTTTCTGAAAAATAACATAAAATCCTACTGTCTACCACACTACTTGTTAACTTATTGTGTCTATGGTGCTCTGTGTAAAGAAAAACTTCCTAACATTTATGCGAAATTCACTCTTAACAAGTTACCAACTGTGTCCCTGTATTCTTGTTGAACTCATTTTAAAGTAACTGTTTCAGTCCACTGTATAATTTTGAACACTTTAATCATGTCTCATCTTAATCTAAAGATTCAAATCCTTTAACGTTTCCTCATAATTCATTCCCCTCATCCGTGGAGTCAGCTTAGTCGCTCTTCTCTGGACTCTGACTTGTACTTCTATGTTTTTTTGTAGCCTGAAGACCAAAACTGTACATAGTACTCCAGATGAGGCCTTAAAGCTTAAGCATAACCTCCTTGGACTTGTACTCCGCACATCAGGGCGCTATATAACCTAACATTCTGATAGCCTTCTTAATGGCGTCTGAACACTGTCCGACAGTTGATAGTGATGAGTCCACTACGACTCCTAAGTCCTTCACATAAGGTGCACTTTTGATTTTCAGACTTTTCATTGTGTATTTAAACCTACTGTAATATTTTTACTTCTGACATGTAATACTTTACATTTACTTATATTAAATTTTATCTGCCAGAAATCTACCCAAGCCTCTGTTATGAGTCAATGAATTCTAGATTATCTGCCAAACAACCTGGCTTGGTGTCATCTGCAGAATGAACCAGCTTGTTGCATATATTCCTTTCCAAATCATTTATATACAGTAATCCCTCGCTATATCGCGCTTCGACTTTCGCGGCTTCACTCTATCGCGGATTTTAAATGTAAGCATATCTAAATATATATCACGGATTTTTCGCTGATTCGCGGATTTCTGCGGACAATGGGTCTTTTAATTTATGGTACATGCTTCCTCAGTTTGTTTGCCCAGTTGATTTCATACAAGGGACGCTATTGGCAGATGGCTTAGAAGCTACCCAATCAGAGCATGTATTACATATTAACTAAAACTCCTCAATGCTATAAGATATGCATCCCGCGCGGTGTTTGTTTGCTTGTCTCTGCCTCTATCTCACCCTCTCTGACATTCTCTGCGCCTGACGGAGGGAGTGTGAGCAGAGGTGCTGTTTGCACAGAAGCTGTTTGCTTAAAAGATACTGACGCTCCTCTAAAAAATGCCGCTTTATTGCGGTGCTCGGCATATTTAAAAGCACAAAAGCACACGTATTGATTTTTTGATTGTTTGCTTTAATCTCGCGCTCTCTCTCTGACGTTCTCTGCGCCTGACGGAGGAGATTTGAGCAGAGGGGCTGTTTCAACAGAGGCTGTTTGCTTAGAAGATACTGACGCTCCTCTGAAAAATGCCGCTTTACTCAAAAGCACACGTATTGATTTTTTGATTGTTTGCTTTTCTTTGCGAGCGCGCGCTCTCTCTCTTAAATTCTCTGCTCCTGATGCAGAGACTCATTTGAAGAAAAGATATATTTGCATTCTTTTAATTGTGAGAAATTACTGTCATCTCTGTCTTGTCATGGAGCACAGTTTAAACTTTTGACTAAAGGGTGTTATTTCATGTCTAGAGGGCTCTAATAATGTTAACAGTGTGGGAGAGTTTATAAGGGCTTAAAATATATAAAAATAACCATACAAACATATGGTTTCTACTTCGCGGATTTTCACCTATCGCGGGGGGGTCTGGAACGCAACCCCCGCGATGGAGGAGGGATTACTGTATATTAATTCATATTAATATAATATTAATCAGTCCATCATCTATTGGAATATATTTTGTAATGCATGTGGTAATAAGATGTACTGCATTTGTCATTCCAACAGATGGAGCATCATGAACATCTGTTGGAATGACAAATGCAAAGCATTTTATTGTTACAAATGCTTGTTATACTCCAACTATTGGAAAGACAGAGAAATAGCACAGATACACAGACACACAGACGCTTGTCCTTTTATTAAGGTGGATAATGTTTACACTCATGTTGTTACTTCACATATTACAGATAGAAATCAGTTCACAGTGGTCACGATTCAGATCTTATTTAATAATTTTTAAAGATTTTAAATGAAATACACTGATCAGTCACAACATTAATACCACCTGCCTAATATTGTGGTCCCCCATGCATCACCAAAATAATTGTGACTCATCAAGGCTCTTTTGAAAGTATCCTTGGGTATCTGGCACCCAAGACGTTAGCAACAGATCCTTAAGTCCAGTAAATTGCAGACCTCCTTGGATCACATTTGTTTTTCCAGCATGTCTCACAGATGCTTAATTGAATTGAGATCTGGGAAATTTGGAGGCCAGGTCAACAGCTTAACCAGTTTGTCATGTTCCTCAAGCCATTCTTGAACACTTTTTTCAGTGTGGCCTGTGTCCTGTTGAAAGAAGCCACTGCCATCAGGGAATACATTTGCCATGAAAGGATGTACGTGACCTGCAATGATCTTTAGGTAGGTGATATGTGTGAAAGTGAGATCCACATGAATACCAGGACTCAAAGTTTCTCGACAGAACATTGCCCAGAGCATCCCACTGCCTCTGCCGGTTTGCCATCTTCACATATGTAGTGATTCCTGGTGCCTTGTCTTCCTCATGTAAATGACAGACACGCAATCAGCTGTCCACATGATGTAAAATTAAACATGGCTCATCAGACCAGGCTAGCTTCCATAGGCTACCATAGACTGTATTTTGCTCCAAAGTTCAGTTGGTGTCCCATCTATCAATCCAGCCACCAACTGCTTTTTACCCTAACTGTCCCTTTGACACTTGCTGATTAAACTCTACCAGCTTAAGGCCGTTTTGCCATTTTTCTGAAGCATTTTTTCTATTTAATTATTATTTTTGATTGTATATTGTATTTTGATGTATCTTAATAAGCATGTTATATGAAACTAATAGCACAAAATTTAAAAAAAAAGAATTATAAATTGTGCAACCAAACAACGTCTAAAAATGCAGTTCTTGTATTTCAGTCACAACTTCTCTTTCATTAATCATTTCTGTGACCAGTTCCCACAGATCAGCCCATACCTCAGCACATTCCTTCTGTATACTGTTGCTTCTAATTCTGGCAATAGCATGTCTCCCCTGTACTTTTGTTGAGGAATCCCCACTGTGCTGTCAGATCTTAAAGGTTTATCACGAATGCAGCAGCCTGTATGTTGTACACCTTTCCTGACCTTTACCCAGAGGATGTCAGTTGCTACATGTACTCACACATGAAAAACTGTCTTTCTGATCTACTAGGACAGCTTGCACTGGGTACCTCCAGAGCATTGTTACACCATGTATGCCAGTCAGGAATTTTTAGATGACCTTCAATGGCTGTCTGAAAATGCTATTGTGAAAGGACATTAAATCGTCTGTTTGATTCTTAGCCTTTGCATCATAATGGTGAATCAATCTGCAGTTTACATTCATGGCTGAATGCCCACCTCAAACCATACAGCTAAAACCACAGTTGTGGAGTCTTTGATTACCAGAGTCTGTGCTTTCACCATCTGTACTTCTCACAGGAATGTTTTGTATTGTTGATATATCTGCAATGCATGATGCTCATTTGGTATTTATCTACATGCACTTTTATTTGTAAGTCACTTTGGTTAAAGCATGTGTTAAATAAATAAATGCAATGTAATTTGTTGGTCTAAAATTATGTTTATTATTTAAATACAGCTTCCCAAAATTGTTTCAGATTAATTTAAAACAGAAGGGCCTGATAAACTGATCAATGTTCCATTGCTTGAATTAAAATAAATATTTAGTTGTCTCTAAATCATGTTTGGTAACTTGAATCACATCTACAGCTGGGAATTAAACAGTTTAGAGTGGCTGCTTTTTTATTGGATTTAAAGTAAATTTTCTCCAAAATAAACCTTAATAACTGTAAGAATTGAAGGCAACAGAAGTCATCACTTTATAGGACTATCAAAATGAAAAATAAATATGATGCACAGATGGGTCATGTTAATTGCTTTGTTTCTCATTTGAAAAACATATTAATTGATATAATATATTTTGTCTTGTGACATTCTTGTCACATTTGTCTTCATTATTTGCTGATGTTTGCTCTGCTGTGTAGTGAATAAGTTCCCCTTTGTCAAATGATTTTATTTGAATATATTGTGTTGTTCTTCTCTCGACCTGCAATATTTACATTTAAGTGCAAAGCAAAACCACACCTGATTGTTTAATAACACTCAGCCCACATTACAATTTGATCAGCGCTAAATACTACATTTATACAGTTATAGAAAGTTCAGGTTTGAAGGTAGTATTTTAACAAACATGCAACATAAATGTTAACTGAAATCAAAGGGCATTTCTTTATTTGATCACAGTTTGTAACACTGTTTTAAAATTCATGTTGAAGTATTTTAAAGTTAAATGTTATTTGAATAATTCTGTGAAAAATACAGCTTACAGAAAATATATTACTTGTGCCTGAAATTTTCTTCACTAGAACAGACTGCAGTACCACAGTTTACAGAATTACCATTTTTGTTTGCTATAGAAACACTGCACAGGTAGGCTGGGAATTTCAAAATTATACCAATATTTACAGAATATAGATGCCATAAAACAAAGCTGCAAAAAAAATTGCATATTCACAGTAAGAATTGAGTGGAAAACTCGTCTTCAAAGAGTTAATTGGTGGTGAGAAATATGTAAGAGTGATGCTCTCCCTGAAGTGTCATTGATTATATTTCAGGAAGATTTTAGTGTAATTATAAATGGTTAGTTTTGAATATTCATTTCTTTAAACTTAAATTTAAAAACAAAAGTATAGTATACGTTGGCTATGTTTTTTCTCAAAAGTTTTAGTTTAGTGACAATTTATTTCTTGTATAACCCAAAATCCCACAAGAGATCCTCATTTGGTTTTAACATGGCCTTTTCTCACAGCCCCAAAGCCTTGACTTACTAAGAACACAAGAAAAAAACTCCTAACAAAAAGTAGACACCTTGCAGGGAAAAACATGGAAGAAATCTTGAGAAGGGCAATTCAGACAGAGACCCCCTTCCAGGTAGGTTGGGTGTTCAGTGAGTGTCAAAAAACGGGATAAATACAACACACTAAACAGAACACAAGTAATTCTCTTCACAGAGCAAGATGGCCAAGCTATCATTGCTATCTCAGAAATACAATGGTACAAATTACTATCTTCTTGCACAGCACTCCTCACCAACTGAAGGTGCAAAGCTCTTTGACAACTCTCAAGACAGAATGCAAGAATAGGTTATACACTAAATACAGAACTATCACATATATAAGGATACAGATTTGTTAAAATACATCAAAACAAACTTATTAACATACATGAAAAACAACAATATCTGTCCAGCATGTCATAGTAGAACCATGGCTACAGTCAGAATCCTGGAGACGTCAGCCAACAAACTGCCTCCCCCTCACTGGCCATTCTACAGCTAAGTCAGTGCTAGGCTGGCCACTGTGACAAAGGACCCTCCCAGTGCTCCTTTATCTGAGATGACTTTTCCATGGCAGGCAAACAACTTGGCAATAGAGCAGTGGCACCAAGTGCCCAATGAGGATACCAAGAAGAGAAACAGAATAGAAGAGGGTTAGTAAAAGCTTATAACTATTATATTACTTATATCTTAGTACTAACGGCTAACAACAGAAATGCAATATGTACAGTTAATCAGCAATTTAACTCAGGGAAAGCTAAACTGAAGTAGTGAGTCTTTAGCTGGGATTTAAAAGCTGAGACTGAAGGGGCACCTCTTTAATTACTAGGTAGACTATCGCAAACTAACATGCGCTTTTCAAAAGAATTTTTAAGTGAAAAACATACAGACCTATAAAGTAATTTTGATCAACTCTTTTTAGTCCTCATAAAATGTCACCTCTGATAGTCATCATTTTTTTTTTCTGTTGGTCTTTTAAGCAATGATAATGTAAAAAAGAAAACACTGAGCTTTGCTTGCCGGATTTGCTTGTCCTAATTAACCTCAACTTTGTAGTCAGTCCAGGACTATTAGTGAATACTGCTATCATTAGCTTTTGAAATCACATTTTAGGATTTCGTCATTTGTGAAATAAGCCTCTCTTGCTCAGCATAGGAAAAGGCATATGTTATAACCCAGAAAAAGAATAGAAAGCATGTAACTTATTGATTTTTATCATAAATGGCCACAAAGAGCTGCCTTCTTTTTAAAAAGAGTTTACATGTACCTGAAGAATATATCAATGCAGAAGTAAACAGCCGTTCACACAAAATGCTTCAGAAAAATAATCTCTAAGGACTACATTAGTATAATCATATAAAAAGGCAAAAAAGTTTCCATTTGGATTTACCCTACACCTTTACAACAGACCTATTTTTATGTGGGACCTACAGACCTTCAAGATCATCTTACAATGTCACATGCACAAAATGGGTAAACTCCCTTAAATGACAAGGCCAAATTCTCACCCTGAATACTGTAAAAAGACAAATAACAAAAGAAAAGGATTGGGACTCCATCTGTACACACTGTTTAAAGTCATGAACTGAACATCAAAGAAATGAAATAAGATGATTGTCGTCATTTGCTGCTGCTCCTCTCAGCTGATATCTGAGAAAATAATGCTTTTAGAGTCAGAGCTCCATCTTCTTCTAAAGCAGGCCCCAAATAGAACAGCGATTTCCAGTTTAGCAGCAATATATATATCTGGGTGACTAGAAGAGGTAGGGCTTGAGGCATTAACAGCAGAAGTGAGGTTATTTGTCTTCTTCATTACTCTTGAGGAAAAGGAAACTATGTTAGTGACAGTGTTTCACTTTCTGTCTTCCTCCACTGAGACCCTTTTTAGGGTCCTTCCTCCTCAATATCCTAGACATCAATTAATATAGTTTAAAAGCTGTTTAATATACACAACTCTGTAAACAACTCTTTCAAATCTTGGCAGGATATGACCCTACCTGTGAGGTGCTACGAGGCCTTGGTCACATGTTTTGGCTTTTCCCTCAATTCAGACTCTGCTGAATGTCTATTTATACTATGAAGTCAAGGTAAAGTGATAGATCATCAACTCTATACAGACTTTTTTGGAATTTTGTTGGATGAACAATAATTCTGCAGTTATCTTTGTTTCCAACACTTGCTTAATTGAAAGACCCACATTTTACTGTGTGCTTTAGAATAAGTAATCGAAACTCTATCTCTATACTTTATGAAACTGAAAACAATTAAGCAGACCTGCCCAGCTGTTTCATAGATTATGGCATCTTGTTTTGATTACAGCTCATCCTTGTAAACATCCAAAATAAACTTTGACCTTAGATATTTCACATCAGCTTCTTAATATGTTACTTTTAATAGAAAAGAGGAAGAGGAAATTTTGGGAATATGATAGGGGTGTGGGCAGAAATGGGTTTTTGTGTGTGCCACAGAACAGTAATGATTAGAACAGTAATGTGAAGTCTGAAGGTGTGTGGTCATCAGGACTGCAACCTCTATGACAGTTTTACTATGCAATCCAAGGAAGTAATCAGTATCACTCCCCTCAGTTTTAGAGGTAACAACTGGTTAAAAAATGCCTTTATTAAAAGCAAAAATACATTACAGGTAATCAACTCTCATAAGAAAATATCAAAGCACTACAGCTGAATAGATAGATAGATAGACTTTGACTTGAGCATCCATAGTTTTCATACTCTTTCTCTGTACGTTTAACATTCATTTGCTCAGAGGTTGATGCACTTCCTGCTTCCTGAGCAGCTCTTCTTTTCTCCACCCTAGCGGCCCGCTTCTTCTCTTCCTTTGTCAGCATCTTTTCACGTTAAAACTGATTAAGTCAGTGTTTGTGTTGCAATTACTTAGTACATTTTCTTTAATTTTTCACTTAAGCTGGCATTTAAGTCTTTAATCTGCCTCAAGAATGATTTAAGATATGAAGAGGTAGGGGAAGTAATGGCGAAGGTGGTGAGATGAGAATGGGGCCCATACGCATGTGCCGCATGGCCTTCCTGCTGGCCACTGCCGAGAGTTGATTCTACAATAAAATAAAATAAAAATAAAAAGAGGAATAACCTTGGCGGTCAATCATCACCACGAAAGCGGATAGTAGATGTCACATAGTATATGTTTACGAAATTTCAGGTCAATAGGTCAAAATGTTTGCGAGCTACAGGTGATTTAAAATCCTGGACAGACAAACGAACAGCCATAGTAGCATATTATATATAAAGATACATTCATTAGATATACCACGTAATAATTCCATGCATTACAATTTTGCTCCGGAGTGTAAACAGTAAATTTTATATCTATGAATCCAATCTATTTATGTGCAGTCCACCCTATTTGCAGTCAATAACTTTTGTGTTATCTGGGACTCTGGCCTATATGTGTAAGTTAATCTGATTACCAACATGTTTAGGGTTCATTATTGATATTTTAAATGTCTATCCACATACATACACCAGTAAGGATCTCACTTTTACTAGCATTAGGTCTGTTTCTAGACTCCAAAACTCTACAAAGTTAGAAACCTAAGTTTTTAATGTATCATTATGCAGTTAAACTTGTGACAATACACATGAACTGTTTTTACAATGGATGGCAACTTTATTACTGTATATACCTGAATTATTTGTAAGATGGCAAGAAAAGATCTTGCTTTCTATGACTATATCGCTTTCATTTTGTGTTAGGCATGTTATGTTTCTAGTTTACTTTTCTGTGGTGAAAGCTCCCTTCACACCTAATGTACGCTCCTCTAGACCAAACAGGGTGCATGAAGAATATGGAGACTACACTAAACCTTGAAAGCTTATTTAATTACAACCCCAAATCAGAAAAAATAAAACACACAGTGATTCTTAAATTTACTTTGACTTTCATTGCAGACGGTATGAACTAGTGCTGGGCAGTATACCGGTTCATACCAAAAACCGTTTTTTATTTTTGTTATGATATGGATTTTTCTTATACTGCAACACCGGTTTAAATAGCCTAAACAACGTTCGGAACGTAGCGCAGTGGGAAACTGTCTAAGGGGGGTCCTTTTTCACTGCTGCAATGCTAAACACGCATGCAACAGAGAACATGTGTTAGTGGAGGTATTGAGTGGTGAAATTGGACAAAGAACATTCTGAAACTGAAGCTGTAGCAGACGATAAAGTTGAACATGATGAAACAGAAGAACTTTTGCCGAAAAAAGAAGCCGTGTCTGTTGTCTGGAGATACTTTGATTTTAAAAGGTCAGATGTGGACCATTATGTTCAAATGTGTGAATACTGTTTTTATACTACTTGATAATACTGCAAGCCAAGTTGTACTTATTTTATTTTTTTCAATACTGTGTAATGTACCTGGGTACTGTGTAATAGTGTGATGGCATGTTGACTTTATTCTTGACATTTCCACTTTAATCTCGACGCTAATGATGTAATTTGTCATTAAAGTAGAACATCGTAAACTAAACTTCATCTTAAAATGAATATTTAATTTACTAGATTTTCTCAAACCCTGTCATAAGTTATGTAGCACATTTAATGCTTTGTGTTAAGTGTTCTCCGAGCCATGTTAATCGCTACGTGCTCATAAACTGACTTTCTCTTGCACTGAGGAGGCGCAAGCAGCAATCACCACACATAACACATTAATTTCATAATATTCCTGCTCCCTGAACATTTAGAATACTAAGATAAATACTTGATATAATTTTCATGATGAAATGCATTAAAGCATATTTTAATCATGTGGGGGCATGGTGGCGTGGATGTTGCACTGCTGCCTCGCAGTAAAGGGGTCCCGGGTGTTCCCTGCCTTGAATTTGCATGTTTTTCTGGTGGGTTTACTTGGTGTGCTTCCGTTTCCTTTTAAAGTCATGTAGGATGTGTGGTTTTGTTCTGCTATATCAACTCTGCTAGTGTTTGTGTTGCACTTATTCACCCTGCGATGTGATGGCGCCTTGTTCAGGATTTGCTGCTGCCTCGCACACAATGCTTGCTGGGATGGGCGCAATCCTGAATGGATGGCATATTTAAACATGTATAACGAAGATTTTTTTAAAGTTCTGAACGCTCCGTGGTCTAAGTTTATAACTAGTTTTAATTTCACAAAGATGTTTATTGTGTGGTTATTGGTTATGTGGAGAAAGAAAAAGGAAGGATAGGAACTGGGGTTTTGGTATGTCAGATTAAGACAGCACGCATGCAATAAAGAAAGCCTGCTCAGAAGAACATCCATTAAATTCTGTGTTCGTGTCTCCGACCACCAGATCACGAACCCAACATTTACACAATATTTAAGTTAAACCTGTGCGATATCCATTCATACATCCAGTTTTTTGAAGCTTCGTCACACCTGCCATAAAATTCTCTACACTGAATGTACACCTGGGGACCCTTTACTGCGAGGGAGCAGCACTACTACCGCCTCACTACCGTGCATGTTTAATACCTGCTTTAATGCATTTCATCATGAAAATATCAAGTATTTATATTAGCATTCTAAATTTTCAGAGAGCAGGAATATCATGAAGTGAATGTATTCTGTGCGCCGATCCCTGCCTGCGCCTCCTCTTAGTGCGGAGGAAGTCAGTTTAAGAAGCACATAGCAATTAACAACTGGGTCAGGGAACACTTAACACAAAAACATTTAACGGGCTACATTAACTTATTACAAGGTTTGAGAAAATCTAGTAAATTAAACATTGATTTTAGGATGAAGTTTAGTTTAAGACATTGTGCTTTAATGACAAAATAAACTATGAGAGTAAAGTGGAAATGTAGACTTTAATCTCGACATAAGCGTCAAGATTAAAGTGGAAATGTCGAGAATAAAGTCAACATGTCACTATTTATTCCTTTTCTAAGACATGTTCAGTGCAATACAACTTTTGACAAGCACCTCTGAATATTTTAGTCTAAATGCCTCTTTGGATGGTTGAAAATATGTTGTCAAAATTTTAGCTTGTTTGCAAAATTTGTTCAGTAAAAAGGTTCTATATTTTGACTACAACTGTCATGCAATGTGATTCCTTCTCTTCATTAGTGCCACCCCCATGAAAACTATCACTTTATGGGGCCATGCAAACCTGTATTAATACTTGTGTACACATTAAAATGTTTTTTGTACAATGCTGATGACAGTGGAATAGGTTGTTCTTAGCCAGTCTACTGCAGTAATTGCAGTGGAAAATGTGGTTAACATCCACTCATGCATGGGAAAAAAATACCGTTGAATACTGTGAAACCGGTATAATTTTGAAAAATACTGTGTTATAGAATTTTGGTTATACCGCCCAGCACTAGTATGAACCCAAGAAATTGCATGTTTTGTCTGGATAACTTTGTTTGTTGTTTCATTTGTTAATAAACATCCATTCTTGCATTTCAGGCCTGTAACACATTCCAAAAACAGGTGGAACAGTAAAACATTCACATTCAGAACTTTGTAATATTGCCATTCCTTCTCAGAATATTTAAAAAATATGTTGTAATAGAGCATAGCAAATGATGAAGCCTTTCAGATGTTATTTTATCCCATTCTGCCTACAAAAACGTCTTAAGTTGTACAGTACAACAGCACAGGGTCATCATTTTCTCATTTTTTGTTTCAAAATTCTCCCAGCATTCTCTATTGGGGACAGGTCAGGACTGCAAGCAGGTCAGCCAAGTACCTGTATTCTCTTCTTCTGCAGCCATGCCTTCATAATGCGTGCATAATGTGGTTTTGCATTGTCTTGTTGAAAAAATGCATGAATGTCCCTGGAAAAGATGTCATCTTGAAGGAAGCATGTGTTGCTCTAATATAGAGATAGGCAACGTCATTCCTGGAGGGCCACAGTGGCTGCTGGTTTTTGTTCCAACCCAATCACTTAATTAGAAACCAATACTTGCTAATCCAGACCATATTTAATTTTATGGCTTGTTAGTCTGCAATGTTGGATTTTTATATTATATTTTTTTCCCTTTCCAAGGATATCCATCCATCCATCCATTATCCAACCTGCTATATCCTACCTACAGGGTCACGGGGGTCTGCTGGAGCCAATCCCAGCCAACACAGGGCGCAGGGCAGGAAACAAACCCTGGGCAGGGTGCCAGCCCACTGCAGAGCCTTTCCAAGGATATCATCTAAATGATTTAAAGCCTAAAACGGATCATTTTCAGTCTGTCTGTTTTATTAAACCAGATAGTGTATAATGAATCCACACAGGTGTAAATGGAAACAAGTTATATGGAGAACTGCTAGCTCTTTGTCATTTGCATCTTATTGGTAATAAGGAGGCATCATAAACAGTGAATGCAGTTGTTTAAGACCAAAATAAGCAATTAAGGTTGGGGAAAATCAATAAGTGAGACCACTAAAATAAAGCATCAAAATGTCACTTGAATAATAAATGCTTCTTCAGCAATAACTGATCTCTCATTACGAAATATGGTTGGAACAAAAACCTACAGCCAATGTGGTCCTCCAGAACCAACATTGCCTACCCCTGCTTTAAATTCTCAATGTACTTTTCTACATTAATTTTGTGATTACAGAAGTATAAATACCCTTTGCCAAGGACACTGACACAACTTTATACCGTGACAGGCCCTGGCTTTTGTGCTTGTTGCTGATAACTGTCTGGATGGTCCTTTTCATCTTTGGTCCAGAGCACACAGCATCCACTTCTTCCAAAAAAGATGTGGAATACTGATTTGTCAGAACACATTACATGTTTTCACTGAGTGATGGTCCATCCCAGATGCCTCAGAGCCCAGAAAGGTTTATATGCCACTTCTGAAAATGGTAAACATAAGGCATCTTTTTTGCACAGTAAATGTTTAAGTGGCATTTGTGACATTGAACTGCTTGACAAAGCTTTGCCAAAGTAATCCCTTGCCCATTTGGTTATATCACGTATTGATCAGTGACAGTTCCTGATGCATTGCCATCTGAGGGATTAGAGATTACAGGTCTTCATTTTAGGCTTGGAAACTTGCCCTTTACACACTGAAATTCCTCCAGATTCCTTGAATTGTTTAATATTATTATGCATTGTATAAATATGCAAAACTCTTTCAATTTTTCTTTAAGGAACATTGGTTTTAAATATTTCAATAAGTTTCTCACACATTTGTTGAGAAACTGGAGATCCTCTGCTCGTCTTTGCTCCTCAAAGATTCAGCCTTTTGTGGATACGACTTTTGTAGCAAATCATGATTACAATCACCAGTTGACATCACCTGTTTGAAATCATATAATTATTTAATTATTTTACTTTTATTTACTGGCCCTAATTTACCCCGTCCTAACTTTTTTTGGAATGAGTTGCAGACTTGAAATGCAGAAATGGATGTACAGTAATCCCTCCTCGATCGCGGGGGTTGCATTCCAGAACCCCCCACGATAGGTGAAAATCCGCGAAGTAGAAACCATATGTTTGTATGGTTATTTTTATATATTTTAAGCCCTTAGAAACTCTCCCACATTGTTTATAAATATTCTCCGCACAGTTATACAGTATACCCTCGTTTATCGCGGTTAATCCGCTCCAGACAGATAAATGAATTTCCACAAAGTAGGATTCTTTATTTATAAATCTAATATTTTCGCAGTTAGAGCATAGAAAACCTGTTTACAACCTTCTAAATACGTTTTTTAACATTATTAGAGCCCTCTAGACATGAAATAACACCCTTTAGTCAAAAGTTTAAATTGTGCTCCATGACAAGACAGAGATGACAGTTCTTTCTCACAAGAAAAGAATGCAAACATATCTTCCTCTTCAAAGGAGCGCCGTCAGGAGCAGAGAATGTCAGAGAGAGAGAGAGAAAAGTAAACAAGCAAAAATCAATAGGGCTGTTGGGCTTTTAAGTATGGGAAGCACCGCAATAAAGCCGCCGCAATGAAGGGATCAACGTAAAGGTAGTCTTTCAGCATTTTTTAGAGGCGCGTCCGTATCTTCTAAGCAAACAGTCACTGTGCAAACAGCCCCTCTGCTCACACCCCCTCCGTCAGGAGCAGAGAATTTCAGAGAGAGAGAGAGAGAGAGACAGAGGAAAGCAAAAGATCAAAAATCAATACGGGCTGTTAGAGCTTTGATGTGTGCAAAGCACCGCAAGGGAAGCATATCTTATATCATTGAGGAGTTTTATTTAATACTTAATACGTGCTCTGATTGGGTAGCTTCTCAGCCATCCGCCAATAGCGTCCCTTGTATGAAATCAACTGGGCAAACAAACTGAGGAAGCATGTACCATAAATTAAAAGACCCATTGTCCGCAGAAATCTGCGAACCAGCGAAAAATCTGTGATATATATTTAGATATGCTTACATTTAAAATTCGCGATAGAGTGAAGCCGCGAAAGTCGAAGCGCGATATAGCAAGGGATCACTGTATATTAACAAATGAAATGAAGTCGGCCAGACAAAACATGAAATATCTTGGGTTCATTCCGTCATGCAATGAAATAAAAGTCAACGTAAATTTAAGAATCACTGTTTTTTTTGCATTTTCCATATTGTCCCTGCTTTTTCTGATTTGGGGTTGTATATGCCACTTAAAAAAAATAAAATAAAAGCAATTATAATTAAGCACAGAAAAGTACAAGTACACCACATCAGTGCTTTAGCTATAGGTGATCTGCAGTTAAAAATAATATAACAGCACTTTATATATATATATATATATATTGCAACATATTATAAACAAAGCAAAACATTTCATTAAATGTGTTTATCCTCTCACACATACTGTACATTTATTAAGGTGCCATTTATTGTACTGCATTGCATTTACTGGTTATACATCTGTCTAATTTAGCCACACTTCAATGCATAAAAATAATATGCTATGGTTATAAACAACAATGCCATTAAAAGTGAACACATGCTTTAATATTCAACGTTTCATATCAGTAATGTTTAGCTTCCCACACTTCTACTGTGGTATTAATATTTTTCTCACATATAACTATTCAGATATTACAAGTTGAAAATACTACACCTGCACCTGTATTGAAAGATTACAAGGCTATTGTTTGCATGCAACTCTAACCAACTGTGTACACTATTTTTAAGAAATATTTTGTGCACACACGTAACTTCTTTCATTTCCATTGTAGCTAAAATCATTTTTTCTATAAAAACAAGGATGTTCACAAAAGTATCAACAATGTCATAAAGTTAATGCTTTTAAGTGACATAGTGGTGCAGTAGTTAGTGCTGCTGTTTCAAAAATTCTCAAGAATGCCAGGCTGGTAAACGTCATTAATTTTGTACATTCCCCTTATGTCTACATGAGTATTTTCTGGATACTCCCACTGGCTTTCATGTTAGGTAATTGTTAACTGTGCCTGTTTGTGTTATGCCAGTATATGCAAACACTTTGCAAAGGGTTGGCTCCTGTTGTTTTGTTGATACTGCCAGGATGTGCCTAAATTCTTCTAAGTGCCACGGGGGATGGGTGACAAGGAATCACCCTCTGGGATGCCACTATAAAAGAAAATGGAAGGACAGAGTTTCTGACCAGAAAGTGGGTGGGGGGTGCAGTATGTTGTAAGGACCAGGGGAGACAACAGCATGTGGGTGCTGTATCTTCAGATATGCTGGGGGAAGTGTCCCTGGAATTCTGGTCCCATTAGGATACCCATAGGGCATCATGGGAGTTGAAGTCCAGGAATACAGCACTGTTGTATTTCGTGAATGCCACCAGGAGGCGCAGCAGGGAAATAGGGTCCTTATATCGTGGGACTCCCATCTGACCCAAAAATTCTCCCAATGGACCATGTCCTAGCCATGAAAGTACTCCTAGATTGAAGATAAAAGGAGCTGCTGCACCTTGACCAGAGAGTCAGAGTTGGGAGGTGTATGACGAGGCTTGCCATGAGGAGAGTGGAGGAAGAGGATTGTATTTCTGTGCTGGTTAAACTTTGACTGTGCTTACATGTTTATTTAGGTAACATTATTAAAAAAGGACAATATTTGAAACCATGACTGTGTTTGGTGTGACTGTGTCTGGGTTTTGGGCTCAATGGTGCCCCCTACTGGTTACAGCTTATAGTTGGATTATTCAGCATCAGATAATAGGTGTATGGTAATGCTTTTCAAAAGCCACTTATATTATCATAACTCTAGATCTCACCTCTTTGTTTTATGTGGAAGTCTCTCACATTTACTAATAATCAACTATTATCTGTATATTGCAACAAACAATTCAGCAGCACCAGAGACACACGTTGTATATGTGGCAGGGCATTCAGACAATTACAAACTACAAGCCCAACCCACACAGCAGCGATGGTTTTGCCTCCCTTTTGGATGAGCTGAACCACTTCTTTGCACGGTTTGAGGTGCAGAACAAAGAGCCTGCGAGAAAAGCAACACCTCCCTCCACTGACCAGGTACTCTGTCTCTCCATAACTGACGTGAAGAGAACTCTATCCAGAGTCAATCCATGCAAGGCTGCAGGACCTGACAATATACCTGGTCGTGTGTTCAAAGAATGTGCCAGTCAACTGGCTGGTGTCCTTACAGACATCTTCAACACATCTCTGAGCCAGTCATCAGTCCCAGCATGCTTCAAGCCGACCACCATCATACCAGTGCCAAAGAAGTCATCAGTGACGTGCTTGAATGACTACCATCCAGTTGCACTCACGCCAATCATTATGAAGTGCTTCGAAAGGTTAGTCATGTCACACATAAAGACTAATCTTCCTGCCTCCCTTGACCCTTTTTAGTTTGCATACCACTCAAACAGGTCAATTGAGGATGCCATATACTCTGCCCTTTACCTCTCCCTGACACATCTGGATAAAAAAGACACATATGTCGGAATGCTATTCATGGACTTTAGCTCTGTCTTCAACACTTGGGTCTGAACACCACCCTCTGCAATTGGATCCTGGACTTCTTGACAGAGAGGCCCCAGCCAGTTAGGATAGGCTGCTACACCTCCAGCAACATCACACTGAGCACTGGAGCGCCGCAGGGCTGTGTGCTTAGTTCACTGCTGTTCACCCTGCTGACTCACGACTGCACAGCCACGCACAACACCAACCACATCATCCAGTTTGCGGATGATACGACAGTGCTGGGTCTGATAAGCAGGGATGACGAAACAGCATACAGAGATGAGGTGGAACGGATGTCTGCATGGTGTGAAGACAACAATCTATCTCTCAATGTTGACAAGACAAAAGAGATAATCGTGGACTTCAGAAAATCACATCCTGCCCACATCCCACTCAGAATCAATGGTTTAGATGTGGAGACTGTTAGGAGTACCAAGTTCCTTGGTGTGCACATAATTGAGGAACTTACGTGGACACATAACACTTCATCTCTAACCAAGAAAGCTCAGCAGAGACTACACTTCCTGAATCTTCCCCCTTCCATCCTAATCATGTTCTACAAAGGAACCATTAAGAGTGTTCTGACCAGCTGCATCACTGTCTGGTATGGCAACTGCAACATATCCGACCACAAGCACCTGCAAAGGATAGTGAAGACAGCAGAGAACATTAATGGGGTGCCTCTCCCTTCACTACAGGTCATATTTTACAAACACAGTGTCCGCAAGGCCTGCAGCCTTGTGCAGGACCCCTTACACCCCTCACATGGACTTTTCACACTTCTGCCATCCAAGAAAAGATACTGCAGCATCAAAGTCAGATCTGCTAGGCTGCAGGAGAGTTTTTACCCCCAAGCTGTCAGACTCCTTATCACCATGTTGCATCCTGGGATCTTCCACACTGCTTCAACCACCTCTAAAAACAGAACTTTTATACATGCAAGCCACTTTCCTGCAAAGACTAGTGTGCATGTAGAAAAAGAACTGAAAATCTCATACTGACCTTTAAGTATTTGGACACTCTTGATATCCTTCTGCTGTGAAACATTTTGACATGTCATTGTTTACACATGTCTTAAATAACTAGTATCATACACTGATAATTTCTGTATTATCTATATCTATTATTTATTTATTATATTACATATCTATTACTATATTTATGTATCTAGATTGCAAATACCATACATTGCATCAATGTTCATATTGCTAACTACACGGCAATATTGCTGCTACTTCTTTGTCTTGTCTTTGCACAATGTTTTGTCTTGTTTGTGTTTTAATTTTAAATTTAAATTTTAATTCTATTTTTTATTTATTATTTGCACGTCATGTTGTTACTCTGTGGACTCTGAGCTTCACAATTTCATCTATCTGTATACTTGTATATGGTTGAGATGACAATAAAGTTCACTTTGACTTTGATTAGTATGTTATTGTTATTAAATAATTTTATATTGTATTCACATGTGGAAAAAATGAGATGAATTACCTTTTAAAGTGTTAAGAGAGCACTTTGTGATTAGAAGTAAATAATGTTTTTCTTGACACATTAACAAACAGTGAAGTTTAATTGCCTTTACCTCAAGTGATAGCGCTGCTAAGGCAATAATTCTAAATGAGCTTTTGATGGCCCATTGTATATCACCTGTCTTTTAAATTAAATGTGGACCCTTTCTTGAAGCATGACTTCTTTAACTTTTTCTCTTTTAAGATTTGTATTTGTTTTATCTTAAGAAGTAATGCAATCTCTATGAGAAAGAAAATGAATATTGCTGGAGGCACCTCTGTTTGCATAATTTAATTTTGAAATTTTTTTACTCTCACAATTTTTGTAGAAATTGATTTATAAAACTATATCTGGCTAGTGTGTAATAAACAACTTGATTGTCTCTACTGCATGACTATTAATAGCTAATGTTCATATTTTAAACCAGTTTTAATAATAATTGTGTGAAAAATGATGGCATTTAAAAAAGGGTTAGTGTTGTTTTTTTATATACATAAATACACATATATATTTTATCTACTGTGCATACAGTAAGTGTAATTGTAATTTCATATGCTCAAGTGTAAGCGATACTGCTAGTTATTTTCATTATATTAAAAACTTAAAATTATGTATTATTTGGATTTTATATACATAAATAGAACATTAAAATGATAATGTTTCATAGCAACATTTGTTTTGTATGTAGCACTTAGTGTCTTCTTAGTACATATTACAGAGAGCCTAAAAACACTTATCAAAACTCACAACTCTAACTTTTGATTCATTTTAATTAACAAAATTTTACTTCCAAATGTAAACCTAGTTGTAAAAGTATTGAGTTAAAGCTGCAATAAACTGTACACATTTGTGTGGAATCCTTCAATTAAAAATAAACAATTCTGCTCGCAATAGTTCCTACAATGAATGATGTGATCGTCTGGTATGATTCATGATTTCACTGCCTGGGCACCTATTGTAGCTGTTATGAATACTGTCTGAATGCAATTCACAGCAGGATTACTAAAGAAGCAAATATGGCTGGCTTTTGAAGGGGAAGAAAGTCAGATTATTATAAAGCAGGAGACTGAAAATCTGAGAGGAAGGTTTCAGGAACATACCTCCCTAAGGGGATGAAAAATGGACACAAAGAGCAGTCAGCAGAAAAGAGTGAAGGTTTTTAGGTTTAAGACATGATGCTGTATTAGAGGTTACAGAGATGACTATAAATAATCCAATTTTTGCAATTAAAAACTTATTACTCTACATGTTGAAATAACCTAAAATTGTAAATTTCTGTTGTAATTTAAAAATTATCCAAACTATCTATTAATCATTGATATTTCATTTTCTTAAGACTTTGCATTGTACCTACTGTAGACGATCTAACAGAAAACATGCATTTTAATAAAAAAAATGTCAAAAATTGCTTACAAATCAAATCCTTAGAGCTGAAAGGAAAGCAGAGACATTTTTTTCAGAAAAAGCTCTTATTTCCTAAATGTTATAAATAGACCCTGATGCCCATTTCCCAGAACCACAAATAGTACATAAAGATATACATATTGATCAAGCCAACCAAGCTTCATTTCAAACTGAAGCTTATAGCACCTGGATACACTTTCAGGGAAGCATAAACAATGCAAAATCTATAATTGCAATGTCAGTCATGGCAAGTATACAGAATACCAAGTGGAAAATCATATCAAGGCTGATTTATTGTTACAGTTGCAAAGTAGAGGTTTAGAGTTAACAGCAAGAATGCAGTGTCCTCTACTGGGGAGAACACACTTCAAAACATAAACATGTACTAAGTGAAAAATATTTTTGCAGGCAAAACCAATTTGAATTATTATGGGTCTGCTGTAAAAAATGCACCCTTCCCCACATTAAAAAGTAAAATACACCAGATGAGGTAGGACTCTGTCCTGATAATATTGCTTCAAAGACTAGAACAATAACCCACTTGATTAATGGCTTAATAGCTGCCTTTTATATAATTGAGCATAAGTGATCTTAAAATACTTCAGCTTCAAATGCATACTATCACTGTTGAAAAGGGCTGATTGAACCATTTGTCAAAACTAAATAAAATGGCTCTTGGCAACATATGTACTTAATCATTTTTATCACCCTTCAGTCATAATATGTGCCATTTGTAATTTTGCAATATGACTAGCACCACACTATGAGTCAATAGCTTTTGTTTGATTACTGGATGTTATCAATTCAGTTGCAGGTCTACAGAGGCCACTGCCTGCACAGTCCTGGAAAATGAACAGGGAATTCAGTGTGGGCAGCTGTGGAACTAGATTATTCAATAGACGGAAAGTGGAATTTATTCTGAGTTTACTTTTATTTTATTTATTCTTTTATTTCTAGGGGCACCTACAAAGCAGCAATGCTTAAAGATAAAGGAAGCTATATCCGGTTCTTATTGTATACCCTTCTTTCATAGGCAGAAAAAAGAGAAAGAAAAAACAGAAAACAATGCTTTGAAGTTTGCATATTAAAATATTTGCCAACAATTAGTACAGTATTTTACAGTTTTCTTTAAGTTGTTGGTCAAATATTATTTTAATGCCACGTCTCAATCAAAAAGACACAACATCCATATAACTTTTTTTTTTAATTACAGTTCTGGGCAGCAGAGTGGTGCAGTGGGTAGCGCTGCTGCCTCACAGTAAGGAGACCTGGGTTTGCTTCCTGTGTCCTTCCTGCATGGAGTTTGCATGTTCTCCCCGTGTCTGTGTGGGTTTCCTCCCACAGTCCAAAGACATGCAGGTTAGGTGCATTGGTGATCCTAAATTGTCCTTAGTGTGTGTTGGGTGTGTGTGTGTGCCCTGCAGTGGGCTGGTGCTCTGCCCGGGATTTGTTCCTGCCTTGCGCCCTGTGCTGGCTGGGATTGGCTCCAGCAGACCCCCGTGACCCTGTGTTAGGATATAGCGGGTTGGAAATGACTGACTAATTACAGTTCTGTTGGGGAATACAGTTAAATATGCTGCTTTTGTGCTATCATCTTTTTTATACAAGTACAAATGTTCAACAAATTCACAGCAAATTACTTTTTATACAAAAGCTACAAATATGTAGAACTTTGTTTTATTATTGAGTGGTTTTATTGTTGCTTGCAGTTTAGACACACTACTACAGCAGGATTTTTTTAAATATTTCCTTAATAATTGCAATCCATATACTGTACTAGTAAAACTAGGTAAGGCCTACATTTCACATAGGCATTCCACTCCATTTATAACTATGCCATGCAAACAGTGTCATATCTTGTGTGAAATACACTGCGGTGTATACTGAAGTTCATGTTTAATGACATACATGCGCAGTGCAATTACTGTATATCTCCACTTGCATGCCTCCCATAGACTGGTGACATTAATCAGTGACAGGCAAAAAAAAGATTGAAAACGTATGCATGGTGTAACATTAAGGGGCGTTCAGTGACTAAGTTAACTGATATGAAAGTTTAAGCAGTTCACATTGTTTTAGTTACTTCGTCCAACGATCAGATATCACATTTTTGGTTATTAAGTATTTTGGTAACAACGCATCATATTCAAAAATAACAACAATAAAAGAATGTAATTACATGTATTAGTAGACTACATTAAATGATGATCCACTATGGCAACCCCTAACGGGAACAGCCAAAAGAAGAGGAAGAAGATGTAGACTACTGTACATTAAATACATGCATTTTAAAAGCATGTTACAATGTTATGTAATTAAAAATGTAGCTTAAATAGGCTTGTGGTGACTCAATAGCTTTCACAGGCAGCAGATTCATATTCAAGCGATGTAAAAAACTGCATCAATTGATGTGTGTTAGTAGTGAAGCGTCTGTAATTAACTGTTGTTCCATATTCTCAAACATAACATTTTTGAAAGTATACTCAATAGAGTACCTGATTATTACCAAATTAACTATTAATACAAACTGTCCAATACTATTATAAAATCACTATCAGTATTATTCTGTAAAGGATGAAAATCAACTGAAACAAGTTTTCCATATAGCTATTAACATTAGTTAAAACCCAGAAATTCATTAAAATTACATAAATAAGAAATTGGAAAGGACCTTACTTATTGTATAATGAAAATACCAAAGTTGACATTAATCTTAAAGATTTTAATTCCATTCTGAAGATACATGGAAACAAAAACAGCTCTTCGGGCAAAGTCAAATAGAAACTTCAGGTCAGTCTGTTGTATGTTAAACTGCTAAATAGCTTTTTGAGCATATGTTAACAGTAATTTTGCTCTGTTTTTTGGTATTTGCAACACATCATCTGCAGTCCCATGCTATGTTTATATCATTTAGGGGAGCTGCAACTTTCTCATGTAATTTGTTACTTCAAACACCATTTAAGTACAGGTTGATAACTTTAATTCTTTACATGTAAAATGTACCGGTAGAATTAGTTTAGTAAATTCAGTCGTATATATACTTATATAATTGCATTCCTCTTCTGTTCACGTTGTGACTTTTTTATTTAGCGCTTTTATGATTAACCCATGCCCTTTTCCTAGTGTTGAATGGTAGATCGAAGTGGCTGTCAGATAAGTAAAAAAAAACCCAAACATATACAAAATATACAAGATGGTATAACCACTGTCGTGGTAAAATTGAAACAGTGAACTAAAATGTTATTCTTGTTCCAGAGAATGTTTCTCTGTTTTAAGGTAAACAGGTTTTCAGATTTGCCAATAATTTTTAATGGGAGATTTAGAAATTTCAAAATTTTGAAATTTGAACTGTCTTGACAAATATGTTTGAAAAGAAAATGTGCCAAATTTCAACATATTTGCTCCATGGGGAGGCTGAGTTGTTTATTGTAGACAGGCATATAGACATGGCTATCACAATAGTTACTTCTCACATCATATGCAAAAGCCTTGCTGGATCAATACGGGAGAAAGAATTGAGTGACACCACCACTAACTTTGGTTCTGTCTGATCCCTCGGAATGGAGGAGGAGAAGCCATTAGAAGCTTGATGAGGTCACTTCCTATATTGGTGAAGACACACCCCTTCCAGCTTCAATTGTATTTGAACAATGCTTTCCACCAGAATTTGGCATTTACTTCTGAACCAACGTCTGAAGTTCTCTTTTTCTTTAGCAGCATAGTGCTGTTCCATGTTTAACACTGGTAATGCTGGGCCACCTTAAATTCCTTCACACCTCTTCATCAGTGTCTTTGTTTTGCAAATGTGTCAATCAGCACAAGCAGCAAGCAGCCTACTATCCCATCCCACACTGATGCAGCTGAAGTCAGACGCAAAATTCTCAGTGCTTAAGTCTCTTTATCTGGGTGTGGGGTGTCTGGAATCGTATAGGGAAAATAATACAGTGGGTACGGAAAGTATTCAGATGATTTTAGCAAATGGCTGCAATATAACAAAGAGTGAAAAATTGAAGGGGGTCTGAATACTTTCTGTACCTGCTGTATTTGGAATACATACATTTCATGTGTGTTCTGAGTTTACAACAATCTGGGTAAATGTAGGATGTCAGGAAATGCAAGGCAAGAAATATTGAACACATTAACTAAAACAGAAACTTTTTTCATGTTATAGTAATAATGACAAAATGCTGACATGAAGTGTATAATGTGTGAAGACTGAAGTCCAAATATCAAATAAACACTTTCAGAAAAGGTATATCAAAACAAGTGAGCTTTTATTCTAGAATATAACCAAAGAAAAAGAAATCATTTAACTTACATGTGTCTGTCAAAGAGTAACAACAACAACAACAACAACATTTATTTATATAGCACATTTTCATACAAAAAAATGTAGCTCAAAGTGCTTTACATAATGAAGAATAGAAAAATAAGAGACACAGTAAGAAAATAAAATAAGTCAACATTAATTAACATAGAATAAGTGTAAGGTCCAATGGCCAGGGGGGACAGAAAAAACAAAAAAAAAAAACTCCAGACGGCCGGAGAAAAAAAATAAAATCTGCAGGGATTCCAGGCCATGAGACCGCCCAGTCCCCTCTGGGCAATCTACCTAACATAAATGAAACAGTCCTCTTTGTATTTATGGTTTTCACGGAAGGACTTGATGATGATGATGATGATGATCACGTGGACTTCTGGCTTTTAGTCCATCAATGCTGGGACATCATGGTACTTTGAGTAGGTGGTGGTGGTGGCACAGGCCGCCACCACAGAAAAACCGGAAAAAGAAACAGAAGAGAGAGTAGGGGTCAGTACGGATTTTAGTGCCACCATGAATAGTTATTATAATGAATTGAACATACAGAGTATCAGGATTAAGATAAAGTGAAGTTATGAAAAGGCCATGTTAAAATAATGTGTTTTCAGCAGTGTTTTAAAGTGCTCCACTGTATTAGCCTGGCGAATTCCTATCGGCAGGCTATTCCAGATTTTAGGTGCATAGCAGCAGATGGCCGCCTCACCACTTCTTTTAAGTTTAGCTTTTGGAATTGTAAGGATACACTCATTTGATGATCTAAGATTACGATTTGGAATATAGGGTGTCAGACATTCCGATATATAAGATGGAGCGAGATTATTTAAGGCTTTGTAAACTATAAGCAGAATTTTAAAGTCAATTCTGAAAGACACAGGTAACCAGTGTAGTGACATTAAGACTGGAGAGATGTGTTCGGATTTTCTTTTCCTAGTTAGGATTCTAGCAGCTGCATTCTGCACTCGTTGCAAATGATTTATGTCTTTTTTGGGTAGTCCTGAGAGGAGTGCGTTACAGTAATCTAATCGACTAAAAACAAAAGCGTGAATTAATTTCTCAGCATCTTTCAATGATATAAGAGGTCTAACTTTTGCTATATTTCTTAAGTGAAAAAATGCTGTCCTAGTGGTCTGAAGAATATGTGATTTAAAATTCAGGTTACAGTCAACGGTTACCCCTAAGTTTTTTACTTCGGTCTTAACTTCTAATCCTAATGCGTCAAGATTATTTTTGATAACCTCACTTAATCCGTTTTTGCCAATCAATACAATTTCAGTTTTCTCTTTATTTAACTTGAGAAAATTACTATTCATCCATTCAGAAATACCAGTAAGACATTGTGTTATTGATTCGAGAGAGTCGGTGTCATCAGGTGCTACTGATAAGTACAGCTGTGTGTCATCAGCATAGCTGTGGTAGCTCACATTGTAACTTGAGATAATCTGACCTAACGGAAGCATATAGATTGAGAAAAGAAGCGGACCCAGGATAGAGCCTTGTGGAACCCCATATAGAATATCATGCGTCTTTGAGTTGTGATTACCACAATTAACAAAAAATTTTCTCCCTGCCAGGTAGTAAACACCCAAAACAAAATATCAGTTGACACAACGCTGACATGTCTGCTTGACTGGTGCAGAGGTAAGACCTCCTGCCTCTTAATCAAGAGGTTGTTGGTTCGAGCCTGGGTTCACCCATTTTGAGTAGTGAGCTGCTATTATTATCACTATTATATAATAAAAACATTGTTGAATGGATATAAGCAGACACACAAACACTGGTGAATCATGTCTTCTTGGTATCTTGTTGTCACTTTAATTTTTTGTTATTCAGATTTATTCTTAAATAAAAGCACACCTGTTTTGTTATACCTTCGTGAAACTGTTTATTTTATATTTCAGTAACCACTTGAATGACATCAAATCTGTCTTTGCCTTTCTCGCACATGCACACACAAATCCATTAATGAAAAGTCACTATTTGGAAATGCTATGTCATTTGCATATGAGTTGTCATTTGCAAATTTTTTTTCAGATCTCGTCCAAAATCCAAGTTATGGTGCATGGTACTGGGAATGCAGAAAGACTTCTTCTTTTTGGGTGCATACACTGTCAGCATAGCACTGCCTGATCGAAACACTAGCATGGAGAATTGATTGTGTACTGAAGTGACTTTTTCTCATCCCACTTTATTTATGGTGCCAAGCAGAGCTGTGTTGTGGTGAAGTAGTCTATTAGCCAGCGAAAGCGACATGAAGAAGTTATATGTTGTTACGGTTCTGCCTTTGTCTAGAAATGGCTTTGTGACCACTGTCTCATAAAGTCTTTCTCCTGTGGGATGACTAGGGTCTTTTCCTAAATAAGGAGTGGTATTGCACATGTATTTTTTCTCCCAATCTACCACAATCCAAAACTTTATGGCAAATTTGTCAGGCTTGGTTGAGATGTATTGCAAGAAAGGACAACAAACCTTGGTTGGATTCCTCATCAGCAGTAATATGTTGCCCCAAGTTGTAATTCAAAACACAGTTTTCAGCAAAATTTTGCCAGATGTCTGAGATCGGAAAAAAATCTGTCATTTTTCACACATTCTACATGGGTGTCTTTGTTGTCAAAGCACAAATGCTGTATGATAGTCTCATAGCAGTCATGGAGCATCGTATCTTTGATTGCCGGTACAACAAATAGTTTTGACCAGGCATCAACCACAGCATCAACATTGCTGCTCTTGTGAAAAGAAGAGATAAACGCCATCAACTCAGAGAGGGAGAGGCAAGTTCGTTGTACCATGTGAACGTGACTGAGAGAATAAAATTGAATAAAAAAAAAAACCGCTAACTTTTACAAGTAGCAAAAATTTACACTGGTTGTTACAGACTCAAATTAAATTTATGTTTTTATTATATAATAGTAATAATAATAGCAGCTCATTATTCAAAATGAGGACAACCCAGGCTCAAAACTGCAATTTCTTGATTATGAGACAGCAAGTCTTACCTCTGCACAAGCCAAGAGGACATGTCAACTTTCTGTCGATTGATAATGCAGTGCCTGCATTTCAGAATGTACCAGGCTAACAACACCAGGCATGATAAAATATCAGGCAAATTATGCCATAAAAAATCACATAAAATAATGATCTGTCAACATATTCTTATACAGTACAACAACCAAAGGGCATTATTAAAAGTTATCTCAACATCAACATCAATACACAAAAAGCAGACTCATAAATGAATACTCATAAATGTCCACTTTTTGTTTAATGGGAAAAGTGCTAAATCATATTTCAGAAAAGTAGTATGTGAGCATAATTATGATGATGACTACTCTAAATAGAAATAAAAATAACAACACAATATCACTTAAAATTTGACACTCAAGAAGGTATGTTATTCAATGGCGTTCTTCTTGTGAAATTCCCTTGTAGTACCTAAAGCAATTTTGTGACACTAATGGAAAAACAATAACATAACCTTGGCCAGCAGGAAGTTTAAATCATCTTAACAGAGGGTTCAATGATAATGCTGTCCCATTATCACAGAATACAGCTTAATTTTCTTTGTGCAGAATGATGCTGGCTGTATTAAGATGGGGCTCCATCTTAGCTGCATCTGTTGCTCAACAAAGCTGATCATTCTATATATAGTCAAATGTTGGGAGGGCCAACAGAAATGAAAAAACAGTAATATCTCAGTCCTTATCAAGAATGTAATTAAAAGTGGTGGAGCACAGGTAAATGAAGACAGGCTACAGCTAATCTCCACTTTCATCCACTTCAGGCAATGGCCCGCAGGTGGTTCTTTAGCTGCTCCCTGGCAACTGTCCTTAGTAATTACTTCTTTACACTGAGTAGCCTTAACCTTGTGATTGTTGTTTAGCACTCAGAACGGAGTGCTGAACAGTTGACCTATACCAGCTTCTTTTCCACATCTAATCAATTAATTGTGTGTTAAACTAAGATAGTTCAGCAATGTCCAATGCTCACCTGTCAATGTGACAGCTGTACAACTTCTTAGCTTCTTAAACTGCAAAGACTTGTGCCTTTCCTTTCATATAAATGCTAGATATGTGACACAATTGTTTCATGTGAAGGTAACGTGAAAGAATTGTCAGACCTCCCTTAATAATGTCTCTCAGCACTGTATCTTCAATTATTTTTAGATGTCTACAGTTGATGTGATTCATTTTGAAATTAATGGCAGTAGTTAAAGTTTCAGATTTTATTTCATTCATGGACATAAGTTAAGTTGTATATCTACGGATTGCAGTCTGAAACAGATTCTGCTGCTTAATGTTAGATATTTTAACAGTGGCATCATGGATGTTTTGCTCTTAAGTGATAAGAAAGGATGTCATACTTATGTGACATTTACAATTTGCTACACTGCATTTAAAAGTATCAACAATTTTGTCCGTTGAACTGTCTGGGAGAGTTCTAAATTACAAGCGACCATTATAAATTTGATCATTCCAACTGTAAGTCAAGGTGCAGCAAAATACCACACCATCTAGTCAGGGTCCTCACTTACTGTATATAAAGGCAATAATGTGAAGCAGAGCTCTTGGACCTTATTTACTAAGTGGCTGTGTGTGTCTTTTAGTTTTCTTATGTATATCAAATGTTTTTTAATTAATTATTTTTAATGTACAGACAGTAACATGATTTGATAAGGAATAAAGATTAGAAAGCCTAAAATGTCCATTATCACATATCATCCAGATCAAAGAAACTACAAAAATCACTCAAGTTATGTATGACTTCAGGTCACAAAAGAGGAAAATAACTCAAAGTCAATTGTAAAGGTTGAATGTCTTGTTGATGTTTGTTAGGGTCATTATTGTTCCTGTCCTGTTTTGACAACTTTAAGCTTAGTTCTGCTTCTAACTTCAGCCATACAATGGTAACTATGTCTAAAACAGTAGTTTTTGTTAATTAATATCACTAATACTAAAATATAATATTAGATACATGTATTTTATCACCCTGCCCAGGATTGGTTCCTGCCTTGTGCCCTGTGTTGGTTGGGTTTGGCTCCAGCAGACCCCCGTGACCCTGTTCGGATTCAGCGGGTTGGATAATGGATGGATGGATGTATTTTATTATTCATATTTGTTAATATTCATCTTTGCTCTTCATTGTATATTCTTCTGTTTTAGTTTGCCATTTTCTAAAACTGTTCAGAAAATGATGGTACAAAAAACAAATTCACCAAAACTAAAAATCTTATAAACTTGGGAGGATCAGACCTGAAACAGAGAGAGAGAGGCATGCCGTACAGCCTGCTTATGTGGGTGGAGTGGATAAGAAAAAAAGCATTCAACTAAGATGATCCTTCTCATAGAAATTCTTGAAATGGACTTGGTGTGTGATTCCTGAGTGGGCTCCATCCTGGCTTGAATCAGCTGGAAGAGGTCTGGAACTGTGGACGAAGACTTCAGACAAGACAGCAGGTGTGGTTATAAAGCAGCTTTATTTTGCAGAGTCACGGTGAGAAGAGTTTCAGAAAAGCAGACAATCAAATATACATGACAGCGTCAGGGCTCTTCTGAACCCCGTCTGTTGGGTGGGGCAAGTTTTTATACCCCTAGAATGCGTGATTTAATATCATTATGAAATGTAACAGTCAACACTTTATTATACACAATCCTTGAGCCCCTTAATCGCCCCTTGTGCAACTTGATTTCTTGGCCCCTTTTGTTATGGCATTCAGATGTAAGATAAGGGAAAATGTGATAAGGCAGACTCATGTGTGGAATGCTCAGACCTTGAGTCCTTTGCACAAATATTTTTCTGTTTGCTAAAACAAAGCATGCTTTTACATGGTTTAGTAAAGCTTACTTCTCAGATATGAATTAGTACAAGGGAACGAAGAGAACCTTCGTCTTCCACAGAAGCCAAAGGGAGCTGTTTGCTCCAAACAAATGTGAGCATTGGGAAACTTCGATTTTGTGCAGGCGATGGACACAGAAGAAGAGAATGAGGGTGAGAAAGACTGGAGCACCAGAGGAATTGAAGAGCAGTTGATCATGGAGACACGGGTTTAGCCGCTGCGTAACCCATGTATTTTTATTTTACCCATGCATGTAATTATGAGGCTACTATAGAACCAACTAACCGTACGTGTAACAATAAATTTGACCTTGAACCTGCTGCTTATTTTTAGGACTTTTTGAAAGCCCTTGGTGTTTTCATTTTAAATAAAAAATGTGTTTCTTCCACACTTTCTTAGGTACCAAAGGACTTCTACTTCTCTGTTACCTACGTATGTTGTGAACTGAGCACTAGAACTTGTTTGTGCTTGTTCATTACTTGGGAGTTGCAGGCAAAGCCTTTGAATTTTCACTTGTAGTTCAGGTCACCTATTTTCTTAGCGGTGCATGTTGTTTACAGGTGCATTTCCTTGGCAGTCACCATAAGTTCACATGGGAGATATTACATAGCAGCCTGGTGCATTACAAGATGTAAAGCACTTCTTCTGTTTCTCAATCAGCCTGAGGCAAATTTAGCAGCTGGAAGAGTAAGTGATGTAACTACTGTATATAATCAACATCATTAGATCTATGAATACTGCAATATGAAAGTTACTTTTATAAAATTGCGCCTGTTTCTTATAATTGTTATTCATATGAAGCATCAGGTGCATCTTTTACTTCATCAGATTGGTTCAGTTTTTAAAAGATATTTCTTTTGTAATAGGCTAGTAGCCCTTTTGCTCTTTCTTCGGATTCTGTTGTACATATAGTATCGTCATCCAATTTGATTTAGTGTACTGATTATACTCAGATAATGAGAGGTCTTAGTTACAACTGTGAAAAGGCTTCAGACCTAATTGTTGACAGTCTAAAAACAGTGAATCTAACCAAGTGATTGCTCATTTTCAGACAAAGCTACTCTGTGTTGCTTTACTGTGCTTATAATAGGTAATACATTCTATAGCTGCAGTACATCCCTCTAATCAATACCTTCCAAAGCTGTGAATGCTGAGTTACCAGGTTGAAAGCAGACATACACAGTATACAAAAGACTGCAGTCAAATGTCAAGAAAGGAAGTCTATTTATAGTTACCTCCAGGTTTGTGATAAATGAAAAATGGAGGATATCATCAAGGAGTGCACTGTAGAAGTAACCATGTATACAGAGTAAATGTATCGTATTAAAATGTTAAAAATCAGGAGAGTACTGGATAACAGAAGCCAAAGTATGACATGATAATCTTTTACATTTGCAAAATTATTCATAATAGCAATATTATTCATTATCTTGATATTTTAAGAGGAATACATAAAATTAAAGTACAATGCTGAAGCTGTCCAATCTACATATATTTAACAGACACAGTGTATTGTGCTTAAGTGGGTAGGTTATGTTTTCATCAAGAGTGAAAGTTAAGTAATCCCAGCAAAATTTAATTTAAAACCACAGCATTTTTGTTACTGGGCCTTTATTAAGTGTGACACTGCAGCTAACAATCTAAGAGTAAAATATTTTCTATATAACTTTACCCAGGAATGTACTTTAAGCGTTTCAAGTTACAGGGTGCACTATTGGGACCTATTATCATGTTGTGAAGAGAGAAGTAGCATAGCTCCTCTACTAGACTGGTTACAAACATTATTTCGATTAGATTGCATGTTTTGAATTGTTTAGAGAGAAAACATTACAAGCATGTTAAAAATGCTAATTTGAGTACTAAGCACAAATCTCTCGTGTAGAAGTCAGGTATGCAAAATTCAATGATAAAATAACAAACTCTGAGTTCAACAGTTGTTTTAATTCCTATCTCAGAACCCTGCAAAAATAATATGTTTCATAAAAGAACAAACTCAATAAGACACCTCAATTAGCGTCTGCTTAAGAGACTCGCTGGGCAGACTGTGGGCTTCCATGAACTGAGTTGAGCAGTCAGAAAATGAATAGGCTTTCTATATACAATAATAAATGATACAAAATCTGTTTTATAGTCATTTATAAATGTGTGTTATGTTTTATGACTTTGTAAATAAATTCATAAAGTATATGAGACATAAGTCTATGAAGGATGTAGTCAATGATCTTCCCATACCTTTATTCTTCATATAAAACCAAACAAATTTACACTCTCCTACCCAGTGGTCTTCACTGTGTCCAGATAAATGATTACTCTGCTGTTTTTGATTCACACCCTCTTTATGTTATCCACAAATATAGATAAGCACCAATCAGCAATATTTTGATCATATGCAGAAGACACATTTTAGTTGTTAATTGTATTGTAAAAAAAATTAAAATAATGCATTCAGAAACTGTAAAAACATTTGCTTCTGTTTAATAATAAAGAAATTCACAAAAATAAAATTACAGCTTATGCAAATGCTGTGTATATTTAAATAATTTCCCATCTTGTAATAATTAGCTCTTGCTTGACTTGCCTAAAAAAATGCAATTTTGACTCAAGTGCCCAATTTTCCTTTCTCTGATAATCGCCCATTGTGCTATGCCACTTCACAGAACAGTGCAGCTCACCACATTTCCATGTGAATAATCACATTCACAGCTAAGCTGCATTATCCATTACAATCTACAAGAATAGTGGAGAGAAATCAATACAATCACAAACGTCACAAAAGACACACGTTCAACATCTGTGACCAAAAGATTGGAGAGGCACTTAAAGCTTAAGGGAATAGCTTAAAATGTTGGAAATCTAACATTTATCAAATGTAAATAATCAAAGAGAGGTTAGTATGTGGCATTACAAATAATTGGTCAAGAATAATACTAATAATAATAATAATACATTTTATTTATATAGCGCCTTTCCCATGCATCTGAATTTACCGTACAAGTGAATGTACGGAATAGTGTTCAAAAATGCAGTCAGCATCTGATTATAATATTAATGTCCAGTACAGAATTAACATCTCAAACAAGAAGATGGACATGTAAAAAGAATTTATCACAAACTGTAGGCATTGTTTAATAGTTATTAATAAATCCCTGATGTCACCAGTGATCAGTGGTTTCTTTTAGGATACAGATTGTGTTGGTGATCAATATTATCTGAAATATATATTATAATGTGTCCAAGTCAATGTGAAGACTGTGTGCAAGTAGTAAATATAAAACAATCAAAATATGACTAAAGTTTCTGTCAGTTGTACTTTCTGAAGATCAAAAAAATGTTAAATGATATATTTAATTGCAAAGTTGCCAGCTGTTTGATACTAAAGGTTTAGTTCTGTTAACATGCAGTAATACAGGAAAAGATTGTCAGCTGCATTCACATTTACAATTAATGTACGTTTATTTGCTTAAAAACAGGGATAGAACCAGGAGTTTCAGTACAGGTGGGCAGCTTGTTCCATCAGGAACACATGAAAACAGTCTGGATTGAGATTTGATGGCACGTAGAGGTAGTATCAAGAGACACCATTCACTAGCAGACCTGACTGGTCGAGTAGGAGCATAGGACCTTATGAGTGCCTCAATATATATACGTGCTGATCCACTGACAACTCTGCAGACAAGCATCACGGATTTAAACTTAATGCATGATCCAACAGGGAGCCAATCCAGTGAAAAGAGGAGTGACATGCAACCTGCTTGGCTGATCAAAATACAAGGAATACGGCTGAATTTTACATCATCTACGGTGACTTGCTATTCCATATGACTAAATGAAATGCTTAACCTTTGGAATAAGTTGAAGGTAGTTTCAGAATAAATTTCATTACAATGAATAAATATAAATAAAAGAAAAATCTTTTTTATTAGGACCATCTGTCTTTTCGGTGATGGTCTTAGAAAGGTGAGAGTTACACAATGTTGTAATATCATGGAAAAAGGTTAGTCCCACAATATAACATGTATGAAAGTATTATCAACTAAATGGTTGCAATTACTCCAAGCAAATACAACTCTTACGCGTTATGTTTCTGCTTACCCAGCTCGAGGATGGCCTAAAAAGTGGGCTCACAAAGCAGCTGGGACTATGGCTTCTAACAGGAGATACTGCACTCACAAAGCCATAGTCTTATCACTCATTGAGATACCCTGGATTGCACTATATATACTTAATATATAGTCACTAGTCAGAGACATCCCTCTGATTGTCCTCTACTGACCACAAATATGAGGCAATGTTTCTCTGAATATCTCGAGCTCATTAAATCTTATCTGTGTCTTTATGGGATCTATGTTTGAGACATCATAGAAGAGGTATCAGAGGCAAACAAGTTAGGTACAGAACACTCCTCTCTCAGATGCTCCTCACTCCACAATACACAAAAAAACAGAGTCAGTTTTCCATGAGTGAAAAGTATATTGTACAGAGAATAATGTGGCAGGAGATATAGCAACCACCCTGAACCTTAGATATATACAGTAGAACCCAAAAACCTCTGACAGAAGATGAAAAAACACTTCTCTAAACATACATTAAGCGACAGCAAGCTGACACACAGTTATTTGATCAATCAAGTCTATTGGAAATTTCTTTAAAGCATACTGTATAAGTTCAGTTCATCTGTGATCATATTTACTACACAGTTTACGCTTTTATCTTCCAGACTACGCATACTTTCTCGAAAAGGCAGCACAAGAAGAGACTTATTCAAGAAAGATTTTTTTTGTGTAAAGACATTTAAGAGAAAAACATTATCTTTATATTTGGGACAAGCAAAGGAAGTGTAAGAGACTAGACAGTTATGAAACAATAAAACAAGGCTTAAAGGGGTGTGTCCTGGTTGAGAGTAATAAATTGTGCTATACATATTCTCTTTTGAATAGTAAAATGTTTGGCTTTAGATATTGTACCTAGAGATCCCATTACCCTATTTGAAATAAAAAGCTTGGTCCCATGGGAGCTCTTATCTCTTTCCTGAAAGACTTTAAGTAACTGTAATTTATTGGTTCTATGGAAGCCACCTTTGCTTTTTTGGTTTTGTTTCTTGTCATCACATGTGATAATAAAGGATATCAGATGTATTAAGGGTGTACTTTAAGAAGTGATTACTCTGAAAAGGTGGCAAATGGTGCAGTGGTGTGCACACCAAGGTTTAAATTCAGTCCTGGCCACCATTTGGATTTTGAACATTATCTTGCTTATGACACTTGGAGATATTGTTTGTTAGCAGATATTGTGATCTAAGTAAATTTAAAATATATTTCTCTGCAAATACATTTTCATACTGATTTTTGAAACATAGAGAATATAAAGGTATTATATTCACTTGTCAAAAATGAAGAAATAAGTCATTTTTATTTTTCTTTATGCTTAGATTTTTATGGAATGCCACTTTGGTTGGAGGTTAAGCACTGCCATTTTGTGATGCCATTGTAAAGATGCAATGATCAATCATTAGAGATGTGAAGACCGGTGGTCATGCTCTGATGTGTCATGTCAGGGATGGGATAAATTCCAATGTCATAGCACCATTGTAGATTGTTGGAGACATTCTCAAAGAATTCTCATGTTCAAATGTTTTGGTTAAGGTTTTTCAGCTATAGAAATTATTGCTTTGTTTTGAACCTCGTCTCTACTTAGTGAATTTGTTTAGTTGCCAGTAATCCTGACCTTTCTTTATTGAATCTCGTCATCCTTTTGACTACATTCATCATCTTGGTCCTTATCTCTAATATTATCGCTTGTGGCCTGTTAGATTTTTTCACCATGACAAAACAGTAGCTTTAATTTTTTCTGAGTGTACCCTGTGACTGTTATACACCAAGGGTATTTGGAGCAGACAATTAGAATCGAAGTGGATCAGGGAAAAAAAAAGCCAATAAGCAAAGTGAGGGTTGTTACGAAGGAAACAAACTATCAAGCAGCACAGCCAAAATAAAAAAAAGCTTAAATTCAGAAATCAGAAAAACCATACATCAAGATTTATTGTAAGCAAAAAGGTTTAGAGAAAATATTTGCTGTCCTGGAGAGTGTGTTGATGTTCAGCACTGGCTTAAATGCAGTTGCCCCATTGCTATTGCACAGTATGATGTCCGGGAATGCACTCCCTAACAACCAGATGACCAAAAAGTAGTTAAAACAAAGTGACATTACACTAATTCTAAATCATAATTTTATTTAAAAAAAAAGACAAGCCCTATTTCTGCTTTATGCAGTATGCTGCTTGGACAGGTGGCAAACACAATGGCCTTGTATTGGCATATACAGGTTCAGAACAAAAGACTGACTTTGATGGAGAAAAGCAAAAATAAAAAAAAAAGGTGCGGACACAGCCACAGTTTCTTCTGCGATGCCACTAACCTAGGGAGAATATTATCAGATAGTGTAAAGAAAGTGCAGGTAAAAACAAAATTCATGCTTGGGAATTACATGCAAATGCCTCTTAGAACAAGCCCCAAGATTCCTGTCTCCTGGGATATGACTACATTATAATGAGGCCATTAACAATTTATGAAAAGAGTCTTGTACTTCCACTTGTCAGATGAGAGTAAGTCATATCAGCAGCATAAGCGTATTCTCAGTAAGCCTAGATTTTTTTTTTCTTCACAGACTTGGAAACAGGAATCATGAGTAAATTGGAAATTTTGCCATTGGCAAAGCAATCTGTGTCAATACATCTGCATTTTGTAAAACCAAAATACATTATTTCTCTTCTAGGTAATTTAATTCACTTTTAGAAACTCTGCTTATATTATCTTCCAGCATTTTTTTTATCATCAGTGATGTGTCTAGATTGAATTCCAGCTATTTTCTGAGCTGTTTCTTTGCCAAAACCAATCTGAAGTAAATTAATCTAATTTAAACATAATTATATGCATCCACAAACTGTAATAAAGATTGTTGGTATGTATTTCATATCGATAATGTTCTGAAGTTGCAAAATACAAAATATGGTTTATTTCAAAACAAAAACCTGAAAAATGGTGACATTTTATTAGCATCTGTGGTTTAGTTCTGAGTGTAGTGCCAAATTGTCAAGAATCTTCATTTGCTGTTAGATGGCCCCTGGCTCTTATATCACCCAAATCTACATTTTAAAAGTCAACCAAAGTACAGTTCTCCTAAAATTCAGATTTATGTTTTGAAAGTAGCACAACACAACAGTAACCATATGTCTGACAGTGTAAAGTTCTACATCTTATAAGAATAAAACCATCACGTTTGGCAGCGATTTTGCCCAGTTTGTGTAAAGTTTACTTATTCGCACAAATATTGTGTTTGACTTTGTAATTTTTAACAGAATATTTAATTTTGTTAAGTTTGACTTGATTATATGGAATGTTATATGCTTTTAATAAATTCAATAAAAGATCCAAAAAAAGAGAGCATTTTTCATTCAGCATTTTTCAGGTCCACATTTAAACATTTTATGTGTTTTTCCCACTGTTTAAGAACAAACGACCAAGGAAAATTAATGGCCTGGCAATGAGATAAAGGTGTTCAACACTGAAATGTTTTAAACAGATCTTACTTTCTCTCTGAAGTTGCATCCTTCCTAAATCCCAAGCAGTATGCTTATCAAGCAGGAAGGGAAGTTGATCTTTGAACATTTAGTCCAAACTCAAAACCTATACAAGATTTTAAGTATAAATTTTAACACCGCATTAAGCACCAATTAGCTGAATCATTTTATAGTGATGCGGATAGACCATGGAGTTACTTACAGACTAATTTTGTTGTCATAGAGTAACTTGGAAATTGCTGGCAAAAAATTACATTTAAGTGAAATCTGTTACTTAAAAAAAATTGTTCTCACTCACCTGTACTCTAGATTTTGAACACAAATTAGTTCTGATATTCAAATCCAAGATGTGCATGAATTAATTATGCTTCTGAAACTGCAGGGTTTAGATTTTTAAGCATTGACACATTCTCCCAGTCTCCTGATTTAAGCAGTGATAAATTACTTTTTTGTGGTCGATTTTGTTTTTATTTTTTTCAGCAAGGTTAAAAATAATCCAATATGGCAAAGATAGAAACAATCAGAATCTGAAATGAATTACACTGTAACCTGCCTACTCATGTTTACTTTAATTAGTTATTACAACTGTTTCAGGCAGTGGCGTAGTTAGATTTCGTGCCGCTCTGGGTGGGGAAGTGCTTCAATTTGCCACCCTCCTACATATCTGAATATGTTAACCTGTTTAAATAGAAAATTAAAATGACGTTTGTAGTTGCATAGATTTATTCATATATAGAGAAACAGCAACATTTTTTCACATATAATTATTTATAATCATCAACTAAACAAGAATATAGTATAGACGCACTGATAAGTCATGTTCTAATTATTATTTTAATATAATTACACTGCGAAACCAGAACCAGTGTAGTGTACTAGTGATAGGTGGGGATGTTTTCTGCGTAGAGCAAGAACGCATTCGGATTGATAACACAACAAATTTATAAATTGTAAATTAGTTGTTTATCTTCCTGGAAATTATTATCGGTGTAATGTTTATTTTTATTTTTGTTATTGCCTTATAAATTTCAACTGCTGTGTCTGATGGCATCACAGAAGGACAGTCTTAAAATTATTTTTGAAGCATTTGTGAATAAAAATCAGAGAATTTTACTTTTTTCATTCATGAGTGATATATTTCCAAACCCTGCTGCTTACACAAGAATTTTACCTAGCCTTTTGGCCAGGAATGCCGCCCTCTGAAATGTGCTGCCCGGGGTGGACTGCTCGCCAGCTGTGTCACTGGTTTCAGGTCTGTGTAATGATGATGTTATCACTCTGCAATTGGATTTTTAGTTGCTGTGATGCCACTTGTCATTATGGGACATTTCTTATACAGTATATACATGTGTGCTGTCATAGAGATATATTCATGTGGTTTTCACAACCATCTTATTAAAGACAAACTACAGTACATGCTTAGAAATTGCTTGCACTTTGTTTCAGTAAAGGCAATACTGTTTTCATAGCCAGGAAAAGTTAGTTTCTCTCTCTATTTTTATTTGATTGGCAAAATGTTTATCCCACAATGTTTTGACCTAAAGTTGCTCCAAACAGCTCTTTCTGTTTTCACCTTAAATCACTTCAACCTCACTCTAGTGTTTTTAACTTTTCTAATTTTGTGGAATGATCTAAATAGTTGTGACACTAAGGAATATTTTAAAAGTGACAAGTCAAATTTTATTACAAGAGGCACAATGTTTCCAGACATCAATGTGAACAAAGCAAAACAGCTGCCAACTGATTTTAGAATCTATTCAAAAAACAGAGAATTAACATAGTGACAATTACAATTACCTCAGCATAATCTGCTATATTTCACAAATGTTCTATGTATTTGCAACTGCAACACATCCTTAAAACTGCAAGTTTCACTCAGAGGATCTGTTGAAAACTTTTTAAAAATATGACAGAATCTAATCAATAATATTTTAGAATAAACTTCCATTTTGGGGAAAAGGATACCCATCTTTCCATGCTCCTTTTATACAATAGAATAGCTTTGATTGCTGGCTCTTCTCTCTTTCTCTTGGGTGGGGGTTGAATTTTGCTTTGATTTGTTAAATTTGACTTGACAAAATGGAATGTTATTTGTTTCTAATTAAAATAAAAATATGCAAATAGTTTGGTCTCAGACTTTGCCCTGTGAAGCTTCAACCAATTGTTAATGATCCTGCTCCTCCTCTACACAAAAAATGGTCATAATTCAGTGTTTCTTGCCGTATAGAGTCTGCTTTTTGACATTTCTGCATCTACTAATTCTGTATTTCTATATGTCCATTGTTTTTATTTTATTCATTTTTATTTTTTGAATACTTTCTTTTTTGGGCACTGTAATTCTGTGGGGCAAATTTATTGGTTCTGCTATTGTATTTATGGTAAAAACTCCTGCACATGTCATGTGTGCAAAGTGCACAATGTCATCATGCTTGCCACCCTCTTTGAGCTAGGTATCACTGGGACTGCTCTCAGGTGGTTTGATTTTGACTTCTCATGCAGATCCTACTATGTGTCCTGGAGAAGACTGATGTCCAAGTTGCATCAGGCAAGCACAGCAGTGCCCCAGGAATCAGTGTTGGTCACTCTCCCCTTCTCTCTATTCATCACCATACTAAGCCCTATCATCTATGCCCATGGATTCTCATTACAGTGCTATGCCAATGATACTCAGCTGTTTTTATTGTTCCCACCAGAGGATCACACAGCTAGAATCTAGACTTGTCTTTCTGATATCTCAGTCTGTCTGAAAAAGTCTGTCTGTTCAACACCCTATTTCTATAATACTTGGCTGATTATCACTAACATTTACTAAGTCGGTAAGCAACACAGGGATGATGACCGATGACCAGCTATCCCTCACCGACAACATTACAAATGTCTCTTGTTCATGAAGATTCACTCTGCATAACATTTGCAACATTAAACCATATGTAGTACAACATCTGGTTCAGGTAGTGGTCTTCAGGTAGGAGTACTATCATCCACTACCAAGCCACCACAGATGTCTCAAAATCCATCTCTTGCATTCAACCAGCCTCTACATTACCTAGGTTTTTCAGATCACTACCCTGTGGTAACATACATTAAGTTCAAATCCTTGATGCTTACTTAATGAGTAGTCAATGTGTCAGCAGTATGAGCAGTACATGGAGACACTTATAATGTCCTCTGGTCCTTCTCACCCACTCAGATGTGCTAGTGAATGGGTGCCTCTTGATACTAACTCTACATATCAGCCTCTTGATACCACCTCTACATGTCATCAAACCTCAGTTTAGGTTCTTTTCACATGTACTGTAGTTCCTAGTTGGTGGATCTTAGAAGCCCACCTCAGTCTGAACAGCTGATTTCCTTAATGTGTTTAAGACGCATCTAAAGATTCTCTTTTTCTGTGAATATCTAGTTTTGATGCTAGGTTCTTAGTAGCTAAGAAAAGAGTAACTAGTTTTCTGTCATTATCTTTGGTTTACAACTCTTTATTTGTGATGGTCAATTTCCTAACCTTGTTCTGTAAGACTTGTTTCAAAACAGTCCCCAGACTGAAGTTTACTTGATTATGTTGACCTTATTTGTAAGTTGCTTTGGATAAAAGCACTTCTAAGTGAATAAATGTAAACATACACATACACATTTAGCAGGCAGTACCTCAGTGTCCTAGTTTCGAGATTCTTTTCTTAATAAAAATTACTTTTATCTTGTCAGCATTAATGGAAGTTGCAAAGTGCTTCTGTGAAGATTTAGTGATAGCACATTGTTTGCTCTGTTTTTAATTTTGATTGTTGTTTTTAAGACCTTTCCCAAAAGGTTTTTCTTATGTCTTCTTTCTATTACTTTTGACTTATTTCCTGTTCTTATAATGTCGCAGCCTAATCTCATTTTGTTACCTCATCTCCTGGTCATTTATTTCCTCCCTGTCTTGTGCCCCTAATAATTTTTAACCATAATAATTATTGATTCTATTAGCAGTTTCAGCACTTTAATGAAAGGTAGAATCTTGCAGTGCACAAAAAAAAACTGAATACAAGAAATAATTTGTTCCATTAGCAGTTGGGTTGTTTAATGACTGTACCTCAGTAAGAAATGTAAGATATATTTTTTGTTTCAAGTAAGTGTTTTTCTCCTTCTTTTTTTTTGGTTATGAATTCATAATGGATGTTGCCAATTAAATTTCCCTTTCTGGAATAATAAAGTTCATTTTCAACTTCACTTGGAAAATAAATAGGTAATAAATAAATAAAATAGTACTGTAAGCTAATTTTTCTACATCAAGCACAAATCAGGAGAACAAAAATCTCAAACCTTAAATTTAACTAGACATTGGTGTGATTAAATTAATATTTTCTGTTACATTAGCTACATAAAAATATAATATTCTGTTACAAAATAATGTGTCTAATTAGTTAATTTTTTAAAGTGTAGATCCAAACATTACAAATGACCTATACCTGCTGAGAAGAATCAACATGTTCAGATCTTTATTTTTTATCATTAAGGTTAGACAAATATTTATTTTTTGAAATCAGTTAAAAACAAATGGATCAAAGTAAAGAAAAAAGTGCCTATTTTTGCCCAAGGCTTCTTGTCTTAAATAATTGGAATCTACTGGCAAGATAGATTGTGCAGGCCAATTGATTGGTTACAAAAAATATTGGTTTTATTTGAAGGAAGATGCAGTATGGCACTAGGGGACAAGGTTATCTATTTGCTTTGTATTTTCAAATGTTTATTTTTTTTAGCAGATAGAAGCTTTTATCAGGCAGGAAGAGGAAATATTTTGTGCATTCAATAAAAAAGCACACACATACATATACGCACACACAGACTGAATGCCTTTCACTCATCTAAAAACTTTTTGTTCTCATAGCACAGAGTAATGTTGTTAGCTAAATCAATAAACTTACATCTTCATTTGAGCCACTCTAAACCATCACAGCGTGTACATATCAAGCTGAGAGGAGATAAAGCCAACAGAAGCAACAATTCTGAATTATGTTGCACTCAACGGCTGTTGACTATCCATTGACTCAGTTCCCCTGAGTCAGCTCAGTAATTTGTCCTCAGTATGATATTGTCATTCAGCTTTCATACTGAGAATCAAAGAGGGATTAAAGTGGACATAGTTAGGGACCTCAAGCACATTTAGTCAGATTCTGTTTTTCTCTTAACTAAACATAACAATCCCTTTTATGCACAATGTATAAATTGTCTACTTGAGTAATTCTCTCAATACAAAAAGAGAATTGCACCTTAAAATATACTTGCTGTTTTGTTTTTGAAACATTCCTCGCTCTCCTCTTTACTCTGTTGTAACTATTCTGTGCTTTGCTCTTTCTTTAGATTATATAAGGAGGATTTTTAAATATATCAGTGTTGAAAAGACAACCAGTCCAAACAAAATTTCAGGATGTTATAAAAACCTCTAGTGATCTGTTAGTTGGCGTTTCAAGATACAGACTGACATCTCACTACATGCTTTAAAAACACAACAATTGTCTTTGTGCCAAAGAAAACAAATGTGGATGGTCTCAATGACCATAGATCTATGACACTTTGAAAAAATGTTTTAAGAGTCTAGTGAAGAAATGCATTAAACGTATTATTCTATATAGTGTGGACCATCTACAGGTTGCATATCATAAATGCAGGCTGAGAGAGAATGTCATATCACTTGTGCTTCATACCATCTTGGCATACCTGCATAATAAAAACCTGTTATGCCCAAGTACTGTTTACAGACAAACAGCTTAGCACTTAATGCTGCTGTACCATTAAACTGGATCACCAGACTTGATAGTTAACCCACTGAAACTTCAACTGGACTTTAAAATTAGTAAGGTGTAGTGCGTTTAACATGGTGCTGTACTCCTTGTTCACACTGTGTAGTTAGACACAGCTGTATCTCCATCATTAACTTTACTGATGACACCATCATCACAGGCCTCATTATCAAGTATGATAACATGGATTATAAAGAAGAGAGAAGGGACTGGTGCCAGGACATCAATTCCTTCCTTAATGTCAGCAAAACCAAGGAAGGGAGTGTGATCTGCCTCCTGCTCCTTAGAATCTATGACCACACTTCCATCTACATCAGTGGTAATGCTATACAGAGGGTGGGCAGATTTGCATTTCTTGGAGTGATTATCAGTGACATCCTAAAGAGAGCACAATGCAATCTTTGCTATCATCAAGATCTTTACACTCATAGATGTCTGAGGAAATTCTGTAATCTTGCTTGCCACTTTCTACATTTGCACATTGGAGTTCATTCTCACAGTGTGTATAATATCTGGTATATATAGTACTTTCTCAGCTTGGAATTGCAGAACACTACAGATGGCGCTGAAGTCAGTAGAACATATTACAGGAACACCCAGTTCCTTTCTGTTTAGTACATATATAACATGTGTAGATTTAGTATTAAAGACCTCAGCGATAATGTACATTCAGGGACAGTTTTTATCCTCAGGTCATAAGGCGAAACAACAGCCATTAATACTATCAACTGCAGAACTGTTTTATTTTTTAATAGTGATGAGAGAATTCGCTTTGCCATGGGTTCAGCGAAATCACAGAAATGTTCAGGAAATTCCCCAAACTGTGAAATACGTTGAAGTCAATGGGGAAGGAGGACTTGATCTAGTTTTGAGTAGATCATAATGGTGCAGTGCTCTTTTAAGTGTTCTTAGGGGCTGGAAAAAAGTCTGCCAACTATGCTGGACTGATTATGGTGGCCAAAAATGTAATCTGAGCTGTAAAGCAGCAGTGCTAACCACTGCGCTACTGTTCCTCAAAACAACAAAAGATGCAGACAGATGGAATACCACAAACAAAACACAAAAAATGGCCACAAACAAGCAGCAGGTAAATAATATATAGATCATTGGGCTCACAGAGTTCCACTCTTGGGGCACACACTGGACATGCCAAAAAGTGTCAGCATGGGACTGGCTCATTCCATTTTTTAGTGTGGCTCTGAGTGCAGCTTGAATTTCTGATTTGTTGCCAATTTATCTGTATAGATACTTTCATCAAGAAGAAATAAATGCTTTGTAAATAGTAGTAAATGTTTTTTGTTTTCCCATGTTTTCTGAGAAGGGGAAGGCTCATTTAAAGCTTGTTTTGGGATCATAGCTAAGCATATGGCTGATCTGCATTCATAATTAGCCATGCGGTGCTGGACACAGGGATCAGGGCTATATATTCTATGGAGGCATTCATAATATTCTCATTATGGTCAGCTAAAATATCCCTCAAATGAAAATATGGTAAAACTTTAGTTTAGGTACTGCAAAAATGCATCTGTTACTCATTTACTATTTTGTAACAATACCTTAACAAGCACTTTTTTGTTTCTGCATAACACTTACAATGCATCCATAAAGTGTTTATTCATGTAATGTTGCCTACTAACAAAACTTCACTTTGGAGTGGTCTGAGGTGGCTTAACTGAAGCACATTTCTCTCGTTATTACATATTTAGTATAAGTCCTGTGAATCTTTCATATTGACAAGACATTTTTCCATCATGTTAATATGCCACACAGCACAGACATGAATAATTGATCTACTCACTTTTAACAAGTGTTATGAAGACCCCTTTGTTAAGGTCTTGTTACATAAGAGTAAGTAAGTCATAGATTCTTTTTTTTCAGTATTGTCACCAAAAAGACCGCAAGTTTATTTATTTATTTAAATGCAAACAGCTGTGTGTGTCAACTTTTGTGGCTTAAGGGCCCATTATTTCCTTTTTAGGTTCACTGACAACTCACATATAGCAATCGAAGAGCTGTGTTGTTGGTGGAGATGTTGAAAGAACATCCAGTGGATGGGTAGGGTTTTACTTATGTGAAATGAAAGCGATTAGAGACAAGGGAAAATATTGTGCAGCACGGTCAAGTGTGATATGCCATTTTTTTTCTGTCGTGTATTTGCAGCCGAACGATGACCTATGTCATTGACAGTCTGACAGTACGTATGTGTGAAAGTTCTGTGCTGACTACTATAGCTCTGTAATGCCAAGCTGGCCTGACAAAGTTCATAGGATGCTTGGAAAAAATGTTTACCTGTCCACATGGTGAATTTCCAGGAAAATATTTGGTGAAAATGTTTACAGGGGAATAAAGTATATTTGCTGCACAATGCACTTCATTGAATTTATACTTATAAATATATATATTTGAATATATGATGCATTTTTGTATTTATTGTATTTTTCACTACTTAACTAATGTCAATAGTTTGTAAAGTAAGAATTTTGTTGCAATATTTACACAAAATATGTGGCAATACACTTGAATATTAAAATTTAGGTTCTAATGTTTATATTGGGCGGCACGGTGGCTCAGTGGGTAGGAGACCTAGGTTTGCTTCCTGTGTCCTCCCTGCATGGAGTTTGCATGTTCTCCCCATGTCTGTGTGGATTTCCTCCGGGTACTTCGGTTTCCTCCCACAGTCCAAAGACATGCAGGTTAGGTCCATTGGTGTTTCTGAATTGTCCCTAGTGTGTGCTTGGTGTGTGTGTGTATGTGTGTGTGAGTGTGTGTGTGTGTGCGCGCCCTGTGGTGGGCTGGCGCCCTGCCCAGTGTTTGTTTCCTGCCTTGCGCCCAGTGTTGGCTGGGACTGGCTCCAGCAGACCCCCGTGATCCTGTAGTTAGGATATAGCGGGTTGGATAATGGATGGACGGATGTATGTTTATATTTCAGTGAATCATTCCCTAAATGTAGTGACTTAAAAAGGCTTTGTTTGACATCAGATTTATATAAGCAATTGAAAGCTGGTGCAAGATATGAAAATTAGTCAGCCTATCCCTGTTGGGTAACAGACGCATGTATTGCAGAGGGTAACCCAGAAAAAAAACTTCCAACCTCACAGCAATATTCTGTGGCACACTGCAATTACAATGGCAATGATTTTTTGTAAGCAATGAACTGTGTGTTTGGTCCATTGAAGGTGCAAGTGTCACTTTGCTCCTGCTGTCATAGCTAATCATTAGGTTGGTTCTTCCCCCTCACTAGTGCAAACACATCATGCACCTCAAACTCCATAATCTGTGCTAATTAATAAAGTACTTATGCAAGCTGTTGGCACATTATTACACTTCATTGTGACATACTTTTAGCTAAAGTTGGAAATACTGTACAAACTAATATATTGTAATAACATTAATCACTGTTTAAAAAAAAAGAATAGCAAAACTTTGTGAGGAAATTGTTTAAGATATTTCAATTAAGAAATAAAAGAAGCTGATTTACAGAAAATGTAAAGTGATGAAGACTTTTTTCACCTCTCAAATGGTTGTGGAATAAATTGTTCTTTATTTTTAGTTTTATAATAATTTCATTTTATTTATCCACTTCCAAGAAAAAGTATAGTAGTTAATTATTTTCAGGGCTTTGTGAAAGAAACCTTTCAATGTGTACATAAAATGAGTAACACTGGGAACTAGACTAAACCTTGTGAATGCTGCTTCATTTAATTTAGTACAGTAACTGTTTAAATATATTCATGAATGATAGTTGAGCATTTTTTGTTTTTATTAAATTGCAAATGTACAACTTGCCCAAAAATTAATGTATACAGTAAATTAGCGTATATCAGTGTGTTAATTTGTTTCATCCTTATGTAAACCTGAATTATGACAGAACAAAAGGAAAGAACATTATTAAAGTAGTACATAGAAAAACACATAAACTAATGAGTAGCACAAAGGACTTTTATCTTTTTAAATTTAGGTTCAGCATCTATGGATGTGTGAGTGTGATTGGACATTTCAATGAACTAATGCCCTGCCCAGGGCTGTTTCCTACTTTGCTGCCAGTGTTGCTGGAATAGACCATATAGCTCCTACAACTCTGAAGTGGATAAAGCGGCTTTGACAATGTTATGTTATGTCATACTTTTGCAACAACAATAATGCAGATGTTGCCTTTATTTCTTAATTCTGATTATATAGTAGATGCTATTCTGGTATTTAAGGGAAGGGAGGGTAGTTTATTGCTAAGAAATATCATATGAACAGTATGCTTTATTGCTGTTTTTTGTATTATTGTCTCATGTTCGATTTAGACTGTACGTTTTTGACATACATACCAGCTATTAGAAATGATGTGCTTTATAAGTAGTGGATTATCTGTTCTCACCACTTTTAACTATTTTGTATATATATACAGGGGTGAGCAAAAGCAGGTTTACACTTGTGAGAATGCGAGACTGTCAATTTGACCACTTATGAGACTGCACCTAAGTACACTGTGCCATTGTGAAATTCTTTTCAGCTAATAAAGCTATTGAGCTAATAAGGCTGTTCTAATAATCATATGCCTGCATGTCTTTTTCCATACAAACAACTGTAAACTGACTTTTGCCCACCCCTGTACATGTTAACATTTATTAGTTTTATTTCTATGGGACAATGGGTGGACTAAAGAAAGAAACAACAAGATGAGGGCAATCAGTGCCACCTGCTGCCTATTTAAAATAAATCTGAATAATAAGTTAATTGTTCTCAGCTTAGAGTGAGTCCATGCAGTGCTGTGGTTGCTTTCTTGGCCAACAAAAAAAGTTATTCATGCTTATTTTGCCATATAATGTCATCTATAACTCTGTTTCCAACTCTCTCTCACTAGCATTTTTTTATTTGACTTGCTTAACACTAAGGTTACTGACTCAGGTGGCAAATTTATGACCATTACAGAAGTAATATTGTAAAAACATAATGTAAAAGAATCAGTCTCAATACACAAAAAAGGTTTGGGGCAGCCACCCGTATATTGTCCCTGGATGCAAAAGGGTTTGAAAATAGGCACTGATGTGCATATGTTGGAGTTCCAGACTGAACTCACTTGAGTGGTGAAAGATGGCGGCTTTAAAAGCCAAAACCAGAATCAATGTCATCTTATGGCCAGAACCAGAAGTGATGTTGCTCTAGTGTCGGAACCAGAAGTGGCGTCAGTCTTTGGCACCAGAAACGGAAGTGACTTTGTCTATGTTGAATCAGACAGGTTTTCTTGTAGTTGGCCTGCAGAGACAACAGAAGTAGGTTTAACGCTCCCTGCCACACCCTGGCCTAGTGGGAATTACCTTCGCTTAATCCACTCAGCATGTGTGATAATAAATATACATTATATCTTTCATTTTTCTACACTTTTTTATCTCTGTCTGTATTTTAAAGATGAAGAATTTAAATGCCAAAATTAACTGAAGCTGAAAATCAATACATCAGCCTTACTAGCTCTACCTGTTTTCACATTGTTTGCTCTATTATATTACAATAGTGAATATATTAGTGATGGAGAGGTCAAGCACTGAACAGTTCACAATTATGGTCAATAAAACAAATGGGCATATTTAAACATGATGAAACTAACCCTCTCTTTTTCTTTCTTCCCTCAGCTGTTTCAAACATTGTGCACCACATGCATGGTGCCTTACCCTCATTAAAAGATGGCAGTGCTACAGTCAGTCTCAGCACTCACATGATGGGATTTTCAACAAACCTTTTTCAGTCTACACAAATTGTGTCTCTTAGGCCCCACATTCATCTATAGCAGCTTCACCTTTCCTTAATGGAGTTTCTTTTGATTGCAGAGCTTGGACTATGATTACATCTCCCAAGGCTATTTGTAAAGAACTGATATGCAATTAATTTACATTAGATCTATGTTTCCAGTGAACTGTCTGTCTAAATTCTGGATTGAGCTCACCTGTTACTGAATTGTCTATGACAGCATACCTCCCAGTCAGTGGTCTGTAGCTTTTAATGACAGTTGTGTTGATACGAATGATTTCTCTCCTGTAGATTAACACATGCATCTTCTGTTTTGGCAACTGTCTTCAATTTATTTCTCTACCTGAGTCTTGCTGTACAGATGTGTTTCATTCTGACTAATCCTTTCTTATAATATTCTTTTGGTTATTATCTTTTTTCACTGTGTTTTTTTTTCATTCAACCTTATTCCTTACTTTGTGATTCTATTAAGCCCTGACCATTTTCCCTACTATTTTCCTTTATTTGTGTCATGTTTGTGTTATTCACCATCATGGTTGTGCAGTTCAAAATGAACACATTTCTAATCCAAACAACTTTTTAGAGGGTTATGGTTGTTCTTAGTTTCAATTCTACCATACTTTTGGTCATTTGGCTTATCTCTGAGCTTTTAATAACTTCTTGAGTTACATATCCGTGTCTTCTAAACCAGCAGTCCAGAACTCTACTACAGCTAACTAGGAGTAACCACTTACTGTGGCCACTTTAGCAGGCCTCTCTGTATCCTTTCTATGCAAATAATGAATTTCCCTTTGCAGATTACCACCTGCTTCTTCCATTTCTGAAACCTAAGTCCATGAGATATGTGACCAGTTTGTGAGAACTATAATAAATTGCAGCTGTAGCTGTAATCTATAAATAGGATATATTTTTACTGTGTGGATAATGAGAAACAGCAAAGGAAATTACACCATTGGTGGATGTGTAATGGGTATATGCAAATTGGAATGGGTCTAAACTGTCAGAGATATTAGTATTAATATGTGCCATCAACAACCCCTCAAAGCACTTCATTTTGATTGCTTAAGTGCTTCTGGGTGATAGTCATTCACGAAGGTGACCTTATATTTTTTTGGGCACTGGAGTAAAAATGGTTTTGTCAAAGCAAATAGAAAAATCAGACTAGGGCAACACAAGGTTAAAGATGTGCATGAAGACAGCAACCAAATAATCTAGACAAGTATTAAAGACATGAATGAAACTCCATCTCTGCAAGTATTGAGCCACATCAAACTTCAGTACTTAAAGAGAACACACATACTGTAGTAATTATCATTGACCTTCCAGCATAACACTCTGACTAGTAGCCCATATAAACTGCCTAGACAAGGAGATGGTAAAGCAGCACTGTACTTAACCATCAGCCAATCAAATTACAGCATAGATATTTTTACATACTGTCAAGTAACTGATTATATTTTGGAAATGTTCCACCAATGTTCTGTCTTATTTTAATGTTTTTGGCTCTTTTCTATGCAAATGCTTTTATCAGTTTACCCTATTTGTTATTTCCATTTGAAGCATTTTTGGGTTTCTGATTATTCTATTTTTATGTATCAATAAATCAATCAATCAATCAAATAGCCTTTTATTGTCAATTCACTAAATGAGCAGAACATACAGGAGAATCAAAATGCTGTTTCTCTCTCAACTTTGTAGTACAATAAAATCTAAAAGGTATAAAGTACAGTATAACATATAAAATAAATAACATTAGAACTTGTAAACTAGACCTGTGCACAATGTGCAATAGTCATTAGTGCAAAAGCCAAGTACAGTAAAAAAAAATGAGAAGGTGCATTATAGAGTAGCTTATGAGATGTACAAAAAGACACAGTTAGCAGCAGATGTAATATTGAGTCCTTATATAATACCAGCTGAGGTAGGGTACTTGGTAGATAATGACTCTTGTTACGGTCCAGGGGCAGGGAGCAAGGTAGTGGACAGAGTTCAGCATCCTGACAGCTTGGTGGATGAAGCTGTTAGACAGTCTTGTGGAGCGGGCCAGGAGGGTCCGGTACCTTTTCCTTGAGGGGAGGAGGCTAAAAAGGGAGTGAAAGGGGTGGGAGGAGTCACCAGCAATGCTGAAGGTGAGACGGGTGTGGAAAATGTCCTTGAGGGAGGGCAGTAGGGCACCAATGATCTTACTGGCCACATCCACTATGCGTTGCAGGGACTTCCTACAGGAGGCAGGGCAGCTTCCATACCACACAGAGATGCAGTTAGTGAGGATGCTTTCGATTGTGCCCCGGTAGAAAGAGCACATGATGGGGGGGTGGAACTTGTGCTCTCCTCAGTTTGCATAGAAAGTAGAGGCGGGTTTGAGCTTTCTTGGCCAGTGATATGGTGTTATCTGACCAGGAGAGGTCCTCTGAGATGTACGTCCCCAGGAACTTGGCGCTACTCACCCATTCCACAGCTACACCATCGGTGGTCAGTGGGTGGTGCTGTGAATTACCTCTCCTGAAACCGACCACAATCTCTTTGGTCTTTCCCACGTTCAAGAAGAGATTGTAGTCATTACACCACTGGACCAGTTGGCTTACCTCGTTCCTGTAGATGGCTTCGTCATTGTTGGTGATGAGGCTGACCACAGTTGTATCGTCCTCAAACTTGACAATGATTATTGGAACTGTAGATTGGTACACAGTCGGGGGTCAGCAGGGTGAAGAGCAACGGGCTCTGCGCTCAACTTGATGGTCTTAGAGGTGTTATTGGTGACTCGCACATTTCATGGCCTCCATGTAAGAAAGTCCAATACCAGGTTGCAGAAAGAGGTCTTGAGTCCCAAATGGCTGAGTTTTTGTATTAGCTGCTGGGGAATGATTGTGTTGAATGCTGAATTAAAATCTAAGAACAACATTCGTGATCAGAAAAATATAACATTAAAAAACAGTAAATAAGAAAAGAAGCAATCAATAGCAGTACAAATAAGATCAAAATTATGTACAATTTTGTAACTGATTTCTCTAATGCATTGTAGATCTGCAGCATAATTTCACTGTGTTAATATTCAACTGCAGTTATAATATACTTTACTTTTACTGAACATATAACATGTTTTATCTATACATTGTGTTAAATCATTCTAAATCATGCAAAATATCATCTAATCAAAATACAATCTAATCATCTAATTCTAAATCATGCAAAATATATCTGTTCTGGTGGAACTGACGGGCCAAAAAATGACAGCAAGGTGCTAGACCAGAAACAGTGATCAAAAACCAGTAAACACAGCATGTGTCAAAATCCAGACGAAACATAATAAAAACAACAACATAAAACAACAATATTTACTGTACAGAAAAATCATTGTGAACAGAAATATCCAACACCTTAATTTGATTTACAGTAATTAATGCACAAAGGTTTTTTAAACAAACAATCCAGAAATTTGGATGCAATTCATAGAACACCACCATCTTAACAACTGTCAACCTATGCATTTTATGAAGCATGATGGAGAAGTTGATGGCCATAGTCTGTCATGTGGTGGGGGTGAGGTACATTGGATTCAATGGGCAACTGCAATTAAGAAAACCTCAACTATCTTTAAGAATCGGACACCATCACAGGAAGCACTGCTTTAAACTTAGCTACCAAACCTTTACAGAGAAAGACAAAAAGAGCTTCATTTACACACTTCAAAAAATATTACCATTTTCTGTAAACCTTACGGGTGCAGGCTAATTTGAGGACTGCACTTTTCAGATACATTTTTTGACTAGGGAATGAAATTAAAAGCCTTTAAAAATGTATCCCTCTATTAATGCCATTCATAGATCTGCTGTTAGAGTCAATATGTTCTAAGTGACTACAGCTTTGGCTCAGTCACAGTAATCTTGAGAACACTGCTACCTATTGACAAAGGTCCACAATGAAACAAAAATCAAAAGATGCAATTTGCCACAATAAAGGTAACTGACCTGAAGCTACTATATGACAATTGCTTTCTATCTATATCTCATCCTTGATATGTTTCTATTCACATGCAAGACATTTTACATCCTGTACTGTGCTATAGTTTGCCTTGTAACACACTAATATTCACTGAATGCTATTTAAAATAAAAAATAGCATGCATGATAAAAGTGTGGGACCAATTTGTAAATTAGAGTAGGTTAGGCAGGGTTTTTTTTGGCCACTCATTTCTCTTTTATACTTTTCAGATACATACAGGCCCACTTTCAAAATACATATCAAAAATGTTGTGTTGACCTGTCAAAAATTACATTATTTGAAAGCTATACATGTTTTCTATTTAAATGAGTCTTTGAAAAATCAGTTAACTTGGATTGCAGTAAAGAAAATTGATGTTTTATTAATTAATTTGAGGTCTAACCACATGTTTGTGTGGCCAAAGCATATTTTTTCATAATGCTCAAACCAGCAGGTATGCATTTATTTTAAGATGAAAGTTGTCTGGTTAACACAATTTGTTTAAATTCTAGTCTTACCTTTCCCCCAGATAATTTATGATCTTTTCCTCTCTTTTTTTTCCTCCGCCCCTGAAACAACACATGCTGTAGAAAAATCTCTGATAAACAGACTAAGGGTTCCCTTCTGTGTGGGCAGCTCTTTTTATGCTGAAAGTGAGAAGGCACTGCTATAAATTATTTATCCAGAATAAAGGATTGTTTTTCACCTTTATCCAGGCTGTCATATCAGTTAATGAATTTTATTACTTCTTGTTTCTCAGAGTGAGCTGTGCCTGTTCTGTCTATAAATTCCCTTTGCATCATTTTTTTTTGCTGTCCACCTAATGTAACAGAATAAAGCCACCCTTAATAAATTGTACTATATAAAAACCCCACTTAATGCCTAGGTGAAACAAATTAAGAACTTGAAGGACAAATCAAAACACCAGAAAGTCTGCAATGAGCCAATTTCTTCAAATTTCAAAAAAGCAGAACAAATAAATTATACCTACACTCTGCTCAATTTGTGCTTTATCATCATAGCATAGCTGTAGATACAAACATAAAATTAGTTCAATAAACAGTTCTACTGCAAATGCAAACTCCATAACACAAGAGTTCCAAACTTCCCCTTAAGTACACACCTTTCTACTTCAGTCAGGCTTCACTCCTTTTACATTTACTGGTCCTGTGATAAGGGACAATTAACCTAAAATATAAGTCTTTGGGAGTACCTGGAGAAAAGCCCTCACAGACACATGGAAAATGTACAAAATCCAATTGGGAACCGATCAGCAGTGAGATTTAAACCAGGATGCCTGGACATTGCATCTGAACGACAGCTGTGACAACCAAATGATAATACTCAGTATTTAATCATCTCAGTGAAAAATCTATTTTATTTTATCAAAACTGGAAGGTAATCTTACATGTTGTCTAACATATAATCACTCTACCATTTTTTCGGAACCAATTTAAAGGGGACACAGAGTGTGATTGAACGGGAAATGATGTGCCAGTTTCCTCTCTGCAAACAGAAAGTAGCTGACTCAAGACAAGAGTTATGAATCCAGCAAAGCCCAGCCTGTATATCTGTGTCTTTTAGTCTCTGGAATATACAGTATCAAACCTAAAGTTGCTCATTCAGAAAACCTGAAGAACACATCAGGTCACATGCTGTATTCTATTACTACCTTGTATTATCTGTCATTAAATTTGATTTCTCATTTACCACCCACCATCAGTTTGCTGGCCAATCAACAGGGAAACCAGAAGGATGACCTATAATGTTGAAGGTTTCAACAGATAGTGTAGAGTATGTATCAGGTCATTGAAAATGAAGCAATGCTTGGCTCTCTCGCTTCCTGATGTCTTTTGCAAACTATACTTTTAGGGAAGTGTGCCTATTTACACAGACATTTACTTGACTACAGCTAATGTCTGTTACATTTTTTTTTTCATTTTTCAGCATAATCCCATGATTAGATGGCTTAGAGGCTGGAAATTTTTAACACTTGTACAACACTTATAATTCGTCCTACAATTGCTGACCCTAGTTGGGTGTTATCTCTTAATTGCATTTAGTATCTTATAAATTCAGGTTAGGACTAAACTGCAAGTGTGAAAAGGGTTGTAATGTAACCAATAACCAGGTTTCCATCCAAGGAGTTTTTGCGAAAAAATATTTAGCGCTTCAAATTTTTTTACCGATATAGCTGATGGAAATGCTAATTATCGATAAAATGTTATACATGTTGACATAGTATTTTTCTGTTTAACTTTAGCGCATAAATTCCATATCGATACTTCAGATGTCGCAAAAACTACATTGGAAACACTTTTTGTCGGAAAAAAGGGCTTTAACGCAAATAAATGTGTCACATGATACATTTTCATCACGTGCAATCAAAACGAGAATGGCGGAGCGGTTCGCATGGCCTGATGAAGAGACTCGTTATTTCTTGTGATGAGCCAATGCAGTAGCGGATAGGCTGGGTCTCCTGCTACTAAAAGGGGTACCTGAACTCCCTTCACATCAACTGTAGCCTGGGGGTGTCTCTCAGGATGTCTAAATAATACAAAAACCGCAAAGGTAATTTACTGTGCCAGTCAAAATATTTAATAAATCGTGTGTTTCATTATCGAAACATTTTTTTCTTATTATTAAATGGCAGATGTTTTAGCATATATGAGAAATTCTCTCATTAATATTAACTTTAGTTTTTTTTTTATTAAACTTCGTTATTTTGTATTAATTCAAACATCAGTTTTAATTAAAAACCTTAAGGGAAGCAGGTTACAGTACTAATTCAGTTGTTATCGTACTGAGAAGGGATGTTGAAAGGTAGGCTCACCTGTACAGATCTGATGCTGCAAACACAGCTGCATCATGGGCACTTACAGGAGTGCCAACGCAAATGTCTCGTATCATGCACCTGTCATCAACAAGGGCCTGGAGAACAATAGATGGCCACCCTTTGCGATTAATGTAATCGCGGTAGTCTTCCATCAGGGGAAGAATAGGCACATGCATGCCATCCAGTGCACCGTAAATCTGTGGCACAAAATGCACCAAGGAATTGCGGTATGCAATTTCATTGGCCTCTGCTACAGTTGGAAGTCTGATATAACGCCGCATTAATTTTTCTTTAATAGCGGTGCACACAGCATATACACATTGATGGACGGTAGTTTTACTAACCCCGAAAGTTTCTCCAACTACTCTATACTCGGCGCAGGTTGCCAGCTTGTAAAGGGCGATGGCAATCCGCTTTTGGGTTGGAAATGGTGGTCGGTGGCAACCTGTGATGGGTGCAACATCAGGACTGATGAATCCACACAACATCTCAAACGTCGGCCGTGTCATTCTATAATGTTGCAGCCAGAGATTTTCTGTGAAGTGTCTCTCCACCACCTCCTCCCAGAAGGTCTTATTCCATCGTCTCTCCCAAACCCGTGGGTTTCGTTGCACTGGGGTACTTTCTTCGAGCTCTAGGACTATCAGACAAGCAACTGCTTCATTCTGCTGTCGTCTTCGGATATTATGTACAATTCCAATTATTTGTGAAACTGAAATAACAGTAAGCTGGCAAATTTCAAAAAACTGTCTGAATAATCTCTCCATTTCTTTGTTTAGTGGAGGGGGTGTAACGTGGAAAACAAAAGGCAGATAATTTGCGACATACACAAAATTATGTATGGAAACGACTCAAGAGCAGATTTTTTTTCTCAATACAACAAAACTTATGCGACAGTTCGTTTTGGGGGGGAAGACGTCATCACGCACACCATTTTATCGATAAAAAGCCAGTTGGATGGAAACAGGCTGGAGACAGCAAATTTCGCACATTTTTTTACGTATATTCTGTTTGTCGATATCAAAACGTCGCAAAAAACTGGATGGAACCTTGGCTAATGATTACAAATTTAGGTTTAGAAATAATACTTCTGAAATTACCACAGAGCTAAATTAAATTAATATTTTAGATTAAAAAGAATTAAGTACATTATAAAACAAATGTATTAATTATCTATACTGCCTAGAAGTGTTGGCAGAAGATCTTTCATTACAAAGTGAATCAGGAGACAAATCTAGGTCATTATAACACGCAAGAACTAATGGCAGGAAGACAAAGATATAGTAAACAAAGGTCAAAACATTAAATTTGTAGTTTGAGATCATTACAAGGGAGTTCATAACCAAAGTAAATCATATAATCAGAACAAAAATGAAGGAAGAAAGTCGTTGTGAAAGAAAAGAAGCAAAGTCAAATCAATAGATCTATTAATGGAACTAAAAATAATGTTAGATGTATTAGTCATATCCATTAATTTGGATAATCATGAATTGCATGATGCTCACCTTTCTATCTTTGATCTGGTAATATCACACTTACAGGAGACCTTAATTAGAAACAGCATTGAAACTGTCAACAGAAAAGTTCCAAAAATGAAGAGCCCATATGAAAAACTAGATGGCATTGCGGCATAAACAAATTTCATATTTAACAATGTTAAAAGCATGCTGAAACAAAAAATAAACTTAACCATTAGATTGCTTGGTCTAAAACCAAAAAATAGCTGCATTTTTTTTTTATATATTTTTATTGCTTTTAATTAGAAACAGATAAAATTCCATACTGTCAAGTCAAATTTAACAAATTAAAGAAAAATTCAAACCCCACCAAAGAGAAAGAGAGGAGCCAGCAACCAAAGCTACTCCATAAAAGGTAACTATTAAAAGTTGTAAAAAGCTAAAAGGAGCAAGAAAAGAATGGTATCCTTTTCCTGACATAGAAGCTTATTCTAAAATGTTATTGATTAGATCCTGCCATATTTTAAAAAAGTTTTGAACAGACCCTTTAAGGGAGAAATAGATTTTTTCCAATTTCAAGTAATATACAACTTCGGTTACCCCCGACTTAAGAGTGGTGGGTTGGGATTCTTCCAGTTGAGCAATATAAGTCTAGTAGTGCTAGTAGTGTAGTAAAGGAAATTACAGTTTGTTTGACCTTCTCCACTTTAAGGCCAGGGGTGTACGCCCATTTCCACACTCACATTGTGATGTATAAAAACTACACTTGGTGTAAAGCCATGCACATTCTCACCCGAGCCTTAACCAAGTTTTTGGCTTGGTTTTGCAAACTGGTGGCACCCAGTCAGTGCTTCTGTTCCTGTGTTCTTTCCTTGTATTTCATAGATTCACATCCCTGACCCAGGTTTATCAAATAAACTGAAATTAACTGCATATCGTTTATTAGTTTAAGGCATCTGATTGTAATCAACCTGTAACAATATAATGGTGCACGGAATTGCCAAACTATTCCAAATGCTATAGCTGCTTTAGCCATGGTAATCTCGGTGCACCATTCAGAGTATTTTAACTCACTGTATCTGAGTGTAGAATCACAGTTCTACAGCAGCTGATTGGAAAGAGGATTATCAGGATACAGCATCTAGCACACGCTGCCTCAACCATGTGCACAATCTAATTGAACTGCTCTCATATCGCAAACGCTTCAGAGCTTTTCATGTCAGGACCTGATGGTTCAGAAGTAGTTTCATTGGTCTCTAAATGCACTCAATCAGTCAAGTGCTCCAAGTAGAACTGTTTGTACTTATAAGTACAATTACCTTACTTTAAACTTGCACTACAGTTGTAATATTGCACAACTTGAGCCACTTATGCTTACATATTGTATATTTTTCATTGTTTTTTATCTTATTATTTTTGTTGTTATTTTATAATTTTATAGGAAAATAAGTTTATGGAGGTTTTGCATATTGAATGTCACTGTACCATACAATAACAATAAAGAAATTCAATTCAATTCAATAGAAGAGAGTGCGTATTTACAGATGATGACGACTGGCTTCTAAATTGATTTAGATTTCCAAGCGCTATCTTCTTGGAGCTCTTGACATCATTTTTAAGATGAAATGCAGTAAAGAATGTATTTTACATTATACAGATACATTTTTAACTTAATTGTGCTAGCAATGTGCTGGCGCCCCGTTCAGAGATTGTTCCTGCCTTGCGCTGTATGCTTGCTGGGTCTGGTGCAACCCTGGGTGGATAGATGGATGGAATAATTAAACATGTACTATGAAGACATTTCAGTGTTCCAAAAAGTTTTGAAGAATTGACGTACTAAGCTTAGATATGGTTTTACATTTAAAGAACTTATTGGAGAAATAAAACAAAGGACAGTAATTGGAGGTTAGTACATTTGAAAGAGACATTACTGCTACAATAAATTGTTTAATCTAGGGACGTGCACAGCGCAGCAAGCATCTTGCGGGAGGCAAGAACAATCTCTGGAAGGGGCGCCTGCATGGCACTACCACTGCGCCACCGTGCATTCATGTTTAATACATGCTTTAATTCCTATCATCCTGAAAATGACATCAAGTATACATTGTAGTATTTAAATTGTTCAGAGAGCAGAATATCATGAATGTAATGTATTCTGTGTCCTAAGAGAAAGCCCGTTTAAGAAGCATGTAGTGATTCACACACAGATTACATAGAAGAACACATAAAATACGAAGCATTTAACATGCTATTTTAACCACGATGGGATTTGAGAAACTAGTGAATTAAACGATTTTAAGATGACGTTTACGATTTTCTGCTTTAAGGACAAAATAAACTACAAGATAGAAGTGGACATTTTGATCTTTTTTAAACTGTATGCTTATTTTTTTTTCTTTTCTCTGTACCCTAATACCCTTCAGTATGACACTCAGACAGTGAGCAATGATTCACATTTTTACGGCGACTTTGATATCTGACCACTTCTTTTTTTATTTCGGGCGGTGTGCTACTTTCTGAACTTGAACTTTTGAGTTTCTCCTACACTCTGTCCTTTTGTTGTTTATACCACTGCTTAAACCAGGGGTCCTCAGTCACAGTTCTGGAGGGCCACAGTGGCTGCAGGTTTTTGTTCTAACCCAGTTGCTCAATTAGAAAGCAATTTTTGCCAATAATTTAATTTCATAGCTTGTTAGTGATTTAACTCTGCTATGTCAGGTAATTCTCATATACTAGATTTTCTTCCCCTTTCTAAGGATATCATCCAAATGATTTAAAGGCTAAAATGGAAGAGAAATTCTCAGTCCTTTACTTTTTTTCCTTACTTTCCTTCAAAGTATTTAATTAAACCCAATAGTGCATTATAAATACACACAGATGTAAATGGTAACAAACTAAATGGAGAAATACTGGTCTCTTTTGTCATTTGCATGTTATTGCTAATTAGGAGTAATTAAAAACCAAGACTACAGCTATTTAAGACTAACATAAGCAATAAGGGTTCAAAACCTTAACAAGCGAGACAACTAAAGTGAAGCAGAACTGTTACTTGAGTAATAAGTGCTTCTTATTAAGCAGTTGGGTTGGAGCAAAAACCTGCAGCTACTGCAGCCCTCCAGGACTGTGATGGAGGACCCCTGGCTTAAACCAACGAATAGTATGTTTTTCCTTACCTCCACTTGGTATTCGCTGAAATTCTTCTATTTTCCGCGTGCTTTTGCCATTGTCTTTTCACAGAAGACTAAACTTAAGGGGTTTTTTATATTGATTTGCATATTAAAATATGTGAAATTCTGAGAGGAGTCGGGGTGGGGCAACAGGCATGTGCAAGAGTGTTACATTTCACACTGACCCGGATTTATGTAGCGGAAGTATGTGGAAGTTGGTGTATGGACAGCATCTGAATTTTTTTCTGTGTACACACATTTCCACTTTTGTCCGTATACTATGTTTTAGTGTGAATTCTACACCCGGTGTTATGCATGAGGCCCCAGGTCTTTATAGAAACAAAAACAACAACATCAATTTGCAGGGTTTCCAGGCCAAGAGACCACCCAGCCCCCTCTAGGTATTCTACCTAACATACTGTAAATGATCTCAATCAGTCCTCATGGCTTTCAGGCTTCACATGGAAGAATTTGATGACGACGGTCATGTGGACTTCTGGCCTTTAATCCATCAATGTAGGGACATCATGGTGCTTTGATTAGGTGGTGGTGGCACAGATCGCCACTACAGAAAACCGGAAAAAGAACAGAAGAGAAAGTAGGGGTTATTTTGAATTTTGTAGCCACCATGAATAATAATGATAATCTATACTAATAAACGGCAAAGCCCTCACTCACTCACTCATTCACTCACTCACTCACTCACTCACTCACTCACTCACTCATCACTAATTCTCCAACTTCCCGTGTAGGTAGAAGGCTGAAATTTGGCAGGCTTATTCCTTACAGCTTCCTTACAAAAGTTGGGCAGGTTTCATTTCGAAATTCTACGCGTAATGGTCATAACTGGAAGCTGTTTTTCTCCCATTTACTGTAATGGAGTTCAGCTGGAGGGGCGGAGTCCGTATGACATCATCACGCCTCTCACGTAATCACGCATTACGTAGAAAGCCAGGAAGAGCTACAAAACGCGCTTTAGAAAACATGCATTATATAATTAAGAAGGCAGCGAAACAATTAGAAGCGAGCGAGTGACATATATATAAAACCATATTCAGCGGCTCACGTGAACTGACGCAGTGCGCAGACAAAAAGTAACAGTTGCAAAGAGTGCTGAACAAAAACTGAATTACACTGCTACGCTCAAATTGATAAACCACACTCCGTGGCGCGATACTAAAGCATTAGACTGTAGCGCCCACGTCCGAGGTTCGACTCCCGAGAGGGGATGCACTAAGTATGTACGCGCGCTTCTCGATTTATTTTAACCTCGCATCCCCTTAGTTTGAGACGTATGAAAACGCATGCGGTTAACGCAGAAAGACAGATCACCTATTCACCTATTGAAGCTTCATGAATAATGGATACTTTATTCACGATCAATGATTGTTTTGGTAAAGCCATACTCAGTGTACAGTATTCATTAGATGAACGGTAAAAAAGTAAGAGCGAGGGGACGGTAACTTACTGAAGCACACAAGCAAAACCACAATAGCACGCGGGCTCGATGTACTGACTTGCGCGATCACATTCCAAAAATATTTATTTTCAAATTCTATTTAGTACATATGAGTCAAACTCAACACATCCGGCCCGGCGTGTAATTATATCCGGCCCGCGAGATCATTTTATATACTGTATTATTGTTATTAATGGCCCGGGTATATGAAGCGCTGGTAACACAATAAACTACAGATCCCATAATGCAGCGCTTCACCTGCCTTGCCGAACACTTAACACGTTAATCAAGTCTAGCTTATGATACTGTAAATTATTGCGAAGCTAGCCCACACGATGCCGAAGAGAAAAGTTGATTCTGAAAATAGAGCCTTTAAAAACCGGTGGGAGGCTGAGTATATGTTTACTGACATTGCCGGTAAACCCGTGTGTCTCATTTGTGGAGCTAATGTGGCTGTAATTACAGAATTTAATCTAAGATGGCACTATGAGACAAAACATCACGGTAACCTGAAAGACCTGAATGCAATGCAGAAGATACAGAAAGCAGAAGAATTAAATAAGAATCTGACACTTCAGCGGACGTTTTTACCCGTGCACAATCACAAAGTGATTTCAAGTGAAGCTGCTTTTATGGGAGACACAAATAAACCAGTGCAACTTGCCCCACTTTCCCTGTTGCCAAGTAATGTTGAACCAAGTCGTCACTACGGTGTTCCAAAATACGCACTTTGCTGATAAACTGAGCGCACTGAGTTTGCACGGCGCTTTGGTGCCTTTGAAGAACAAAAAAAGTCCGTCTACATGCGGCTCGAACCTTGTGCATGTTTGGTAGCACATATCTGTGTGAGAAGCTCTTCTCAGTGATAAAGACTAACAAAACAGCACACAGGAGTCGCCTCACTAATGAGCACCTGCAGTCCATCCTGAGAATCTCCACAACACAGAACCTCACACCAAACAGAAACGAACTTGTTGCCAAAAAAAGATGCCAGGCGTCCAGCTCTAAAATGACATATGAGCAAAGAC
>JANRMT010062806.1:67717123-67735409 GCA_026402145.1 Polypterus bichir lapradei
TTATTTTCAAAATGTTTCCTTTTCTTTTTCATTGCTTCTTTAACACATTACTTCTCCGCTGCGAAGCGCGGGTATTCTGCTAGTTAATTAAATATACAGCGTATCAGGATTAATCTAACATGAAGCTATGAGAAAGCCATTTTAAAGTAATGTGTTTTCAACAGTTTTTTAAATTGCTCCACTGTATTAGCCTGGCGAATTCCTATTGGTAAGCTATTCCAGATTTTAAGTGCATAACAGCAGAAGGCTGCCTCACCACTTATTTTAAGTTTAGCTCTTAGTTCTAAGCAGATACTCATTTGAAGATCTAAGGTTACGATTTGGAGTGTAAGGTATAAGACATTCCGAAATATAAGATGGAGCGAGATTATTTAAGGCTTTGTAAACCATATGCAGTATTTTAAAGTCAATTCTAAATGACACAGGTAACCAATGTAGTGACATCAAAACTGGAGAAATGTGCTAGGATTTTCTTTTCCTATTAAGATTCTAGCAGCTGCATTCTACACTAGTTGCAATCGATTGATGTCTTTTTTTGGGTAGTCCTGAGAGGAGTGCGTTACAGTAATCTAACCGACTGAAAACAAAAGCATATTAAAAACTAATTTCTCAGTAATGTTATAAGAGATCTAACTTTTGCTTTATTTCTTAAATGAAAAAATGCTGTCCTAGTAATCTGATTAATATGTGATTTAAAATTAAGGCCAGAGTCAATAGTTACCCCTAAATTAGCATGAATATTTGCTGCCAGGTAATAAATATGAAAATTGGGTTGTGCCATACCCCCTTCTGCTTTAGGTCATTGTAGAGTCACCCTTTTGATGCATGAATGTTTCAAATTCCAAATAAATGAAGTTATGATTGAATCTAATTTCTTAAAAAATTATTTGTTAATGTATACGGGATGTTTTGAAGTAGGAAGAACAGCTTTGGAAGGATAGCAAGGTAGAGGGTAGACCATCTAGTCATGTCTTGTTTAATTTTTTTCCATTCAGACAGGAACATTTTGTTGAAAAAGAGCTTTATATTTACTTGTAATACTTACCCCTAGGTATTTAAACTGATCTGCTAAGATAAATGTAAAGGTGTCCAGTCCGATATTACGTGCTAGAGAATTCAGTAGAAAAAGCACATTTTTATTTGAATTGATTTTAAGTCCAGATATCTTTTGAAATTTCGCTAATGCTTTTAGGATTGCCAGTACAGAATTTTATGGATCCAATATATACAGTACCATATCATCTGCATATTGTAATATTTTCTTTTCAAGTCCTTCTCTGAAAATCCCCTTTATCTCTGATGTACAGTCGACCCTTGATATACGACAGGCCTGACATGCGAACAACTTGGTTTACGACCAAAATGTTTGTTTTGATTTACGACCAACGTCTTGAGTTACGGCCCAAATGCGGACACGTGCATCCGCTTGCGTGATTGTAAACAAACAGCCAAGAGCATTCACAAGCGGCAGTCAGAGCCCAGATACTTGTGTTTGTGGACGTAATTTCGCTCAGTGCAGTGATTTATATCATTTATTTTGATAATTGCTATCAAAAAAGCCTCAAAGAAGCTAAGGAAGGAAGAGAAGACAACGAAGGTAAAGAAAGCGATCACAATCGAAACAAAGAAGGAAATTGTGCTTAAATATGAGAGTGGCATTCGTGTGACCGATCTCGCTAACATGTACAGCATGTTGAAATCCACCATCTCGACAATTTTACAATGAAAAGATTTGTATAAGGAAGCTAGTGTTGCTAAAGGTGTTACTCAAATTAGTAAGTCACAATCAACAGTGTAGAAAAGCTATTATTAGTGTGGATAAATGAAAGGCATATGGCAGGTGATAGCCTATCTGAGTCTATAATTTGTGAAAAAGCTGGGGCTATAAATGCAGATCTGTTAAAGGATAAGCCAACAACAAATGATAGTGGTGAAACATTTTGTGACAGGAAGGGGTGGTTTCACAATTTTAAATCGAGAACTGAGATTCATAACGTAGTTAGGTATGGTGAAGCAGCCAGTGCTAATAAAAGGGCTGCCGAAAATTACATAAAGGACATCCTGAAAAAATGGACAGAGTTACAAACATTTGTACAGAAGACCCACCCAGACAGAGAAAAAGCTAATCATTGCATTAACTTGCTTAATGACAATGTCATGTCATACTACAGAATTGTGTTGAAGAAAAGACAGAAACAGACAACCTTAGACCAGTTTTTATTTCCGAAAAGGTTGAGACCTAGTGAGCCAGAAGCAGGTCCTAGTGGGCTACAGCCTCTCCCAAGGAGAGAAAGGACACCAGAGAGCCAGAGTCCTGATGTTCTTATGGAAGGGGGCTCGCCTTCCAAACAATAACCACCTTCCATTTCATTCTCCTCCTCCTCCTTCTTCCTACAAGCCAAAGATGTCAACAAATGGTGAGTACAGTATGAAATTGTTGTTTCTGGTAGGCTAGGCACTTTTTATAACAGTTTGGTTAGTACATTAGAAAAATTATTGGTGTTTTTGGTAAATTATGCACATTATACAACCCTTTTTTATTATGAAAAGTTTAAGTAAGTGTTGCTGTGGGAGGTTTGGAACGCATTATGGGTATTTACTTATGGGAAAAATAGTCTTGACTTACAACCAACTTGAGTTACAACCAGCCCTCGTGAACGAATTGTGTTCGTAAGTCAAGGTTCCACTGTATTTTAAAAATATACATTGTTCAATGGCAATTACAAAGACCAAAGGTGATAAGGGGCATCCTTGTTGAGTACCAAGTTCTAGTATGAAGTTATTTGAAATAATGTTAATATGAACTGAGGCTTCTGGACTAGTATATGTTTGGGCCAAACCCAAATTTATGCAATGTGGTGAAATGATAGTCCCATTCAACTATATCAGATTTTTTTCTGCATCTAAAGATATTAAGATTTCTGGGGTGTTAGATATATTGGATTAATATATTACATTAAACAAATTTCAAAGGTTACAAGTAAAGTGTCTGCCTTTAATAAAACTTATTTGGTCTTCTATTATTACAGAAAGAAGCACTTTCTCAATCCTTCTGGCTAGAGTATCTTAACATCATTATTCAGAAGGAGAGACTGTCTATCATACGTCCTCCCTATGGCATTTGCCACTTGATTGACATACAGGGCGGTCAGTCTGAGATTTCTTTTCTTCGAACACACAGGTCATCCCGCACACACGATCAAATGTGCGAGCTACTGCAAAACTCCGGCTATCTAAGTGATCTAGTTAGCCTTCCAATTTATATTGACTAAAGAAGTGATATGAAAAAAGAAAAATTGGTAGGCGGCACTGGGCATGTGGAATTGGAAGAAGAATTTTTTTTCTCACAATGTCACAATCGTAGTGCGTTTTTCTGATCTGTCAATCTATCATTGCTATTCCAAAGAAGGAAAATGTGGAAAGGTGCTTTCAAGCTGTTCATAAAAACTACAAAACTGACTTCGTTCCGAAAAGTGATCTGAGAAAGAGAAAAGTGAGGGAACTAAAATCACAGTTAATGGGACATCCATCATTTTTCACTCGGAAGAATTCAAAAGCAAAGGCAGACACCGAAGCATCGTTCCGGGTGAGTCATTCGATAATTAAGCATAAGAAGTCCTTCCAAGATGGAGAGATGATAAAAGAGGCCTTCGTTGAGTCAGATGGCTAGGGGGAAATTCCTGCTGAGATTTTGAGACCCCTGGCTGGAGATAAAGGAGTTTGTCCATGTCATTAAACATGCAGAATACAAGCAACTTAATGACGATCAATGGCTGCTAGAATTGGCATTTTTTTACCGATATAATTTACAGCTGCAAGGAAAAGACAAAACCATGGTCAATATGATTAGCTCAGTTAATGCTTTTAAATGAAAAATGCAACATCTGTCCTCAAAGCTGCAGCACCATGATTTGGAGAACATCCAAAACCTTGCGTCACAGCTGGAGATGCAATGGAAGGCGTGTGTGCCTTGACAGCATACGCTACACAGAGCAGATTGAAAATTGTCTGTCAGACTTTGACAAACAGTTTCAAGATTTTAGTTGAGCCAATCACTACATTTATGTGCTATCCATTTAGGGAAGATGTTGAAGGTGATTCACTCGCATCAAAAATTGCAACACTGTTTCACCTAAAACTACTCTACAGTGGAGGATGAGACTTTGACACTACAGGATGACATTCAGCTGAAGTATAGACAGTTTTGGAACTTACTCACAGAGGAAAAGTACCCAAACATGAGGACATGTGCTACCTCCTTGACTGCATTATTCAGCTGTACTTATTTATGCGAGTCAACCTTTTCCCACATGAAGATTAAGTCCAAATACCGTAGTGACCATAAATGTATTGAATTGTTATTGTGCCATAAGGGTTATTTAGTTATGCAAGGTACGCCAACATATATTTTATATATATATGTATATATATATATATATATATATATATACACAGTATATATAAATATATATGTATATACAGTATATATATATGTACTGTATACACAGTATATATATATATATATATATATACTAGCAGAATACCCGCGCTTCGCAGCGGAGAAGTAGTGTATGAAGAAGGTATGAAAAAGAAAAGGAAAAATTTAAAAAATAACGTAACATGATTGTTAATGTAATTGTTTTGTCATTGATATGAGTGTTGTTCCCATATCTATATCTATCTATATCTATATATATATATATATGTATATATATATATATATAGCAAAATACATATCTATATACATATCTACATATACATATATATATATATATATATATGCATACCTATCTACATCATATATACACACACATATACATACATACATACAGAGACACACACATATATATAATTTGTGTGTGTGTGTATGTATGTGTGTGTGTATGTGTGTGTGTATACACATACATACAAACATACACACAGGTATATATAAATATATGTGTATATATATATATATGTATGTGTCTATATGTGTGTGTATAGCTTTGATCACTGAGTGCAAGGGAAAAATAATAAAATGTAGTCTATAAGTTATTAAACAGTAAAACATTAACGTTTTAAGAAGTAAAGTTACATTGAGCACTACTGGAGTGGTTGCGGGTAAACTACATTTTAAAGACGGTATAACAGAAGAGGTAAGTAGTACTAACAGCAGCTAAAATGTATATGGATCATCTCTCGGTAGTAGATCCCTTTTGAAAGGCGCTACACGACGGCTGTGGTATAGAAATTACATTTTCTATGTGAAAGTCCAAATTTCTGCCTCTAATAATGTGCCTTACCAGCAATTAAAGAAAATTAGTTTTGTGTTCTCTGCAGTGTTAAGAGAGAAAGGCTTTGGTTTGGGATAAAAGGAAAAAAGATGTAAAGAAAGGAAAGTTGCGTTTTTCTTTTATATAGTATAGAGAGATGTGTTCGCTGACAATATGAGCGCCTTTTGAGGACAGTCGCGATGGGTCTTGTGCAGACTGGTGAGACGTCCCAGCTATTAATCGGCTGTGATGGCACTGTCAGTCCTTCACTCCTGTGCGTGTCTTCATAAGAGCTGACGACCTCATAATTGTATACGTGCAAAATAAAGTGCGAAGCGCCTTAATATTATTTTGCCGCAGAAGCGCAGTCAGCGTGTTAAAGGCCGGCACAGCTATGCGCGCGCGCCGGCTGCTCGACTTTTGCTGGGCAGGAGACGCCAGTTTTTGCAGACACGTTCACATGATCAAAAGTCTCCGCGCTCTTTGGAGGTCATTCATATACAAAATACCCGCGCCTCGCAGCGGAGAAGTAATGGGTTAAAGAAGTACTGAAAAAGAAAAGGAAACATTTTAATAATAACATAACATGATTGTCATGAGTGTTGCTGTCATATACATGCCTGCCTAAATAAGTCACCCTCGCTTCGCTCTTACTTTTTTACCGTTCATTTAATCATGGCTAGTGGCGGAAAAATTATAAAATGGAAGGAGGATTACACTGAGTATGGCTTTACCAAAACAATTATTGATGGCGAATCGATTATTCATAAAGCTTGAATTGGTGATCTGTTTTTGTGTGTTAACCTCATATTTTTTCATACTTCTTCTCAAACCAAGGTGCTGCGAGGCTAAAATGAATTGGGATGCGCTGATCAATGTTATCGGTGTACCAGGAAATCATGCATTGACAAAAGTTCCCCTTTGATTGTAATGCAAAGTGTGATTAAATGCATTATTTTTTAACGCGTTATGGAGCACATGCATCGAAGCTTCTCAGCTGTGCTTGTGCTAAGAAAATTAAACATTTTAAAAATAACGTAACACGATTGTCAATGTAACCTTTTGTAAGTAGTGCCTGGAGGATTCAGTGTGGAGAAAGTCTAGAGACAGAGTGTGTATTAACGTGGATTTCTCTGTATTTGGTGGCAGTGTGACGAAGTTGCTTCGGAAGACGGCGTTAGCCGTGGAGCTCAGCTCAGAGCGAAATGAGGTAAATGGGAGGGGAGATGATGACGTGACTCCCCCACCCGCCTTAACTGTCAATCCTCCACAAACACAGTCTCTCGGAATTTGCATAAGCACACCCCTTCACCTGCAATTTTAACTTAGTTACAAAGTGATCAAAACTCTCGTTTATATCCTGCGTCCTCTCATTAAACTTGTATCCCGCATTATCCTTGGGCACGAAAAGCACCAGCGGCAGCCTGTCTATTAAGTTAATTTAAAGTTTAGGTTTATACCTCGCTTTGTTTCCGAAGTAGCTGTACTGATGAATATGGTAGTATGTCACTCGCTCGCTTCTTAATGTTTCGCTGCCTTCTCAATTATATAATGCATGTTTTGTTCAGCGTATTTTGGAGCTCTTCCTGGTTTTCTACATAGTGCGTTGACAGTCAGTTCACGTGATTACGTGCGCGGCGTAATGATGTCACACGAAACTCCGCCCCCACGGCGGTCAAGCTCAACTCCATTACAGTAAATGGAGAAAAATACCTTCCAGTTATGACCATTACGCGTAGAATTTCGAAATGAAACCTGCCCAACTTTTGTAAGGAAGCTGTAAGGAATAAGCCTGCCAAATTTCAGCCTTCTACCTACACGGGAAGTTGGAGAATTAGTGATGAGTCAGTCAGTCAGTCAGTCAATCAGTCAGTCAGTCAGTCAGTCAGTCAGTCAGTGAGTGAGTGAGGGCTTTGCCTTTTATTAGTATAGATATATATATATATATATATATATATAATTTTTAATGTAGGTAGATCATTTTGACCAGGGGCCTCATGCATGACACTGTGCGTAGAATTCGCACTATAACATGACGTATGCACAAAAGCCGAAATGTGCTTACGCACAGAAAAATCCAGATGCAGGAATCTGTACGTTCGCCAACTTCCGCGTTCTTCCACTACATAACATGTAGTGACTCGGTCATGATGACTCGGTCAGCGTGAAAAGTAATGCTCGTGCACACGCGTGCTGTCCCGCCCCAGCTCCTCCCAGATTTACGCCTCTTTGAAAAAGCAAATCAATATAAATAACCCTTAAGTTCAGCGTTCTGTGAAAAGACAATGGGAAAAGCATGGGGGAAAATATAAGAATTTCAGCGAATACCAAGTGGAGGCAAAGGAAAAACATACTATTTGTTGATTTAAACAGTGGTATAATCAACAAAAGGAAGTTGATCGAGTGACATAGTGTGTCAGAGAAACTCGAAAGCTCAAGTTCACAAAGTCGCACAGTGCCAAAATAAAAAAGAAGTCACATATCAAAGTCGCCAGGAAAAGGCGAGTTGTAGCCCACCGTCTGAGTGTCATATGAAAGCTTATTAGGGTACAGACAAAAAAAAATAGGCACACAGTGGAAAAAAAGCATGAAATGTCAACTTTAATCTCAAAATTTCCATTTTAATCATTGTAAAATAAGAGAAAGACACAGCGTAAAGGTTTGGGGTTTCCGGCCCCGTATACTGTAAACAAATTGCAAAATCAGGTCAAAATATATAAACATAAATTGTTCATATGCGTGACGCCGTTATTGGCGTCGGTGGCCATTTTATAAAGGAGGAGCCGGAAGTGGAGGAATGCTGGGAAGGAACCGTGAGGGAAGATGGGATCGATGACGTCAGGAACAATGGCGGAGGAAGGGCGGAAGTAACGTACTGCGGGCTTATGATGGCGGAGCGTCTTTTGTTCTGTAAGAAAGCAAAGGAGAAAGGTTAGTACCCCGCCACTCCCTGCCGGTGAATCCCTTCCGAAGCGTGCTAGGGTCCATCCGCGATATCCTACTCGCGCGTGCGTGACATCATGTAGTTTATTTTGTCATTAAAGTAGAACATCATAAACTTCATCTTAAAATCATTTAATTTACTAATCTCTCAAATCCCATCGTAACTAAAGTAGCATGTTAAATGCTTTGTTTTGTATTTGATCTTCTATGTGCTCTATGTGTGTGAATCACTACATGCTTCCGTTCTTTCTCTTTCTCCGACAGGACACAGAATCCATTACATTCGTGATATTACAGCTCTCTGAATTATTAAAATACTGAGATGTATATGTGATATCATTTTCATGATGATTGGAATGAAAGCGTGTTATTAAACATGGGAACACGATGGCGCAGTGATTGTTCATGTCTCACACATGATGCTGCTGCACCATGCGTGACCTTTGATGAAATAATTTATTGTAGCAGTACTGTCTCTTTCAAACGTACTAACCTCCAGTTCCTGTCCTTACTTTTCTTTCCCCAAATACCCAATCACCACACAATCAGCTCTGTAATAGACGTTAAGCCATCTGTAAGCTTACAACGACGATTCTTCATAACTTTTAAGGAACATTGAAATATCTTCATAGTACGTATTTAATTATTCTATCCTTCTAGTGTCTCGCCAGCCTCAGTAAATATACTGTACAACACGAGGCAGGAACAACACGTGAGCTTGCTAGCGCTGTGGCACCTTGTCCTCACATGTTTAATTGTTAACAATATAGATTATTTAAATGAAGTTAAAGTTTTATCAGTATAATATAATCAACATATTTTGCTGCATTTCATCTTAAAAATGATATCATCATCATATGTAAATACGCGCTTTATAAAATGGCGCAGGTTGTACAATATTATAACTGTAGTGCAAGTTTACAGTGGGGTAATTGTACTTATAAGTACAAACAGTTCTACAAAGAGCAATTGATTGAGTGCGTTTATAGTTCTTGGGATGAAACTGTTTCTGAACTGCGAGGTCCGTACAGGAAAGGCTTTGAAATTTTTTGCCCTAGCTGAGGCAGCGTGTGCTTGATGCTGTATACCGATAATTCTCTTTCGATCAGCTACTGCTGTGATTCCCCACTCAGATACAGTGATAAAAATACTCCGAGTGGTGCAGTGAGAGTAATATGGAAAAAGATGATCCGCTGTGGCAACCCCTAATGGCAGCAGCTGAAAGAAGAAGAAGAAGGTGCAGTGAGAGTAACAACGCTAAAGCAGTTATGGTATTTGGAATACTATAGCTATTCCCTGGACCATTACATTGTTACAGGTTAATTACAATCAGATGCATTACATTAATAAACAATATGCAGTTAATTTCAGTGTATTTATAAAGCCGCATCAGGAAAAGAAAGGGTAACCGCACAGGAACAGTAGCACTGCTTTGACGCTGGGTGCCGCCAGTATATGAGATAGAATATGAGGTACCGTGGAAATGTGCGTGGCTTTACACTAAGTGTAGGTTTCATACATCGCGATTTGAACGTGGAAACGTGCTTATGTAACATTTCTGTGCATACGCACCGTTTATACATGAGGCCCCTGGTTATTTTAAAAGTAGCTCGCAAACCGAAAAAGTGTGGGCACCCCTGATCTAGTAATTCTGAAAGTGTCAGAGGTTTTTCAATTCTGAAGCACTAAGAGTATTTAGCTGTGGTATCTCTAATGAATGAAGAAACGCAGATTGTGTGTTATCTTCTTTAAGCTGAGTAGAATATAAGGACTTAATAAACTCTCTAAATGTGTCAGTTATATTTTATGGTCAATAATTTTATCTTCGTCTGTGTTGTTAATTGCTGTTATTGCATTATGGAAGTCCTGCTTGTTGATTTATTGGGTTAAGATCTTGTTTGTCTTTTCTCTGTGTTCATAATAATGATGTTGTGATTTAAAAATAAGCTATTCTGTTTCTTTAGTAGTCAAGAGGTTAAATTGTGATTGCAAAACCTTTTCCTATAGAGTGCCTCATTTGGAGACCTGGCGTATTTTAGATCTATTCTTGCAATTTCACTGATTAACTCAGATGACTTCTTGGTTTCCACTTTATTTTTGTGAGAAAGATATAAAATAAACTGTCCTCTTAAAAATGCCTTCAGAATTCCCCAGAGTATACCTGCTTAGACCTCTGAGGATGCATTTGTCTCAAGAAAATAATTTGTTTGGATATGAATTCTGTACAGTTCTCATCAGTTAATGACAGGGGGTTAATATGTAAGCTATGAGATGAGTGTGTAGGGTGGAGTAATTAAAACTTCATGATCGGGGGGCATGGTCAGAGACAGCAATATATATGGAGGGCAATATATCATACTTACAAGATTTAATAGCAAAACATTATTTTATGAGGAAATAATTCTTGAGTAACAATGATGTACGGGTGAGAAGAAGGAGTATGCTCTTAGGTTAGGATTTGAAAACCTCCATGGGTCAGATAAGTTATGGTCTGTTACAAACTGTGTAATTACCTTTGCAGTATTAGATTTTATCGCCGTTGTATGTGAGGATCTATCCAGGTCTGGATTTAAAACTCAATTAAAGTCTCCGGCCATTATTGTTTTCTGAGTGTTTACATTAGGGATAGATGAAAATACATTTTGGAAGAAAGCTCTATTATCTGTATTAGGTACATAGATATTAATCAAAATAATTTTAGTATTAGATAAATTGCCTGTCACCATGACATATCGCCCTTCAGAATCAGATATTGCATCTGACACTACAAATGGGATAGTTCAGTGTATTAAGATTCCCACACCCCTGGTTTTCTTTGTATAACTAGAATGAAAAATTTGGCCAAGCCTTCCTGTAGTCTCCTGTAAAATACTACGAGGTGTGGCAGAAAAGTAATGAGACTGGCAACACTGCAAGCGATCTGGCAACGCTGCGCTGTTGTCCTTGATAGAGCACGTGTATCAGTACCCTCCCATAGCTCAGTGCGAGTTTCAACTCCTGCTATTTGATTTTTTTGACTGCTATTAGCGAAGTTGTGTTTTTGGTTGTGCGTCACGCAAAATGGAACAGCGGAATTTGGAGCAACGTTGTGCCATTAAATTTTGTGTTAAGCTTGGAGAATCGGCAAGTGTGACATTTGAAAAGTTAAAATAGGCCTATGGGGAACATTCTTTATCCCGAGCTCAAGTTTTTCAGGGAGGCCTTCAACTTCGAAAACCAATGAAAACATCGAACGTGTGAACACTCTTGTGAGATCAGACCGTCGTTTAACATTAAGAATGTTGAGTGAACAATTAAATTTGAACAGATTTACCGTTCATCAAATTTTGACTGAACATTTGCACATGCGAAAGGTCTGTGCCAAAATGGTACCGAAAAACCTCACAATTGAGCAGACGGACAATCGAAAAAACGCATTCCTGTGGTTCCCCAGCCCCCTTATTCACCTGACCTCAGTCCGTGTGACTTTTTCCTTTTTCCTCAACTGAAAAATGTCCTCAAAGGAAGTCATTTCGGGACTTTAGAAAACATCCAAAAGAGTGTAACGGACATGCTGAAGACCATACCGGTTGAAGACTTCCAGCGCTGCTACCAACAGTGGGAACAACGTCTCCATAGGTGTGTAGCTGCCCAAGGGAACTACTTTGAAGGGGATAACATTGATGTTTGAAAAAAATAAAAACTTTGGTAAATAAAAAATCATTCTCATTACTTTTCTGCCACACCTCGTATCTTGGCATTTAGACTTGTTAAGTGTGAGAGTACTTTCTCTTTAATTTATGATTGAGACTCTTGACATTCCAGCTCACAAAGTTCACTATTTAGTCATGAAAATATTACTTCTGAACTTTTGTAGTCTTAGATTAAGGTAGTACATTTTACATATGATAGCTTTGACATATAGAAGATTTTGCAAAAAAACAGATCTTGACAGGATCTGGATTTGAATCTATGAACTGAATTGGCCCAGAAATGGAATGGAGAGGCTTAGATAATAAAAGATTGAAACTGGCAGATCATGACGTGGCAGTTTTGTTGGAAATGAAGCAATAGCCTGAGCTTGAGGGTTATGCAAGAGTATTAGTTAAAACCTGTTCTGTTGACAAGTGTTGCACAAAAATGTAACTTTTAAACCAAGTGTTTTTACTACTCAATTATTATGCTTTGAAATTAACAGATTTTTATAATAATCATAATGTTTTTAGTAATAGTAGGTATGAAGTTTATGAGAAATGGAAATGAAAATAGAATTAGAAAAATTGAAATATTACTTATGCAAATAAATATATCTTTTAATTATATGTGTTAAGGATTATTAGACATAAAAAGAAACTGTGTCAAAAGAAGTACTGCACCATCTCAGTAAGGAAATTCCTGGGTGGAACAAAAGTTAAGTAAGAAATTGAAATTTTTAAATATCTTTGTTAAATAAAAAAGTAGATAAAAACCCAGTGAAGTTTGAAAGAAATTGATAACATCTTAAAGACACAGAGGAAAGTCAGAATATATGCCATTGCTGCCTAATTTCTCTAAGAATATTGTTTTTTAATACTTAAACTTCAGCTATATTGTAGAGTCTGTAATGGACAGCTGGGTCCCATGCCGGTCGGGATGACCCTGCTGTATATGGTCCGGGGGAGCAGCCATGGACTTCTCAGTACCTCCCCCAGGACGCTTGGTGACAGCCTCCCTGGTTGATGATGCCTCAGTTTCCCACAGGGTTTCATGGGAAATGGAGTTCTCCCCAACCCTGTGGGGACCCAGGATGGCCGCCAGGGGGCGAGGCAGAGATAATTAAGCCCAGCTGGTTTAATCATCGGGCCCACACGGGAGTGCAATTGGGAACAGGTGAACAAGCAACAGGAGCACTCCCGGGAGGGCCATAAAAGGAGCCAGCAACCACCACTCTGGGCCAGAATCGGGAGGAAGAGGACGAGGTTGCCTGAAAGGAGTGGTGGTGCCAGCGGAAGGATTGCTGTGTGTAAAGTAAGGTGCTTTGGGACTGTGTTATACCTGTGGGGTTCACGGGGAAGACGTGCCCCACAGGGGAAGAGTGTTTGAACTGTTTAAGTGCGCCCACGGGTGAAGAGAAAATAAAAAGATTTCTGTTCAATTTACACGTGCCTCAGTGTGAATCTGTGCCGGGTCGGGCGCTTTATATAGCGGCTTATTCACAAGTCTAATAGTAATACAGGCAACCAGCTAGAATCATTAAATTATATGTCATGTGCATTTTATCTTTAATCTTTGTATTTTATGTTTTGCTTTAATAAATTATATAAACACCTTTAATATTAATTTGGTTTAGATTGTTACATTTTTCTGGTTTTGGAGTTCTAGGTGGTGGTATAGTGTCTACCGAGGGGTATCACTGAAGTGTTGATTAGGGTTAAGAATGTTAAATGCAGGTCTATGAAGACAGTAGCCTGCCTGCAACACAAGGTGCTAGGACCAGAGATCTCAAACTGCAAGGACAGCCTTAAATACCATAAAAGCAATATTAACTTGACCTTAACCCGAGATATACAGACAGATACCCTGGGTATTCCTCCAGGCCCTAATCTAGACACCTTGTTCCTGACTGGGCATTTTATAGTTTCACCTCCTGCGGATTGATGTTCATAAAACTTTAAGTTAGTATATTTGCTCTTGCACAAGCTTGTTATATTTGCTGGGATGTCTTAATCATTGGTATCCAAAATAAGGACACACACACATATTTTCATAATTTATTACTATATAACATAAAACATTATTGCTACACAACATTATGTTTTGATATAATCTGGCCTAATGGAAGCATGTAGATTGAAAAAAATGCATCAGGCCCAGCATAGATCCCCATAGTACAGCAAACAATTTTCTTTCCTGTTAAATAAAACTAACCAGTTTAAAACATTGCTAGAGATGATGTTAAAACCAACCTAATGTTTAAGGCAATTTATAAAGATATTGTAGTTTATGCTGTCAAATACTACACTCAAGTCTTAGACAACAAGAACAAATAAGTGGCATTAGTCTCCAAGTCATTTAGTACTTTAACCAGTGCAGTTTCTTTACTATGATTTGTACTAAAACCTGACTGAAACTAATCAAGAATAGAGTGATTATACAAGTAATCATTTAACACTTGAATCACTGAAGCCTATAAAAAAAGTCGTAATCTCGGGCCACCTTACATTCTTTCGCACCAGTTCGTCAGCATCTTTGGTTTTGCAGATGTATCAATCAGCTCAAGCAGCAAGCTATCCCATCTCCCCCTCCAACAGTGCTGAGTCCATCACAAAATTCTCAGAGTTCAAATGTGTTATCGTGTTGTGAGGTGCCTGGAGTTGTATAGAGTAAATAATATATCATTATTTGGAATACATACGTTTCATGTGTGTTCCCTGTCTACAATGATCTGTGTAAATGTAGGATGGCAGGAAATGCAATGCAAGAAATGCTGAACACATACCTAAAGCAGAAACTTTTTCCATGTTATACTAATAATGATGGGAAGTGTATAGTGTATGAAGAGTTTTGTCCAAATATCAAATAAACACATGCTCTTTTATCTATACTAATAAAAGGCAAAGCCCTCATTGACTCACTCACTCACTCACTCACTCACTGACTGACTCATCACTAATTCTCCAACTTCCCATGTGGGTGGAAGGCTGAAATTTGGCAGGTTCATTCCTTACAGCTTCCTTACAAAAGTTGGGCAGGTTTCATTTCGAAATTCTACGCGTAATGGTCATAACTGGAAGCTGTTTTTCTCCATTTACTGTAATGGAGATGAGCTCGAAAGCCGTGGGGGCGGAGTTTCGTGACATCATCACGCCTCCCACGTAATCACGCAGTACATAGAAAACCAGGAAGAGCTCCAAAAAGCGCTCAAGAAAACATGCATTATATAATTGAGAAGGCAGCGAAACAATAAGAAGCGAGCGAGTGACATATACAACCATATTCATGAGTACTGCTACTACGGAAACAAAGCACGGTGTAGACCTAAACTTTAAATTAAGTTCATAGACAGGCTGCTGCTGGCGTTTGAAATTTAGTGCCTGCCCATATAAGGCCGTCCGTCAGCGGCAATCCAATAGAAAAACTGCCACTAAATATTCACGGGTGAAGGACTGTGCTTATGCAGAGGAAGATGAGATGGTCAGGGTGGTGTTTGGCACAAACTCAGCGAAACTGCGAGAGAAAGTTTTAAGTGCCGGGACTTAGGTAACATTAGATAAGGCCGTGGACATAGCACGACATGGCACCAGCACAGCTTTGAAACTTCGATGCATGTATATCGAGCGGTTCACGTGAACTGACGCAGTGCACAGACAAAAAGCAGCAGTTACAAAGAGCGCTGAACAAAAATCGAATTACACAATTGAAAAGGCAGCAAAAAAATATGAAGCGTCTGATACATACAGGCATATTCATAAGTGCAGCTACTGCGGAAACAAAGCACACGGTGGAAAAAGTCAATGTCCCGCTAAAGGAAGACAGTGTAAAAAAAAAAACCGTGCATGCAGTGTGTCACGTCTCAGATAAAGAAGAAGACGAGCTGTTTATTGATGCAGTAAGAAATGAATCGATGAATGAAACCTGTTATCTTTACAACGATTGACAAACACGGAATGTAACTTGAACACAACACATCCTTCAAATACGAACCTGATTGAAAGAAATAATGATAATCAAATCTTTGATGACAGCAACACTCAATAACACTCACAAAACAATTACTGTATATTGACAGTCATGTTACGTTATTTTTAAAATGTTCCCTTTTCTTTTTCATAGGTTCTTTAACACACTACTTCTCCGCTGCGATACGCGGGTATATATATATATGTATATATATACCCCGATCTACATACTCGAATAATGGATACTTTATTCGCCATCAATGATTGTTTTGGTAAAGCCATACTTAGTGTATTCATTAGATGAACGGTAAAAAAGTAAGAGCGAGGGGAGAGTGACTTATTGAGGCATGCAGGCAAAACCACAATAGCACGCGGGCTCGATGTACTGTAGTGCACGTCAACTCGATCTGAATTGCGCGATCACATTCGAAAAAATATATCTTTTCAAGTTCCATTTAGTCCATATGTGTCAAACTCAAGGGCCGCGGGCCACATCCGGCCCGGCGTGTAATTATATCCGGCCTGCGAGCTCATTTTATATACTGTATTATTGTTATTAATTGCCCGGGGATATGAAGCGCTGGTAACACAATAAACTACAGATCCCATAATGCAGCGCTTCAGCTGCCTTGCCGAAAACTTACTGCGTTAATCAAGTCTAGCTTATGATGCTGCAAGTTATTGCGAAGCTAGCCCACACGATGCTGAAGAGAAAAGTTGATTCTGAAAATAGAGCCTTTAAAAACCGATGGGAGGCTGAGTATATGTTTACTGACATTATCGGTAAACCCGTGTGTCTCATTTGTGGAGCTAATGTGGCTGTAATTACAGAATTTAATCTAAGACGGCACTATGAGACAAAACATCAGGATAACTTGAAAGACCAGAACGCAATGCAGAAAATACAGAAAGCAGAAGAATTAAAGAAGAATCTGACACTTCAGCAGACATTTTTACCCGTGCACAATCACAAAGTGATTTCAAGTGAAGCTGCTTTTATGGGAGACACAAATGCACCAGTGCAACTTGCCCCACTTTCCCTGTTGCCAAGTAATGTTGAACCAAGTCGGCACAACGGTGTTCCCAAATACGCACTTTGCTGATAAACTGAGCGCACTGCGCACTGAGTTCGCACGGCGCTTTGGTGACTTTGAAGAACAAAAAAAGAATTTTGAGTTGTTTCGCAACCCATTTGCCGTCGATGTGGAAACTGCACTTTTGCAGATTCAGATAGAGGTGATTGAGCTGCAGTGTAATGGCACACTGAAGGCAAAGTACGATACTGCAGGGCCCGCACAGTTTATTCACTCCATTCCCGCACAAATGCTCCAGCTCCGTCTACATGTGGCTCGAACCTTGTGCATGTTTGGTAGCACATATCTGTGTGAGAAACTCTTCTCAGTGATGAAGACTAACAAAACAGCACACAGGAATCGCTTCACTGATGAGCACCTGCAGTCCATCCTGAGAATCTCCACAACACAGAACCTCACACCAAACATAAACGAACTTGTTGCCAAAAAAAGATGCCAGGCGTCCAGCTCTAAAATGACATATGAGCAAAGACTGAATGATTTGATTTGTTATTGCTGAAAAGAACACATTTTTATTTATATTTCCAGGTTTTGTTATGCAGCATGTTCATATTTGAATTTGTATAATTTTGACAGGATATATTTTTATGGCGAGCAAAATCTTTTGGGATATTTAAAATTTAAGTTTATTTTTTATATAAAATTACATAAGAGTAAAGAAATTTGAATGTTTGTTCTTTTAACGTTTACTTTATTTCTAACTTGTATAATTTAGACAGGATATATTTTTATGGAGAGCAAAATATTATAAGTTATTTAAGGTTTGAGTTGATTTATTTCGGAATAATATTCCTGTCTGTTGTTATTCATATTTATGTTCAAAAAAGTTAAGTTTTAAAGTTTTAAAAGTTTAGTTTTAGTGTGTTCAATAAGTTTTTATCCTGTTCGGCCTGCGACCTAAAGTGTGTTTTGGATTTTGGCCCTCTGTGCAATTGAGTTTGACACCCGTGATTTAGTCGACACAAATATCTTTGGTTGGAATGTAAGGCAAATTTACTCTTTACATTTGTATGGTGAAGAACAATTTATGCAATGATGCCTACATTTAACTTCCATTCCTACCAAAGATATTTCTGTCGACTAAATAAAAATTCCTTCTATTTAAAATTTAAATAGAACTTGAACAGATATGATAGTTCATAATATCCACGCAGACTTGCACGTAAGAGCGGGAGTCATCCGTTTTAACAAAGAGTGTATTGCACTGATACGAAATAGCCTGCCGATTTAATTATTTAGAAATGGATAAATAAATTAAGATTTTGTACAAATAATGTTTTTCATTTTTCTTCCTTGATGGATTCTGCCACCCCCAGCAACAGTTGCTCGCACCCCATAGAGTGTGAATGTATGTATATAT
>JANRMT010062806.1:67740228-67757072 GCA_026402145.1 Polypterus bichir lapradei
CAAATATGAACATGCTGCATAACAAAACCTGGAAATATAAATAAAATTTGTTCTTTTCAGCAATAACAAATCAAATCATTCAGTTGTCTTTGCTCATATGTCTTTTTATCAGAGCTGGATGCCTGGCATCTTTTTTGGCAACAAGTTCATTTATGTTTGGTGTGAGGTTCTGTGTTGTGGAGATTCTCAGGATGGACTGCAGGTGCTCATCAGTGAGGCGACTCCTGTGTGCTGTTTTGTTAGTCTTTATCACTGAGAAGAGCTTCTCACACAGATATGTGCTACCAAACATGCACAAGGTTCGAGCCGCATGTAGACGGAGCTGGAGCATTACTGCGGGAATGGAGTGAATAAACTGCGGGCCCTGCAGTATCGTACTTTGAGCTGCAATGTAATGGCACACTGAAGGCAATCACCTCCATCTGAATCTGCACAGGTGCAGTTTCCACATCGACGGCAAATGGGTTGCGAAACAACTCAAAATTCTTTTTTTGTTCTTCAAAGTCACCAAAGCGCCATGCGAACTCAGTGCGTAGTGCGCTCAGTTTATCAGCAAAGTGCGTATTTGGGAACACCGTTGTGCCATTACTTGGCAACAGGGAAAGTGGGGCAAGTTGCACTGGTGCATTTGTGTCTGCAATAAAAGCAGCTTCACTTGAAATCACTTTGTGATTTTGCACGGGTAAAAACGTCTGCTGAAGTGTCAGATTCTTCTTTAACTCTTCTGCTTTCTGTATCTTTTGCATTGCATTCAGGTCTTTCAGGTTATCCTGATGTTTTGTCTCATAGTGCCGTCTTAGATTAAATTCTGTAATTACAGCCACATTAGCTCCACAAATGAGACACACGGATTTACTGGCAATGTCAGTAAACATATACTCAGCCTCCCATCGGTTTTTAAAGGCTCTATTTTCAGAATCAACTTTTCTCTTCAGCATCGTGTGGGCTAGCTTCGCAATAACTTGCAGCATCATAAGCTAGACTTGATTAACGCGGTAAGTGTTCGGCAAGGCAGCTGAAGCGCTGCATTATGGGATCTGTAGTTTATTGTGTTACCAGCGCTTCATATCCCCGGGCAATTAATAACAATAATATATAAAATGATCTCGCGGGCCGGATATAATTACACGCCGGACCGGATGTGAGTTTGACACATATGGACTAAATAGAACTTGAAAAGATATATTTTTTCGAATGTGATTGCGCAATTCAGATCAAGTTGACGCGCACTATATCAAGCCCGCATGCTATTGTGGTTTTGCCTGCGTGCCTGAATAAGTCAGCCTCCCCTCGCTCTTACTTTTTTACCGTTCATCTAATGAATACACTGAGTATGGCTTTACCAAAACAATAATTGATGGTGAATAAAGTATCCATTATTCATAAAGCTTTAATTGGTGATCTGTCTTTCTGCATTAACCACATATTTTTTCATACGTCTCAAACCAAGGGGATGCAAGGCTGAAATTAATCAGGAAGCACGCGTACATACTCAGTGAATCCCTTCTCGGGAATCGATCCTCAGATGTCGGCACTAGAGGCGAAGCCTCTACCATTGCGCCACGGTGTGTGGCTTGTCTATTTGAGAGTATGTAGATCGGGGTATATATATACATATATACCCACGTTTCGCAGCGGAGAAGTAGTGTGTTAAAGAAGTTATGAAAAAGAAAAGGGAACATTTTAAAAATAACGTAACATGATTGTCAATATACAGTAATTGTTTTGTGAGTGTTGCTGTCATCAAGGATTTGATCATCATTATTTCTTGCAATCAGGTTCGTATTTGGAGGATGTGTTTATTTAATGGTAGCTAAGACCCGGCACTTAAACGTTTCTTGCTACAGCAATTTTAACTCCATTACAAAGTGATCCAAAGACTCGTTTATACCTCGTGTCTTCTCAGTAAACTTGTATTCATTCGTCGTAGGCATGACAAACGGCAGCGGGAGTGTGTCTATAAACTTAATGTAAACTTACGGTTCACGCCGTGCTTTGTTTCCGCAGTAGCTGTACTTATGCTTGTATGCATCACTTGCTTCATAATCTTTTTCTGCCTTCTCAATTGTGAAATGGCGTTTTTTGTTCAGCGCCGTTTGGATGTCTTCCTTGTTCTCTACGTACTTACGTAGGAGGCGTGATGATGTCACACGAAACTCCGCCCCCCCACGGCCATCCAGCTCAACTCCATTACATTATATGGAGAAAAATAGCTTCCAGTTATGACCATTACGCGTAGCATTTCGAAATGAAACCTGCCCAACTTTTGTAAGTAAGCTGTAAGGAATGAGCCTGCCAAATTTCAGCCTTTTACCTACACGGGAAGTTGGAGAATTAGTGATGAGTCAGTGAGTCAGTGAGTGAGTCAGTCAGTCAGTGAGGGCTTTGCCTTTAATTAGTATAGATTGACTTTAAATTCAAATGATGCTTGCAGCGTAGCAAAATTTGATCTTGTAGCTTTGATGACAATTCAAGAGTGTACTGGACAAGATGCCAGTCTATTCCAGGGCAAACACTGCACTGAAAAAAGTATAACCTCCATTCAACTTAAAATAATTAAGGTAATGAGTCACACTTAATATTTTCAATCTGAACCAATATGATTCTTTTTATCTTATTGAACTCACAATTTTTAAGTTGAGGCAACTCATTTAGAGTGATTGGTTGCAATTCACTTGTTTTATACTGAAGTAAATCTATTTCTTAAGTTGTTACAATTTAAAATAGTTTATTTGTCGTAACCTGTTTTTATGGTATTAGAAATATTATAAACATAACATATTCCAATGCTGTACTTTTTAAATTTCTTTAAAAATCTAGTGCAAATACTCAAGCATTTTGCAGTGTAAATCTTAAATATACAACAAAAAATGATTAAACATTTCTACATCTTTCTTGAAAGTATGTTTTATTGCAAGTTCTTATACTTAAAATTAACAGTTGAGAAACAGGGTTACTTACCAGAAATCCTCCATTATAAAAGTCTGCTGCTGAAAATGACCAGACCTGTATAGCCATGTCCACTCCACTCGGGAAAGTGTTCTTTTTTGGCAGTTGGAAAGCCAGAATGCTGGAAAGATCGACCGGAAGAATATACAAACAGCCCCTCCCACACAACACATGAACAACCTAAAACATTAGGTTAACTGAAATAAGATTTTTATGTTTATTCCCTCCACCATAACTTACTTTGGTACAAACAATATTTTTTTACTTTGATTGAGATCTGAAACCAAATATTTCAAGCTACAACACTAAATGACTAAACTTAAGTTGCTTGAAAGAGAAAATTTACGTTGAATGAACAACATCAATGTTATACTTTTTTCAGTGTGCTGGGCACAAGACCAATTTAAAGTCACCAGTGAACCTTTCCTGCATGAGTTTGGGCTTTTGAAAGGTAATTTAGATCTCTGCTACAAAAACTTGCAGTCACAGGGAGAAGACCACACAGATGGTAACTGGCCTTGGATTCAAGTCCAGTCTCCTGGAGATGTGACTCATAGAGGTAACTACTGTATTGTTTTCACTTAACTTAATATACTGTACAGACAAAAGAAAGAAAGAGCCAAACCTTTATACAACAGCAGAAGGAAAAAAACCAAAATTTAATATCACAATAAGAAGTAAAGAAAATGTTTTATATTGAATGTTGAGTCTTTAGCAGGTGTGTGTGTGTCTGAACTGGAGTAACCAGAGAAAATGCAGATGAGAGACTGCAAGGAAAGAAGTGTTGGGAGGGAATAAAAAGAGCTAAAGGCAGAAGGAGTGACAAACGTAGGAGACTGAGAAAAATAAAGTGTGAGGTTAATAGGGTAGTAGGCCATTTTATCCTCTGGGATTATAAGAACATGTTTAAAAATACACTTAGCTTCTGATTTCTTTTTGCCACCAGGAATAATATGGCAACAGCAAAAAGAATCTAAAACATAGACTGTACTCTAAAGTTGCAGTAGTACTTCAGGACTTGCTATATGTTTTGTATGATGCATATAACTTGCATTTTATGTAGATGGGACGTTGTTTAACTAAATGAGATTCATGACACAACAAACAGTCCAAAATCATTGGGAAGACATTAAGGAGTTTAATGAGACAAAAAAAGCCTAAAGTGGTTGAATGAGTTTTTAAATCAGTGGGAAAAGGCCTACTCTTGTCTACACAAAACTACACTCTCTCTACTGAAGGGTGGATGTGAGTTATTTATATAAATTAAATTATTCTATTTTATTGTATCTATATATTCATAGACTTGCAAGGGAAATAAAAAAGTACTTGAAGATATAAAATCAAAATATATTTAGTAAAAAAACCCTACTTTCAGATCTCAAAATGTATCGAAAGGCTCACTGTTCATTTGTATCTTCTAAAATCAAAAGAAAGCCTTTCATAAATTAAATAAATTCAAAACTTGCCTAAAGCAACTTTTGACCCTCAGACTCAGATTCTGAGGTACTTCCATTTATCCTTATCAAATCTGTACATAGTAAATATTCATAGAAATGGCTACACCTTCATAAATGAGAAAACATGCTTATAAAGCATGTGCTAGAAAATATAAAATTGAATGTATGCAGCCAGATCAAAAGAAAACTAGTAAACAAGTTTAAAGAGAAATGTATTCCAGTAACCTGAACTATTTAAGCCAATGCATCTTGTGACTTCCATTGTAAACCATAATGGTCTTTCAAAATACCAGGTGTTTATAGGGTCATGCAGAGCAAGTGACAGGTTTCATACGATAATTGCATTTTGACTAGCATGTTGATGAAGGTAATACCTGTCAGAAAAAGACAAGCAATAACAAAATTAAATAAAAAAGAAATTTCTTGGATTTTTAATTGACAAAGCTTCTGTAACATGACAGCCTATTCCGGTGTCTAACTCGTGCACCACAACTGTTGTGATCAGAGTTTTAGAACATCTATTTCCTAATTTTAAACTTTTTAAGCACACTTTCTTTCTTTCTTTCTTTCTTTCTTTCTTTCTTTTCATAGTTTCCTCTGCAGTTGTGTGTCAAATGCCACATCCATTTTATAACTAATTTATTCAGTTTAGGATCGTTGAGAGCAGGTGCCTATTTTAGCTCCACTAGGTGCAATTCAGGTACCATTGAATGGAACGCCACTCTGACAAAATTAATTGCTGCATATACTCATTCCAAAATACAATTTAGTGTTTCAAAATGCTCATACTCTTCAAACATTCGTGCCAGTCTGCTTGCAAAGCTTTGAAGCACAAGGCAAATCTCTAACGATATGACATGCAATGCATTAACAGAATTGCATAACGTCAGAGCTATGCACAGTTAGTGGGGCTGCTAAAACAGAATACTTACTTGATAAAACTGAATCAGCACATGCTATTTATGTGATTTATTGTGCTTTTGATATCAAATTAATGTTCACTACAGTAACAACTAAAATGTGCCATAAATGATGAAAGCACAAATGACAATCTGTTGTGGTTGTCTAAGGGAATGACAGGGTTAAACAAGAATACATTTTGGGACACCAACCTGGCCATCCCAGTTTACTTAATTGTATGAACAAAAACAACAAAACTGTGCCCACCAGAATAACATGGCTAGTATAATCATGGCTGTTTTGTCTGATGTCAAAATGTAGAGGAGCTCCTTTCCTCTGGTCACTCCAGAAAGAAGTGATGCCTCCTTCCAGGCAGTAGTGATTTTATGGCCTAGGAACCAGATGGGGTGGAGTCAGTTGCCCTTATTGGACAGTTTCTCTGTACTGTGGAAGAAGAAAAAGACAAGACAGTTAGTGAAAGCGACCCCCCTCTCGGCCTGGGGTGGTACCACATACATAGGAATAACTTGGAGGGTAACACTCTGATGCACATGTGTGACACTGTATATTTAGATGGTACAAAGGCAAAAGGGATGTTTGGCCAGATTTTGAATTAGTACACATGTAAAAGCAAAAGCAAAGCCTGATCAATTATGTGAGTCAGATTTAAAACAAAGTAACAAAAGCTGTTTTATAGGAATTCTAAATAAATAATAATAGTCATCTTAAATTTGCAAGTTCAATATAGTACTATATTTTATACACAAAGGAGGTCTAAAGGTGTGACAAACCTAAAATAGGAGGGAAAAATTTGGAAAAATAAAACACTAGGAGTTTGTGACATTAGAAAGTTGCACTAATTTGACTTAATAATAATAATAATAATAATGCATTTTATTTACGAGTATATACCGCCTTTTCCATGTGTCCATTAAATATGACTCTTTGACAAATGTTATTAACCAGCTAATTTCTCCATCATAAGTCATTTTCTGATGGACCTGAATAGAAAAGTATGCTGTTATAAAAGCATCTTTAAAGAGTTTGTGTAAATGGAACTATAATGAATTATTTTGATATTCACTAATTCACATGGCATTGACATAATAATGTTTTAACTTTTTACTATTGGTTTTACTTTGTGTTTATTTTTCAGTTGATAAACAGAAACTGTAAGTGAATACTTGGGTAAATCGGGTATGACAAAATGATCACCCTACACTAAAATCCCCCAAAGCAAATAAAATGCCCCCAATTTGCTGTTACCCTGAGGGAAAATCCATACATCAAATTCAACTTCTGTATATATTTTATAATTTAATGGTATGGAAATTTTTGGATTTCTAATTTTTATTTTATATCAAACCACACTGTGGTTCATAAACTAACTAGCTTCAAGTATCAAGTTAATTCAAGTACAAATTAAGTTATTTATTACAATGGGAATTCAAGCTGACAAAATTTGAAAAAGCAACTGAATACTTGCTTATACAGTCATGGTCAAAAGTTTTGAGAATGACACAAGTATTGGTTTTCACAAAGTTTGCTGCTTCAGTGTTTTTAGGTCTTTTTGTCAGATGTTTCTATGGTATACTGAAGTAGAATTATAAGCATTTCATAAGTTTCAGAGGCTTTTATTGACAATTACATTAAGTTTAGGCAAACAGTCAACATTTGCAGTGTTGGCCCTTCTTTTTCAAGACCTCTGCAATTCACCCAGGCATGCTGTCAATCAACTTTTGTGCCAAATCCTGACTGACAAAGCCTCTGAAACATACGAAATGCTTGTTATTATACTTCAGTATACCATAGAAACATCTGACAAAAAGATCTAAAAACACTAAAGCAGCAAACTTTGTGAAAATCAGCACTTGTGCCATACTTTTGGCCATGACTGTAGATTAATTATCCTTTTACAGTATGTACAAAACTCTAAAGAACCTAAAGTTATTCTTGGTTATTTATGGATTCAACAACATTTCCCTATTTTCAAAAAACTTCTGGACTTCTGTTATTATCTCAGCAAGGTACTATGTCTCCTAACCATTTTCCTTAAGATTTTACTTTGTGAATTTTTTTTTTCTCAAGCCCAAGAAAGTATTTAGTCAGTGCATCCATCTGGGCTAACTGGTGAAACTGAACCCTCACTAGAGAACCCTGAGCTTTTGTCTCTAGTATGTGTCTAAACCTCATTTTTGTAGCTTTGAGACTCGTGTTAGTTTGTCATCTGAGCCATTTCCTAAAAATAGCTCTATCCTAGATATATAACCTATCAATAGTGTTATTTCTGACAGTAATAACCTATCAACATTTTTGGTATACAGCTGAAATAGTGAGCGGATGTAGTTCTCCTCAATCTCCCACCACTGCTGTAGGCTTTTGAACTTCTTTTTTCACACCACTCCAATCTATATAAATATAATATAAATTAATAGCGATTTAAATCATTGGTCCTGTAGGAGGAGCGTGTTAAAATGCCCTATGCACTACGTGTTCTATAGGTATTGGATAAAACTGTACAAATCTCTATGGTGTGGTCCAAAATCCCGGTGGGGTTCAATGGAGAACTTTTTAAATAAAGGCGATAAGTGCTTAAAAATCTAAAATGATCAAGTCTGGGCTTTGAAAGGATGTCACTACTTATCATTCTCCATGTTTACTGCCTGCTAACTCCATGTTTAATTCTCCACACATCCACCAGCCCTGTCTCACTCATTCCTGTGCTGATTGATGGTGTGGCTTCAGGCTGTTATTCCTGTCCATCTGAGGGTCAAGGGTAAAATTAAAATCAAAACACACTACCACCACTTCCTCCTGGTCGCACTGAATTAAAACATCTAACAGTGCTTTATAGAAATCAAGCTTCTTGTTCCTGTTTACATCAATATAAGGAAACCAATGGCCTTTCGTTTTTGTCTTTTTTCTTGTATTCCATCCATCCATTAATATTTAAACTTACCATTTTAAAACTCTCCATACTGTTTGAATGTGTAAAACAAGTCAGCACCATCACTTTCATGTCCTGTCTTACCACATTCATAAATTTTTTCTTAGGAGTTCCTCTTTTCCTCTTTCCTGGCAGCTCTATCTTTAGCATTTTTTCCCCAATATACCCAGCATCTCTCCTCTGCACATGTCCAAACCAATGCAATCTTGCCTTTCTGACTTTGTCTCCGAACCATCCAATTTGAGCTGACCCTCTAATGTACTCATTTCTAATCCTATCCATCCTCATCCCACCAATGCAAATCTTAGCATCTTAGCATCTCTGCCACCTGCAGCTGTGTCTCCTGTATTTTGGTCAGTGTCACCATCTCCAACACATATAACATAGCTGGTCTCACTACCATCCTGTAGACCTTCCCTTTCACTCTTGCTGATACCTGTCTGTTACAAATTCACACTCTACTCCACCCATTCTGTCCTGCCTGCACTCTCTTTTTCACCTCCCTTCCAGAATCCCCATTACTCTATACTGTTGATCCCAAGTATTTAAACTCATCCACATTCTCCAACTGTACTCCTTGCATCCTCACAATTCCACTGACCTCACTCCTTTAATTACAATATCAATGACATGGTTAATTTTTAGCACTGACTTACACAACACCTCCTAATGTTTAATACAATGCAGAAATATAAATTTCTGTTCTCAGTTCATTTCATGCACTTTATGTTGCGTCCCCCTTAAAAGTCAAGCATTATTCCCTGTCAGATTTGGACAACCATTGGTTGTAACACTTGCCAGCTAGTCCCATTCCAGTCCCAGCTTGTCCAAACATGCAATTACCCCATGAACAAATCGCTCCCCGTCATTGTCCCTTTCATTGACCGCTTTTCTGCCAGCTCCACTGTAATCTCAAAGTCTTTTGTTATCCCACATATAAAATAGCCAAGGAGAAAAAGTCAAAATTGTCTGCTTTGTTTTACAGATTGTCACAAAAATCACAAAGAGCCATAGCAAGATTTGGGTCAGCCACCCGTATATTTGGTTTCCTGGCTGCAAATTTTAGTTTAAATGATAGCACTGCTGTGCACAAAACCGAGTCCAAAACAGAACTGAGGGAATAGGTAAAAGGTGGAGGTTTTTAAAGGGGAAGGAAGTGAGATCAAAGGGTCAGGCTCATGAAGGTCTTCAGCCACAGGTTCGAGCCTGGATGTGACATCACGGGCTGGAGCCGGCAACGTCTTCTTCCATAGGCTCGGTCCCAGAAGTGACGTCAAGAGGGTCAGGTGGAATCTCCCGTGAATGGTCTGCAGGAAAGGGAGAAAATGTACACTCTGATACATCCTGGTATGACTCGGAACTGCCCTTACTCAAGCCCTTTAGCTGCCTCCCATGCGCACATGTGTGACAAGATGAAACTCCAGATTTTCCGCAATGTCCATGATCCTTCTAGTTACAGTTTGCTTGGAGAAGGGCACATTTTGAAATGCTTCTTTTTTGTCAGGGCATATTAGTGCCTCAGAGTCCACCAAACACTCTTTGATGAACTCCCCATCACAGAATGGCTTACCGTGTTTTGCAATTTGGTTGAATATCACAAATCTGGTCTTGACTGCTCCATCCCTGGATATGTAAAGCTTGGTAAAAAGTCTTTGTTGCTTTTGCAGCTTATCTAGCAAAACTTCAGATATCCACACCCGTTCTTATATTTCTCTGTGTGTTTAGTCTCGTAATGGTGATTCAAATCCTTAAACACAGCAATCTGTTCTCCACAAATTAAGCACAATGGTTTACCTTTGACTTCAGTATATAAAAACTTAAAAATCCATGTATTTTTAAAAACTATACATTCTTTATCAATCTTTCTTTTTTTAATGTGAGCTGACTGCTAATAGCTAACTCAAATTTTTCATAAACGTCTGTTTGCCAGAAAATTACAGTGAAGGTACATATACTCGCACACACATAAACACAAACGTATGTAAATTGATTATGTATTGTAAAAAACTCGACTCAGAGTCATATAAAGGTTTGAGGCAGCCACCCGTATAATTGATTTCCTGGCCGCAATGTCGATCAAATGAATACAGCACTGATGTGCACAAAACCGAGTCCAAAACAGAACTCAGGGAATAGGGAAAAGGTGGACTTTTTAAAGGGGAAGACAGGAAGTGAGGTCAAAGGGGTTGGGCTCATGAAGGTCTTCAGACATAGATTAGAGCCCGGACGTGACATCACGGGGACTGGAGCCGGCAAGGTGTCCTTCCATAGGCTCGGTCCCGGAAGTGATGTCAAGAGGGCCAGGTGGGATCTTCTGTGAATGGTCTACAAGAAAGGGAGAAAAAGAGTCAGTGCACTCTGCCACATCCCGGTATGATTCGGAATTGCCTTTACTCAAGCCCTTTAGCTGCCTCCCATGTGCACGTGTATGACAGTATGTACAAAAATTAGCAATCACCTTCAAAAGAAAAATAATGCAGTTATATTGTGTGCATGATGTGCAATTATTATGTTTGATTCCCAATTTCCCATTTACCTCATGTGGGACGGTTAGGGACAGCCAAAGAGCCGGATGTGGCCCTGGTGCTGTACAATGCCCACTGCTGCATTATGCTTTTGAATTGTCCTTCAGTTTACTCATGATGTTTTTTAATCTTACAAACTTTTTAGTAGTAAACATTATGGAAATTGACTTCTCAGACAGTGGTCAGATGACAATAGACACTGTTTGATGCTTTGAGTGCCATAGCTGCCCCTGCCTTGGGAGTCCAAGATGGTAGAACAGTCCTCCAGTCTCCCCATTGCCCTTGTCCCCTTCACTCACTGTTGTGGAATTGCCATCAGCTGTGATGCCAAGGACCTTGAAATCACCCTTAGTAATAAGGAGAGGACCAGTAGCACCTTTGCTTTTGGCTTGTTAGCCCTGAGTCATCTTTGGTTTCTTTTTCCTTATTCCTTTTTATTTATCTTGCCTTTTCCAAATTGGAAGTCTAAATCCATCCACTTTCTTGATGTCAATACTGTTCTCCTCTTTCTTTCTACCCATATTACCCCATATACTGTCCTGTACTGCCAAGGAAGGCTCCATGATTAAACTGTACACACCTGGATTTATTTCTGGGATTTTTTTCGATCATCCCCAGAGGCATTTCCTTTCCGTGAATCCTATTACCTGGTGTAGCCTCCCTGTTATCACCCCTAACCACTTGTATAGTCTTACAAGATGGTCTTCAGCATCAACCTCCACTTTTTCTTTCAACTTAAGTTCATGAATTCGATATTCAATTTCTTTTTTAGTACAATTTTTAACCAGGTGCTATTCACTCTCGCACTATAAACGTGTCATTTCAAAAGTTGACACAACAATTTAATAATCAAATTTGTCAAAGTTAAACTTTATTACAGTATTTAAGTTCTCATCAGTTATGTTCAAAACTATATAAACTTGTCTTTGCAAAGGCAGGATATGCTTTAATTTGGGGGGTTCTAAACTAAGGGGTTGAAACAAGTACCAGGAACTGGTCAGCCATGGTGCTCCAGCTCTGTTTCAATAATCTCATTCTTAAAATTATGACTTTACGATCTAGGACCAATGCCGAGTCATACCGGCTACCATGGCCTGTTGCCACTTGGTACAAAAACAAACCAAACTATTAGTAATAGTGCAAGACAAAAACAGGAAAATGGAAAGAAAAGAAAAAGTTTTCAAAAATATTGCAACACACATTACACTCAGTGTCCACCACTGCCACTTAAGCCTGAGCAACCATCCAGCATGCACTGTGACAGCAAAAAAGGAAGGAAGCAGAAAGATAGATAGATAGATAGATAGATAGTGTCACAGACTCGACACAGAGTCATGGAAAGGTTTGGGGGAGCCACCCGTATAATTGGTTTCCTGGCTGCAAAGTCGCAATATGGTAAACAGCACTAATGTGCACAAAACCGAGTCCAAAACCGAACTGAGGAATAGGGAAAAGGTGGAGGCTTTTAAAGGGGAAGAAAGGAAGTGAAGTCAAATGGGTCGGGCTCATGAAGTTCTTCTGCCATTGGTGCGAGCCTGGACGTGACATCACAGTGGCCAGAGCTGGTGGCAAGGTCTCCTTCCATTAGCTCAGTCCCGGAAGTGACGTCAAGAGGACCAGGTGGAATCTCCCATGAATAGTCTGCAGGCAAGGGAGAAAAAGAGTCAGTGCACTATGCCACATCCCGGTATGTCTCAGTACTGCCCTTACTCAAGCCCTTTAGCTGCCTCCCATGCACACGTGTGTGACAAGGCCCCCCCCCTCAACCCAGACCAGTTGGCTTGGACGACCCTGACCGAGAGGTCGTGAACCCGAGAAAGGGCATCAGTGTTGGCGTGAAGAGTGCCCCGACAATGAACGAGCGAAAACTTGTACAGCTGGAGGTCAAGAAGCCACCTGGTGACTTGCGGATTCGAACCTTGTGCAGGGCCATCCGCTGTAAAGGGGCATGGTCCGTGACAAGGGTGAATTCCCGACCCAGCAGGTAGTACCTCAGCTGAGTAATCACCAAAGCCTCTCTCTCCACCACCGCGTACCTGGTCTCCCGGTCCAACAGTTTCTGGCTCAGGAACTTAATGGGGTGTTCCGCACCATTGACATTTTGGCTCAGCACAGCTCCCAGGCCTGTGTCCGAAGCATCTGTCTGGAGGATGAAAGGTAAGGAAAAGTTAGGAGCTTTCAAAATAGGTGCGGACATAAGGGCCTGCTTCAAGTCACTAAATACAGCACCTGTCTTTTCAGTCCATACCACAATGTTTGGGGCCCTCTTCTTTGTCAAATCAGTCAAGGGCGCCGCTCTCTCTGAGAACCGGGGCACAAACCGGCGGTAGTACCCCGCTAACCCGAGAAAGGCTTGGACCTGCCACTTGGTTCACGGACGGGGCCATTTCAAAATGGCATCTACTTCGGAGCACTGTGGCTTCACGGTACCCCGACCCACCAGGTAGCTTAAATATTTGGCTTCGCTGAATCCAAAGAAACATTTCTTGGGATTAATCCGAAGCCCGGCCTCAACAAGTGTCCGCAATACCGCTTTTATCTGCTATAGGTGTTCCATCCACGTGCTGGAATAGATGACCACGTCATCCAGGTAGGCAGCACTATATGAGTTATGAGGCCTGAGCATTTTGTCCACCAGATGCTGGAAGGTAGCTGGAGCCCCGTGTAACCCAAATGGAAGGACACGATACTGCCAGTATCCGCTAGGGGTGCTAAACGTGGTCTTAACCTTTGCGGAGTCTGTTAAAGAAACCTGCCAGTACCCCTTTGTCATGTCCAATGTGGTCAAATATTGAGCCTGTCCAAGCCTCTCAAGGAGGTCATCCACTCGTGGCATTGGATAAGCACCGAATTGGGAGACTTGATTAAGCCGACGGAAGTCATTGTAAAACCTCCAACTCCTGTCAGGCTTAGCGACCAATACAATGGGGCTGGACCAGGGACTATGACTTTCCTCGATTACACCTAGTTCCAGCATGTGTTTGATCTCAAGCTCCACCTCAGCCCTTTTTGCCTCGGGAAGACGATACGGATGTTCTCGGACTATAATCCCAGGTTCTGTCACAATGTCGTGCTCAACCAGAGAGGTCCATCCGGGGTTTTCACTCACTACCTCCAGGACAGACAGGATAACTGTTTCCAGCTCCTGTCGTTGTCTGGGACTTAAATCCACACCGAAGTTAAGGCTAGCCGTGTGAGCAAAGAGTGAGCGGGGCTGACCAGAGGAGGGATCGGGATCCCTGTCCTTCCACGGTTTCAGCAGGTTTACATGATAAACCCGCTCCCTTGGCCGACAATTGGGTTGACTTACCAAACAGTCGACGAGTCCTTTCCTCTCCTTAACTTCGTAGGGGCCTTGCCACTGGGCAAGCAACTTAGAGTGGGAGGTAGGTACTAGGACAATGACACAATCTCCCGGGCGGAACTCCTGGAGAGACGTGCCACGGTCGTAATATCGGACCTGTGCTGCTTGGGCCTCTTCCATGTGACTTTTAAGGAGAGGCCGAATCTTACCAAATCTATCGCGTAATTGCGCAATATACTCCAGTATGTTGGTGGAGGGAAGAGCCTCTTCTTCCCATCCTTCTTTTAGGATATCTAATATGCCCCAGGGTTGTCGCCCATATAATAATTCGAAAGGGGAGAACCCCTTGGAGGCTTGTGGGACTTCCCGGTAGGCAAAAAGGACAAGGGGGAGGAGCTGATCCCAGTTCCTTCCATCCTTGCTGACCACGTTACGAAGCATTTGCTTGAGAGTCTGATTAAATCTCTCTACCAGACCGTCAGTTTGAGGATGATACACCGTGGTCTTTAGATGCTTTATTTTAAGTAACTTGGCAGTCTTCTTGAACGTCTCCGAGGTAAAAGGTGTCCCTTGGTCCGTCAGGACTTCCTTCGGAATGCCAACCTGTGCAAAGACTCCTAGCAATTCCCGTGCGATGGCTTTAGAAGTAGCTCAGCGCAATGGAACAGCTTCGGGGTATTTGGTAGCATAATCCACGAGGACTAAAATGTGCTTGTGTCCTCGGGCTGAGGGCTCTAGAGGTCCGACTAAATCGACCCCTATTCTGTGGAAGGGAATATCAATCAGGGGAATAGGAACAAGAGGAGCACGGTCCCTCCTAGGAATTTGTCGCAATTGACACTCCGGGCAAGAAGTGCAAAAGCGATTAACCTCCTCATTGATTCCCGGCCCAACAGAATTGGAGCTTGATCCTCTCCAGGGTTTTCTCGGTGCCCAAGTGGCCACCTAGGAGGTGGGCGTGTGCTAAATCACAGACCTGCCGCCGGAAAGTCCGTGAAATTAGCAGTTGCCGTCTCTCCTGCCCATCATGCACTGCTACACGATAGAGAACATCGTTATCTAACACAAAGTGAGGGCCCTGTGCCATCGTCTGGTTAGTGCGCTGGCCATTGACTAGGACCACTGCATTTTTGGCAAATTTCGTCACTCAATAAGGCCGCCTTGTCTCTCTCTGCCGGCTGGTTACACGGCGTGGAGGCAGCTTGAGACAGCTCATCCCCGTCTATAACTAGGCCCAAGTTAACACCAGGAGTGGTATGTGTCTCACCGCATTTAATTTTTGACCAGTCCTGCCCCAGTATCACTGGGTGTGGTGGATTCGGATGGACGACCATGGTTAGTTTTCGTACCGATCCTCCGTAACTGATTTAACAAGTGCTATACCACAGGCTATACTGGTCTTAACTTTTAACCACTGTTGCAGCAGCACAAACCGACAGGCAACAATGGTAATGTTGCTACTGGAATCGAATAAGGCCGTGGTCTTGTACCCGTTTACGATCACCACGCCTGTATGTAGGACCACCAACAGGTTAGTCAGAGCACTCTAACCCCTTCACCCCTCCACCTGCATCCCTCCTCACCTCCAAGTAGTTTGCACGCCTGCAACTCGGGACACCGGCACAAGCTCCAGATTGTACGGTTGCTAGGTTTTGGGACGTACTCTGGCTGAGTTTGACAAAGGAACGGGTCTGCTCCCTCAGATTGTGAGGCCGTCCTTTGAGTCTCCAGAAGGTCTATGAGCTTTGCCATGTTCATAAACTGCTTGCCCCAGACTAGCTGTGTGAAGTCAGGAGGAAGCGCTATCAGGAGCAGATAGCAAGCTACCTGCTCTACTATGTGGCAAGGCTTGTTCTCAAATGGCCGTAGCCACTGCCCTGCCATTGCCCAGAAGGACTAGGCTTGTTTCTGGGTCGGCCGCTCTGGGTCCAATCTCCAGTTCTTTATTTTACTCACCTGCCAGTCTGGGGCACCCCTAGATGGTAATTGGGGCTCTGGTTTCACAGGGAGGTGGGCACTCTCCTCCGAGAGAGCATAATAAGCTCCTTTTGCCTTCCCCCTCCAGAGCAGCCCAACTCTGTGAGCCCCTCCCAAACAATCCCTGGCCTCTCTAGGTGGCCTAGTTACACGTGCAGGGTGCGGAGCCCGTACCGGGTCAGGCCGAACCATGGGACACCCTCCCCGCCTGAAAATTCGGCCCCGGTACGCTCCCACCTGGGTACATTGCAGGTGCTGTCCCTTTCTCTTCGGGGACTTCTCCATCCTGCCGGCTATGCCAATGTCACAAACTCGACACAGAGTCATGGAAAGGTTTGGGGCAGCCATCCATATAATTGGTTTCCTGGCTGCAAAGTCACAATGTGGTAAACAGCACTGATGTGCACAAAACCAAGTCCAAAACAGAACTGAGGGAATAGGGAAAAGGTGGAGGCTTTTAAGGGGGAAGACAGGAAGTGAAGTCAAATGGGTTGGGCTCATTAAGGTCTTCTGCCATTAGTGCAAGCTCAGACGTGACATCACAGGGGCCGGAGCCGGCAAGGTCTCCTTCCATTGGTTTGGTCCTGGAAGTGACGTCAAGAGGACCAGGTGGAATCTCCCGTGAATGGTCTGCAGGCAAGGGAGAAAAAGAGTTAGTGCACTCTGCCACATCCCGGTATGTCTCGGAACTGCCCTTACTCAAGCCCTTTAGCTGTCTCCCATGCGCATGTGTGTGACGATAGATAGATAGATAGATAGATAGATAGATAGATAGATAGATAGAT
>JANRMT010062806.1:67760633-67786350 GCA_026402145.1 Polypterus bichir lapradei
AAGGTAAAGCTTGCCCTTTAATCAATTTGGATAAACAAAAGTAATTTTTTTTTTGATATCATAGAAACATTTGTTTTTGTATTTCCCCCCCCCCCCCCCCAATGGACTAAGTCAGGGAAATTAATTTTACGACAGAGTTGGGGGGAAGTGCCTTAAACTACTTTGGCTAATGTTTCTCTGAAGTCTCTCAGTCAATTCCCATAGGAAAGTCAGGCTGCTTAACTGGCAAGCTTTACCTTAACATATGGTTTGGGGGGCAGGTTTTAAGATGTTCAGTCCCCCCTTTGGTCTTAAGTATGGCTGTTTGGAACTTGCTTGTATCAGAAGCCTTTAAGTACTATAATGCCCTATTGGCTCTAGGGGCTAGACAGAAAACCTATAAATTTTCTCACTCCCTCACTCTCTCTCTCACCAAACTGATGCATGAACTTAAAAGGGCAACACAATGAAGAGCACAGCTTGGCAGCCATATTGAGACAGGCATGCGGCCTGTTCTGAAGAAAGCTGACTACCAATGATGCCTTAACTGGAGACATTTTAAAAGGACAATACAATGAAGAGCACAGCTCGGCAGCCATATTGAGATAGGCATGCGGCCTGTTCTGAAGAAAGCTGACTACCAACGATGCTTAAACTAGAGACATTTCAAGTAACTAACAAGTCTGTGTGCCGCCTAAAACTACACATCAACTTTTATCAGGTTGGATGGTTGCCAATATTCAAATGTACTTTGCATATTGTTATTATTTATGAATATTATCAATAATACATTGTTTAAATTGTAACTTAACTGCTGCTTGTCTTTTACTACACCTAATTGCCTGAGATTATAGGTGTAGAAGGAAAGGTGGGGAGAAGTTATATACTATAATACCTTATAAACAGTGGTAAGTCTGTGAGATTTGAGGTATTCTGACAAAGGCTACATATTAATGATACAATAGGGGAAAGTAGAGTAAAATATTACTCTACCAAGACAAAACAGTCCCTAAAGAAAATAAGTGCTGCAGAATAACATATACTGTATATGAAGTGAAGTCTATAAGTAGATGAATGTGGGGAAGCAAAGAACTGTTAACACTAGAATTATCAAATCCTATGAAAAAACTTGTAATTCCGGCCCACCTTAAATCCCTTTGCACCTCTCCATCAGCGTCTTTTGTCTTGTAAATGTCCCAAACAACACAAGCAGCTTACTACACCATTCTCCCAACCACTGCAGAAAGGGCAAAAAGTTCTCCCAGCTTAAGCCTTGATTATCTGGGAGTGAGGTACCTAGAGTTGTATAGGGTAAATAATATATCGTTATTTGGAACACATGCATATCATGTGTGTTCTGTGTCTACAACAATGTAAACAAATCGTTAAAACAGAAATGTTCTTCATGTTTTAGCAATAAATGCCAAAATGTAGACATAAACTGTTGTAATAGATAGCCCGGCCACAGACAGACATGACACCAAAGTTCAAAACACACAGGTTTATTACACACTAAATACAATTGTTTCTACGCACTCGCAACTCCTCAGTCCTTTATTTCTCTCTTCGGTCGTCTCCTTCACAAGCTGCATCTTTCTCCTCCTGACTCCGGCTCCTCGAAGGGAGTGAGGCGGCCCCTTTTATCATGCCCCGGATGTGCTCCAGGTGCTTGATGATGGTCTTCCAGCAGCACTTCCTGGTGTGGTGGAAGTGCTGCCCTTGCACCCGGAAGCACATAGTTCTTGGAGCAGCAGCATTTCCTGATGTGGCGGAAGTGCTGTCCTCCAGGGCTCATGAACCATCCAGGCAGCCCCTTGGTTGGACCACGGGCCCCCACGGGGTTGTGCTTCCCAGCTTTGTATCCGGAAATCAGGGGGCTGCCCTCTTGCATCCACGGAAGATATTGCCCCCTTCTCGGTACTTCCCTGATCCGGGTGTCCCTGATCCAGGTCCCTGGCCACCTGCCACACTGTATAATGTGTGAAGCCTGAAGTCCAAATATCAAATAAACACTTTCACAAAAGGTACAAGCATAATAAGACAGCTTCCGTGGTGCCGCAGTAAGAACTGCTGACTCATAATCAAGAGGCCATCGGTTCGATACTGGTTGCCTTGCAAATTTACCATTTTGAGTAGTGAGCTGCTCTTATTGTTAATATTATACAATAAAAACATACATTTGATTTGCGTCTGTAACAGCTGGTGTAATTTTATAGGTCTGATGCTGTTCATTTTCAAATAATATTGCATTAATGTGATGATGTTTTCTGATCGGTACTATTCAAGTCATAAAATGATTTCTTCAGAATGTCACATATATTTGTCTCTTTTTTCCTCGGTGCTGCATTGACATCATGCACCAGAAGGCGTGAGCTTATTCAGTGAAAGCAGGAACACGCAGGTGGCCGGTTGATGTGTGCTACAACGTGCTTTACCTGGCGGCGATGAACGGACATGTACTGTACAAGTCATGCACGGGGTCCACTGAGAAAAGAAGAGTGTTCTTGGCTCACCTTTCAGAGGAACTTCGGCGTCGCTTCTTACAAGAAAAGGCGATGGAAAAAGAAAAAGACAAAACAAAAGAACAGACAAGCATCTGTTCCAAGGCCGCCACTTCCCCCAGGAAAGTGTAATTCTAGTGTTAATAAACAGTAGGGAAGCAAGAAAATAAAGCACATCAGACCGGAAAACTGATCAAAGAAGATTAGTCCTACAATATATAAATAAACATGCCTCGGGTGTTCAGGGAACAAAAGTCACAGTTACAGTAGGGTCAAAGGACAATCTCCATCCCTGTTTCTGAGGACTGGAATATAATTGGAAAACAAGTTTAAATTTGGTTTCTTGATAGTTAGCTGCTTCTAAAAACTAAATTCTATGAAATAGAAGAAAAAACATGATGAGGAAATTGAAAAGGAAGATTTTTCTGATTGGAACATTCAAAGGCTTGATTCATCAAATATATCACCCAGTGTGTGAACGCCTTTACTAAACTAGGGCAGAAATGTACTGGGAAGGTTAATGCTGCATTATAAAATAAATATTTATTAATTGTTTTACCTAAAACAACTTCTAGATTCAGTGACTGTTGTGGTGTGAAATTTTGTATACAAGTTGATAAGTATTTTACTGGTGTAAGGATTTGTATGAAGAATGTATACATTTGATTGATTAAAAAAACAAAAAAAAGTGCTAAATGCATACATAATATTGCCCAGTAAAACAAATAGCAGTAGTTATACAATATACAGAACAGTTCAAAGAAGAACAGATGAAAGAGATAGAATCTTCATTTCCATACTTAGTCTGCGTCTGCATGATTGTATGCTAGTGATCTGATTATATATACTGAAAGTCCCATTTTAATTCCTTTTGGTTGGTAAGAATTACCTTATAAGTATGTAGGCCCAATGAATCAATGTTTGGGAATTGCTTACTTGTGACAGACTTTTATTTTTTGCCTCCTTAAATACTATAAATCCCTGTGGCTGATTGATAGAAACAGAATTTTATGTAAAATACTTCCCGAGAACTGCTGCAAAATGTAAAGCAGTGGTTTTAGGTGAGCGACAGTATGTGGCTGGCTGAATAGTAAGTGTTTATTATCCACACTGCACTCATTAAATTTGTGATGTGATTGTGATGTGTCTTATTGCAGCCTTAGCAACTGAAAGTATTTATACCTCACTCTGGCTGAATTGTGCAGTGTGCCTAACTGATTTATGCTTTTTGCTTTCTTTCTGTTTCTTAACATTTTTTCAAATACCTGACTGAATCTAAATTTACATTTTTGTTAATGTACTCTTTGTTCTCTTTCTGTTTCTTAAGATGTTTTCTAAAAATACCTGACTGAATCAAAATACAAATTCTTGTTACCTTGTGGGTTTCTTGCTCATAATTTTCGAAGACTGGATATTGTACTTCAGTTGGTCACAGGTGTTTTACTGAACTGGATTTCAATTCCTTTGAATGAATTTTCATTGTTGTTTTTGCTATTTGTATTTGCAGATGAAACAGATATACTGTGGCAAATTGAGTCTCGTACAGTTGTGTATGTTTTGTACCTATGGAAATGCACAAGGCAGTTGTTTAATTCATTCATTTGGCTTTCTTTTTACTGCAAATTGCCAGTAAATGTATTTGAGTTAGATAATGCAGAAATTTGATTACAAGCATAATTCATTTATTGTTGCTAGACATTTTGGTGAAAATGAATTCCACATTTAAATTCCTCTTTCCTTTGATCCTGCATTGTCCAGACAGTCTGTTAAACTGAATGTCATACATAAATCAGCCCATTCTGACAAAGACTACAATTAAGGAGACACAGGGAAGATGTGGCCTCTTATTGGAAGTACAAAGTATTGGTAACGTTTTAGTTTAGGTGCTGCGGAAATGTATCTATTACTCATTTACTCTTATGTAATAAGACCTTAACAAAGGCTTCTTTTGGTCTTTATAACACTTACAAAACATCAGTAAAGTGATTATTCATCTGTGTAATGTGACTTACTGAAATAATTTGACTTTGAAACGGTCAGAAGTGTCTTTTGTGAGACATATTTCTTTTGATATTATGTAGTCCATTTCATATGCCAAAGTTGGGATTTATGAAACACAAACTTAGAGTAAAAATTGACTTAACATTACAGAAGGTTTTGAACATCTGTAAGTTCAATGCAGGTTTTTCTGGTGCTGGCATTTTAACAGGCGGCAGGACAATGAAGTGAACAGAAAATCTTGTTTCATTGCACATTTCAGTTTCACATTCTGATGTTCCTGAACTAATTGTTTTCAGTTAACTCACATTTCCTTTCTATACAGCTGTCTTTAACATTGGTAATAACAACATAATGCATATGCTTAATGGTAATTGCCTTAGTTTGAAGCCTTTGTTAGTTAACTACATTTTAGTAGTTTTTTACATAACTTCTAATTTTAGTTAACTACAAACAACTTACTGTATATAGTCTTCCTTTCAGGTGATAGTGGGTACACCACAATAGATGGGATACTGTGCAATGAAAAGCACTCCCACACTCAATCGGTGATAGAACCGATATATAAATTATAATATACACATATTTTACAAGTTATATTATAACTTGCTTTGTAAGTCACCTTGGATAAAGGTGTCTGCTAAATAAATAATGTCAAAATTGTCATTAGTGCTACAACCTGAAAAAAGTTTGTGTTTTAGGAAAGCGTCAATATTTCTTGCCTCTCATTTCCTGTCATCCTACATTTACACAAATTGTTGTAGACATGGAACACAACTGAAGTGCATGTATTCCAAATAATGATATATTATTTACCAAATAATGCCAAATTTCACGCACCTCACACCCAAATGAACAGACTGAGAGAACATTTTGTCGGACTTGAGCTGGAGCGGAGTGGGGGGTGGGGGGGTAATAGGATAGCAGGCTGCTTGCTGCTTGTGCTGACCGAAACACTGCAAAACAAAAGACACTAATGGAGAGGTGCAAAGGAATTTAAGGTGGCTCGGGATTACGATTCTAGTGTTAAGGATCAACTCTGTAAATGTTCAGAAGTGGCCCAGCCAGAACCTGGACTAGAATATCTCTGTAGAGACCTGAAAATAAATGTTTACTGTCAATCTCCATACATGCTAACACAGCTGAGGAGTTTTGGAGAGACAAATGATAGAATATCCCCAAATGCAAGTGTGTGAAGGTTGTTGCCCAAAAGACCCAAAAGACTTAAGGATGGAACTGTTGCCAAAGGTGCTCAGGTAAGTACTGAGCAAAGGGTCTGAATATTTGTGCCAATGAGCTATTTGCATTTTATTATTTCCAATACATTTGCAAAATTTTCTAAAACTCTATTTCTACTCTGACATTCTGGGGTATTGAGTGACTCTTGATAAGGGAAAAAATTAATTTAAATGATTTTAACATAAAGCTACAGCATAGCAAGATGCCAAAAAAAGTGAACAGGTCTAAATACTTTCAGAAGGCATTGTATTTATTTAAATAGAAGGTAACTGAGTAATTTCACGCAAAATACTCAATTTTAATACACAATAGTTTTACACACACATTTACCTGCTGTGAATAACATCAAACAATCAAAGGGTGCATATTATGCACTATAACTTGGTAGGCATTCCATAACTTTGACTGCCATGAAGTTGGAGTTCTTACACTCACGTGGGAAATTGCCATTCATCCCCCATGAACAATAATTTAACATTTTTATGGTACTTTATGCATTTAGGTTCATTTATCTTTATTAAAAACTTCTAAGACATTTAAAAGTTTTGTACTTCATTTTCTTTTCTTAAAAGATCCTTGGTGAATCCTTCACACTGCTACACTGTGTTATTTTTGCTTTTTACCTAATGTGAGGTTATCAATTTAATTTTCAGCATGACCTATGCTGGACTGCTCCTCTGGTAGAGAAAGGATGGCGCAGCATTGCCTGAAGGGGCATACACTGAAGTCTCATGGTTTGTCATGACATAATTAATATAAGACTGTTACAAAAAAAGAAAGAGTGGATCCCTTGGGAAATTAATTTTTGAAAAGGAACAAAGTGGCAATATTCTCCGATCTTCAACTGCCAAAAAGTAAACTTTCTAAAAATGAAACGGTGACTCATTTTCTTGGGATTAAAAAATGTTAAAAACCATTTAGCTTTGTGATGAAATCTATTCTATGTTTTCATTTAAAAAAAAAAACAACACATTTTACTGAAATAAATTTGGACTATATCTAACCCTGATTAATGTGTACCTTCTTAACCATGACGCTAAAATGTTCAAAGAATTAATCAGTTATTCAGAAAAAGGTGCTTGAAGATAATTGTGTAATAAAATCTTCACAATAATTGGTAAATAAAATTATTGAAGCAAGTATCATTGGGTGTCAGTGATAGATAAGAGAATCAGCCCCAGGCACCAAAGGAATAGCAATGGCATTGCTTTGGCAGAATCCTCTAAATATTTTAACCCCATGAAGTGGCGGAGTGTGTAAAAGAATATCCATCCATCTATGTAAAGGGCTAAGTACCCTGTTAGTGGCAGAATGGTTCGAAGAGTCCTAGCTTTAAATCTCAGCCAAGGCGCTATCTTTACGGCACTTGCATGGTTTTCATTTTTCTGTGTGAGTTTTTCTCCACGTGCAAAAAGTTTTCTCTTATCACTCCCTATTAATGTACAAGTTAAATTAAACTGGAAAATGCAATGAACTGCAACCCCCATTCGTGCTTCTGCCTTTGTGGGGCACCATCTCCAGATAAGAAAATTATAATGCAATGTTTGTCTGATATGCTACTTTAAATTTCTAAATAGGACTCTATTAACTACTTAAGTGTAGAGTAGATTAAGGAGCTTGTGTGGTAACCAGGGAGTCTTTTAGTATCAATAAACATGAAACAAGAGAGAGCAGAGAGTATGTGTCATGGGAAGCACATGTCAAAACAGAGAATTCACAAAAGGTCACTCAAGGGAAAACCATGATCAGGCAACATGAGAATCATTAAATCTTCTAATCCAGTAAGGCAATCGCTGTGAGTCAGATCAACTAATTTGTGCATGAACATTCTTCTGCTTGAGAACAGACAAACAGAAGCAACACAAATAATATCTGACATTTAGGTGGTTGCAACAGATGTATAGAGCAAAACACAAAGACAGAAACTTGTTTATTTGAAAACATAGTACTGACCAGGCAAGATGAGAACAAGGAAAAGAATGAATGGTGGCTTGTTGTGCTTACTTGTCCCTTGAATGCAAGAATAGAGAGACAGATACAAATAAAAGATTACTGGTGAATCAGCTGGCTAAAAACACTGTTGAAGCAAAGAGCTTGCTAATGAAATTTTACGGCTTGTCTTCACATACATTCAATGCTTGAGAAAGAAGACCAATACCTCTACCTACACAATAAACACTTCCCAGGAGACAAATCCAAAAAAAAAAGAGCAACATTCACCAAGAAAGAGAAACAAAAGTAGTTAACCATACAGAAAACAAAATCCAAAGGCACAGGATGAAGGTAAAATATCAAAGTATATCAAACAAAATCTCACGCTGGTTCCTTCACACCAAAAAATGAAAAAAATACTCATGTTCTCTCTAGAATCTAAACAAAATTATATATATTGCAAATATGGGCTAGTTCAAATATTTTAAGTCTTTTTAAAATGTATCACAAATTGGTATTAAATGAAGGAGTAAATATTCATAAGTTAAATGGTTATCTCATAAGATAACACTACTACAGGCAGTGCAGATGCTGCTGCTATTATCCACACAGGACACTAATAATGTTAACTTGTGTAGAATCACATGTGAAGTTCATCTTAAAGACCGAATAATCAAACTATTATTTATTCATTTTTTTTACTAAGCAACTGTAGTAAAATGTAATAAAGTGTTACATACTCGTATACTCACAAAATATTACATTTATTTTATTTTATTACACCCTTTCTAAGATTTACATCTTTAGACAGTTCAAATTAGCTAAAGTTTTACTTCTTGATATTGCAGACATGTTTTGGAGATTGTCAAGCTTCTCAAACTGGTCCAGAATACATGTACCTTTGCCAGGAAGTATTAATGTTTTTAAAATGAGCATTTACAGAAAATGTTTATTGTGCATCTGTTTATACAAATTATTCTTTTCTTAACCTTCTTGGTTTTAAACCTGAGTATCTCTTGTGGTCGGAATTCTAAGTAAATATGGTTAATCACAAGTAGTACTAGTGTTAACTGATTTTGATTATATATAGAGCATTAAACTCTATGTGTGCACTATGTGTGTGAATCACTACGTGCTTCCAGGTTTTGTCTTCGTCCGACAGGACACAGAATCCATTACATTCGTAATATTACAGCTCTCTGAATAATTAAAATACTGAGATGTATACTTAATATAATTTTCATGATGATAGGAGTTAAAGCATGTTATTAAACATGGGAACACCGTGGCGCATTGGAGCACAGTGGAAATTTCAAAATTGAAGTTGACATTTCGTGCTTTTTCCCCACTGTGTGCCTTTTTTTCTCTGTACCCTAATAAGCTTTCATATGACACTCAGACGGTGGGCTTTTCACAGCGACTTTGATATCTGACAAGTTGTTCATTTCCGCCACTGTGCGCCTTTGTGAACTTGAGCTTTGTTACTCGATCAACTTCCTTTTGTTGTTTAGACAACGGTTTAATTAAACAAATAGTATGTTTTTCCTTTGCCTCCACTTGATATTCGCTGAAATTCTTATATTTTCCCCTGTGCTTTTCCCATTGTCTTTTCACAGAAGGCTGAGCTTAAGGGCAATTTATATTGATTTGCATATTCAAAGAGGCGTAATTCTGGGAGGAGTTAGGGCGTTACATAAAGCGCGTGCACGAGCGTTACTTTTCACGCTGATCGGGATTTATGTAGCGGAAGAACGTGGAAGTTGGAGTACGCACAGATTCCTGCATCTGGATTTTTCTGTGCGTACACACATTTCGGCTTTTGTGCTTACGTAATGTTATAGTGCGAATTCTACGCACGGCGTTATACATGAGGCCCCAGGTCATCAGACTTTCAAATGAAAAGTAAAACTGATGTATAAAGCACTGTACAATCAAACTGACATGATATGCATGATACATTCTGTCCATTGAAGGTACATCATGGTGCAAGTAGCTTCATGTCAAAAAAGGCAAAATGATTGCAGTTAAGCAGAAGGACAAGAAAAACATTAGCCACCTAAACACTGTTCATAATGCAGCAGCTATCAGTGTTCATTTCAGAAGAAACACAGAAGTGACTAAGCTTTGCACTTTGATAGCCTACAATAACACATCGATTGTGTGGATCAGGCACTGACATTCTGATAAAAATCTTTCTTCATAAAACTTTATTTTCACATTTTTAACATGCATCTAACATTTTAAATAATATTTAAAAAGATTAAAAATAAAACCACCAATTTCTAAAAATTATACAATCAACCACAAACCTAAAGATAATTTTATCAAACTCTTCCCATTATTCTAAAGATGTGGACTAGGGTAGGTCTTCTGCCTTGGGCCCAAAACAGACGAAAATTTTTATTAAGTGGGTCGAGAATATTACCTTATCTTTTTGTAATTCATAATTTTGAGTACACATTTAAAAAATGCTGGCATGCATTTTCTGTAATTTTCAGTTAATTAAAGGTGCTATTTTTTTAATACCCTGGAGAGCTGAATTATTACAAAGCAATAAAGTATATAGAACACTTCGCATGTGACGAGAACTGCTTCTTGGGCATCCCTTTGCTTTAGAAAAATACACTTTCTTTTGAAATGCCACTTTCTAAGCACAGTGTCCTTTGTATTCTGATAAACAGCTTTTAACTTTAAGAGCTCCAGGCTTCAGTGTTGATTGCAATAACAGAAAAATAATGTATACAGGGCCCCGGATTTAACAGATGATTATAAATTATAAATGCAAATGCCTCTTGCCATTGCAACTGTTGCTATCACGAATGTATGCATGTTCTGTGTTAATGAATTTATGTGACTTTTGACACCCTATACTTAAGTTGCTTAGTTAACACCTGTCTCCTTTTCGTCATTCTTTAGCTTTGAAGTTTTACCCTGTTTGTGTCTCATTTGATGTTTTGTTGGCAGAGAGAATTTAAAGGTATTAACAGGTGTGTATCCTGTTAAAATTTACATTTTGAAAATATTTGCTTAAAATGCCAAAACACATAACTCCAAGCAAATGACAGTTGGATTATTAACTAAAAAATGTAAATGTATTATGCATGGTGTGATAAATTAGTGAAGGATGCCACTTTTGTTTTTTAGATGAAGTGATCATGCAAAATTTTAACATTAAGAGGAGCAATTAAATCAGTGTAAAGTAATATTAACCATGAAAACTCTTTTTAAGAAACAATGTAATTTTATAGAACCTTATTACTGCCACTCAAAAAATGTACTGTTATTTTGTAAAAGTATTGCTTTATTTCTCAAACGTACTGTGTTATTTGGCAATAAGTATTGTTATTTTACAAAAGTATTATGTTACTGTTGTGAAATCATACAATACTTTTATGAAATAATGCAATAATTATTTCAAAATAATGCAATTCTTCGGATAAATATCACAATGCTTTTGAAATATAACAAATAAAATAATGAAGTAGTGAAAATAAAGTTCCTTAAAATTTATTGTACATTATTTATGTGTAATTTTTTAATATTTCCTGATTGACAAAAAGGCCAGGTTAACCAGAGACTAGAAACTGGCCCAGTGTGAGTGTGTGAGTGACTGAGCATTGTGATATGACTGATGCAAGATTCCTAACTGAAACAATAAAGTGCAAAAATATACAAACGATTTTTCATTTTCTGCAAACTATACTGCATATATTTAGTAGTTCTGTTTTTAAGTCGTCTCTTTATCCACTCATTTTGTAGTTTTTCTACTGTTTTGTAACTCTGAGAAAGCAGTATCTTCACTATACAGTATGTCTAGAGTCATATTTTCACAACCTATATTATAACCACAACTTTTAGAATTTTTATGCAACATCAAGAAAAGCTAAAAAGTTGAAAGCAACCTCAGTTATTTAATATGTATCTAATGAAAAAAATGCTAATTTATTATTATTTTATTCTACCTGTTATGATTACAAGATCTACCAATCCATCCACTCTTAAACCTACCTTATTGAACCTTATTTTAGGGTGTCGTGGAAAAAACATAACTCCATTTTCAAAGCAGTCACTCATGGAGACCAGGGAACCTCATGTTTAAACAGTGAGTATGCACAAAAATGTTTCCACATTCACTTCAAGCTGTATAAATACTAAACTTGGTATAAAGCCACATACATTTTCACGGCAGTCTCACACCTTGCGTGTGCACTTTTCTGCTCTGTTTTGCAAATTGGTGACAACCAGTGTCAAAGCAGTGCTACTGTTTCTGTGTTGTTTACCTTTCTTTTTCATCTTTGCATCCATGACGCGGGCGTTAACAAATACACAGAAATTAATTACATATCGTTTTCAAATTTAATTCATTTGATTGTAGTCATTCTGTAATAATATAATGTTGCACAGAATTGCCACATTATTCCAACCACTAATAATTAGAAGAGAGCATGTATTTATAGAGGATGATGACTGTCTTCTAAGTTTGTTTCGATTTCCAAGAGCTATCCTATTGGAGCTGCGTGCTGAACTGGTGCCGGCTTTAGAAAGGCAGACTTTGAGGAATTGTACTGTACCTGCTCCAGTCTTGGGTTTTTTGCGACAGGAGCTTTTCAATGTGATCTTACTGAGCGATTGGGTATTTTACAAACATCACTGAGTCAAGCTGTGTTAGCTGTATAGGATGGTATTATCCGCTTGTCATCCAGATATATAAGATTTCCTTACATTGTGGTTGAACTGGCAAATATCAAAGCACAATTTGAAGCAACATCTGGTTTTCCTAATGTAATCAGAGCGGACAACTGCACATACATTGCTATTGCAGGGGTGTTGGACAAGTTATATCAGCCAGGGATGAATTACCAAAAGCATAAGCTGGCATTACATCACATACATATATATATATCAGGAGAGCGCTTATACAAATGGCAACTCTGCACAGTCAGACTAGTATGGCAAAAGCAAGCAGTCCTTTTAAGGACAGTGAGTCACCGAAAAAGAGCAATGTAAAGAGAGATGAATTGATCTGTTGTGGCACTTGGTGCCAGCGCTATAATATAAAAGTGTCTTCAGAGAATTAATTTCCTTATGTAGATAGAAAACATTTCCACTTATTTAATGTGCTGCTCCATAGTGCACAGAAAGTGTGCCGCATTATGCAAGCAGGTAGCATGCCGCATAATGTGGCACACAATCATGGCTTTCCTGTACCTGAAGAGATGTGGTATGATGAACCCGACCCTGACCCACCAAATGATCAGCTGAATCAAACAGTGTTACAATTTTGTTAGAATGTAGGTAACAGAATGTAAAAACAGGAAATCAGATGGAGCATTTATTTTTTAACCAATTAATTTCATTTGTGGTCAATATCAAATAGTACAGCCCTTATATTCCTTATTTCATTGGCCACATCTCTTACAGCATCCACTATTGCATTTTGTGACTCCAGAACAGCGTCCATCAGCACATAACCATACGGTCACCCAACGGCTTCCGAGGCAGAGGTGCGTGTGCTACCAGCACCCGAAGATGTGCTGGGCATTGCAGCACCATCACAATGTGAACACATGTCTTCGGGGCATGGGGATCAACATATGTGATATTGTCTGAAAGAGAATAAACAGAGGGTGGGCTGTGACTTGCTTTTCATATTGACTTTGATATCTGACCATTTCTTTTTTATTTTGGGCACTTTGTGACTTTCTGAACTTGAACGTTCGAGTGTCTGTGCCACGATGTATCACTCCATCAACTTCCTTTTGTTACTTATACCACTGCTTAAGCCAAAAAATAGTACATTTTTCCTTGCCTCCACTTCAAATTGGCTGAAATTCTTCTTTTTTCCACATGCTTTTGCTATTGTCTTTTAACAAAACACTGAATGGAAGAGGCTATATTCCTGAATGCCACCAGATTGAAAGGGGAGTCCAGCAGGCTTTTCTGTTGACTCAGTGCCACTTCCTATGAGGGGTCTTTGGGCTTTCCCATTAGTTTATCCTCACTTTCTAGAATGGGTGTTCGTTACTCATTTATCTCATATCAACCTTAGGAAATCAAGGTAGAGCTTCCTCTAAGATGAGGTAGTCCTCACATGCTCAAGTTTTAAGCCACATTTAATTAACCCTTTAGTTACCTTCAGTCCTTTTTCATATGGTTTAATAATTCATTGTTACAATTTCATTTAAGCATATTCTTGTAATAATTTGTTAAGATTTTATATTAACTAAAAATTCCATAAGAGTAACAGGTTATGATCAGCTGGCACAACACAGGTTCTGAAAGATGTTGAAGATTTAAGTAAATAATGACCAGGAAATGGAAGAACATTGAAGGGAACATCAGATCAGTATACCAAAACTCAAAATGCAAAGCCAAAATCATTGTCAAAGTAAATGTTGCTAAATATCCTCTTATTAACTTACTATAATCCTTCACTATCCCTAATGTCTCTTGAATGTTTTAGGAACTGATCCGATATTTAGATAATGAGATCCTATACAACACCATCTTGTGGTGCAGTGTGATAGCATACCACTGTTGATATTTGCTTTTGTTAGATGTTCTATGACACTATGTTGTGCTCATTTTTAATCTCTATTTGGGTCATGTGACATAATGTGTTCCAGCTATTAAAGATGGCAGCATATATGTCTTATTATCTTTCCTTTAGATCTCTATCTGAAATGCAAACGTTATGGTAGTGATTGTTAGGAGTAAGAAACCCAAGACAGTATTAGGAGTTTCTGTTGTTGATTCTTCTTTGGTTTGCATAAAAATGGCACCCTCCGTTGATCTACTGCATCTCTGTAATAGGAAACCTGATGTGGGTCCAGTGTCTCATGGATGCTGGATTTGACATAGGCTATGACCAACCATTCAAAGCATTTCATGATGATAGGGTGAGTGCTAGAGGGTATCATTCATTCAGACATATAATTGTAGATTTCTTTTGCAATAGTACAATGGCATTTGTATTACAGCATGTGGGGATGGGGACTACAGCCTGAGCCAGAGAAATATTAAATATGTCAGGAAAGATGCCTGCCAGAGGATTAGCACATGTTTCAAATACACAGCCAGGGATATTATCATGAGCAGGAATGCTTAACAGTCTGGTCACCTGGTGTAGTTAAGGCTCTGTTAGTAACTTTTGTGTTGTTTCAAAATGAGTATAACGGGTGTTGAGTAAGAATGTGAATGGAGTGCAGTACATGTGGAGAAAACTTGTAACTATTGTCATTTTCTTTTTTTAATTTTCTAGGTAATAACAGTGTTGCATGTCTAACAACTAGGTTATCACTACATTGCAGTGATAGTTCAACAGTTGTTAGGGTTGCTATGAATTGTTTCACTGTAGTTGCTTTCACAATACCAGCTATTCAAAGGAAAAAGTTATTAAATGAAATCTAGGTTTTGAGTATTGATGTGTTTTTCTATGAACTTCTCTTTGTGTTTTTGATTTACTCAGGGCTCACAGAGTTGGTCACCCATTAATAAGAGTGCTAAGGAAAAATAACCAGCTGCCTCTCTTTCTCCTTATTACTGGAACTCTCCTATATCTTGGCCCTTTTTAGGCTCTCTGTGTCATAGATTAATGGGTTATTTAATTTCATTATCTAGGTATCTGCCCCTTAATTGCTTGGAAGCTAGATTACACTTTTTAAAATGAACAAACACACAAAGCACCTTGTATATTTTCCCCCATCAACACAGCACAGGAAAATGTTTTAATCTTTGTTTTCTAAACCTCAAAGTTAATTTTCGAAGCTTCAAATCTGAGTAAGGAAAAAGTATAAAAAATCTCTCCAACATGCTCAGCACCTGTTCAGCTTGACACAACCTCAGACCAGAAGCAAAAGGTCTCTTACCTGAACAGTTTAAAGAACTGTATCACCTGTACATATACTTACAGACACCTAAACTTATTTTATATTTATTTATTTTAAAATGTGAATTCAGACTGGGCAAACATTGCACATTTACTGATTTAAAGTTAAAACTACAACACAGTAAAATTTGTAGAAAGTTAAGGGATCTGAATACATGGTTTATGACAGAAGTAAGCTTAAGGCAATGTCAGAGAGACTAACTCACTGTTCTTGAAAATGAATAAGAACAGGCAATTATATCTGGAAAATAAGTTCAGACATATTATTTGTATTATCATTAAGTCTTAAGTAATTCACTACACTGAAGCAGTTTCAGTGCTATGACTATCTCTAAAACCTCTATGGTACTTTTTTAGAATAAAATATTTATACAAATAATCATTCAGTCATTTAAAAAACACTTTCTAGAAATGTATCCTAAAAAAGGCAGATTAGGCACTGACCTAAAATTATTTAGAAGTGAACAATGAAAATATTGTTGTTTAAGCAAGTTTCAATATTCAGAAAAATACTAGAGGAGTTTCCTACGTCTAATATGCCTTCAATTACACAATCTTAGAAATTAAAAAAATGAGTGCTGGGATTGGATTAAGGGTTCAGCTGGGTGGTTTAATTTGAGCAATTACCCTACAAAGTTCAAATTAATTTATTTTATTAAAGGAGTTAATTAAAGGACTTTCCCCTTAGCCTTTTCATTTTAATCCCTCTCTTGTGACTGTCCTGCACATCTCCTGTTTCTAACATCTTGTTACAGAGCAGGGCAGGGTGAGTTGGGGGATGAGGTGGGTGGTTTTTCTTTTATCCATTTTGTTATAAAATTACTTGCATCTGCTTATTTCTTGTTCTAGTTTGATTCATAGTTAATTTGATCATGTAATTATTGTTAACCATAGAAAGTCAGCTATTTTCAGATTTTTTTTTTTTTACATTATGTTTTTATATTTGTTTTAAGTCCTTAGTTGCTTTGTGTGTTAAATCTCTAAGGTGAGCACCAACCCAGCTTTTGGTTTGTGCCGTGAGACTGGCTGAAAACATTTATTGTATATGAAGAATTAAATTAGAAGTATTTCTTTTTCTAAATTGAGCTTCAAGACTAACTGAAATACCATCATTTAACTTGATCACTGTAATATAATAAAAGATAGAACTGTGGCAACACTGATGCATCATTATGTTGTCTCTGTCTTCATAAAAGTTGCTTGGAACACCACACTGCAGTAAAATTCATAAAGGTATTTATGAATTATACCTTTTCCCCTTTCCATAACAGCAAGTATGCCCATGACAGTTTAAATTAATATTTTCTACAGCTCTTGTTCAATACCATCCATTAACCTTTCACTTGAAGATTTCCTGTCAGTTGATTTATATTATTATCAGTATATAAGACTTTTTTTAAAGTTCTTTGAGTGGGACATATATTTTCCAATCCATGTTGTGCAGCTGTTTGCTCACTACTGGAAGGTATTAAATATAGGACACATTTATGGATAGGCGGTAGGTAATTTGAGACTTTCTTTAAGAAGAGATGTTGTTTTCTGGTAACATATGTACTGTGTATTTATAATTTATAATTAATAGATTCAGAGAAAATTAAATGTAAGTTGCAAAAATTTTGCCAAAATGAGTGACAGGAAAGTTAGAAATGACACTTAGTCAATGAAGAAATAAATGAAAACTACCACCCACCACATCCCATTAAAATAAATCTGCATATCACAACGTACAGTATTTATCAAAGCCATCTAATCATAATGCAAAAGAGATTATTTAAACTTCAATTTTTAATTACAAGCACAAAACTATATGTTTAATGCTAAGACAAAAGATAATGAAATTCTGGCCATGAGTACTATAAGGAGCTTTCAGCACTGGAGAGATCATACATCCGTTAGAATTCATGCAGATTACCTATAACAGGCCAATTTACAGTCATTAATTTACATAACATGTGAGGTATGGAGATGCAAATTAAGTGCCCTGATAATACCTACACAAACTTAGGGAGAAGGTACACAGACAATGCAGTACTGCTTAAATTCTGATCTCACTGTATATGCATATATATACTATTTTACTTTTAAATCATAATTTTCAATCTAATGTATTCCTGTATAGCACTCCTCCCTGAGTGAAAACTTAAACATATTTACAATTATTAAACAGACTTAGTGGGTTAATGAAGAAGGTTTTTTGACCATGACCCCATAGTTCAGTCATAGCATTCTTTCCTTCAGTTACTGCCAAATCCTCTGGTGCTGCTTTCTGTTATGGGAACTCCATGAGGATTCTTTCTAGTATCATCTTTGAATTATTTGCATATTAGTTTTATTTTGCTTATCTAATTTATTTATTAATTGCTTCTTTATTTCTTGTACAGCATGTTCCTCTTTGATTAATTACTTCTGTTAGTATTTTCATTCTTGGTGTTTGTATTGCAGAAGGCAGCATGACTCTCTCCCTCTCTTACAGTTTATTTGACTGTACAAAAAATAATACCACATTCACCTGCTGTTTAAATTAACTTTTTTCCTTCCATGCTTTTTTGCTAAAATAATGAACTACACATTAAAGAAATACTCCATCCAAAATTTATATATTTTTTAAATGTTACTTTCCCCATTGTTGTGGTAGCCAAAATAAAAGATTTAATCTCGTTAATGGTAATGTTCACAGCATATTAAAACTTTCCAAATGATAACAGTTTGGGCTGGCTCTGTGTCTCAGTAAATTTCACCAGTGAGTTTTTATACAATGACTGTTATCCTGAGCACTTGCACAATTACTTTAAAAGAAAATTTAAGAATATTAAATCACACAAGCAAGTTCCCCTTGTTAAACTTTGTTAACTTTTTAATCAATCTTAAAATTAATTTTACGCATTGCAGGGCATGGCCCACAGACAGTCATGAAAACCTTAGGGAGGCACTCGACCACCTCCGACCCACGGTGAAAACACAATTTTATTCCAACAAGACAGTGGCTACCAAGTAACTTCTCTAGCTGTTTTCCTGTTTACCTTAGTATGTCAGAATTTAAATACAATTCTGATACATGCCATCTGCAGAGTTCTTAGAAAACTCTACAAACTTGGGGTGTATAAGTGGTAGAGAAGAGAAAAATTCTGACATCTGGGGAATGGCTTTTGTTGACAGTTGCAGCCTGAACTATATTGTCAAACAAAGCAGATGATGGTGGACATCAGGAGGAACATGGTTTCCAATAACTGTGGTCTATATTCAGCAATTAGATGTTAAGACAGTAGAGGTATATAAGTAATTGAAAATGTGCTTGGACAGAAAGCACAAAAGCTGTATAAAAAGAGCTATAGTTGAGAGTATTTCCAGATGTGGTCCAGGTCCTTTGCTGTAGGTGGAGAATTTCTACATGTGTTCTGTAAGTTTGTGGTTACAAAAGTACACTTTAAACCAGCAATAGGTAAAGGCAGTAGCATGAAACCAGGCGATGCCAACAAACGTAATAGATTAATCAAAAAAGCTAGCACTGTTTTAGGCAGTAGTCAGGACTCTCTTGGAGCAGTAACAGCAAAAAGGACATTGTTGTAGTTGTAGAATGTCATGAACAATGTCTTACACACTCAACATGATATCGTGGTCCATCTGTGGATGTCTTTAGCTGAAAGATTATTCTACAACGATGCCACAGAGAACATTTTTGAAGGTCTTTTTATCACCTGCCATTAGACACTACATTATCACTTCTAGCTAATTTCAATAAAAAATGCAATGACAAAAATATAGATGGGTGGACACTGAGGGGTGGATTTGACTTTTACACCAACTCTAGATATTAATTTTGTCAAAAACTAATTATTATTAATGTTCATGTAAAAAAATAAAAACTAGCCTGTGGATAGGGTCTCTTTCTGTCAATTTAATATTTTACTTTTTAATTACATTATCAACATTTTTATTAACAGGTCTATTTATCTCATATTCTATGTAGTTTTTGAGTATCAGCAGCTATAGCACTATTCCCATTATATTTTGTGTTTATATTATTAAAACCCATGCAAAGACATCTTTTCATTTGACACCTCCTGCTTGTCTTTTCTTTTAGGTTTTTTTTTTAAATAATGTCCTTCTTAGTGTTTTTTTAATATTTATTTTATTGTAATTAATGTATTTAATTTAATTGTAGTGTAATTTTATTTACACTTTATTACCAATGAGTATTACCATTTATATGAAGTGTTTTGTGAAAAATGCTTAATGGATATTGTGTGTTTGCTCAAAGTTTCTAAAAAATATTTTTTTTTTCTTCAAAATAATATTTTGGTTTATTTTGGAAAATGGAATGTTTCAATATAGATTTAACACACTTTATATTTTCAGTATTCTTGACTAGTCAAAACAAAATATATTTTTTGTATAATTTTTTTACTTCAATGAATATATAGCATTTTGTGCTTGAACCCTTCATAGGCAAATTATTTTTCACAAAGATACATAAATTTACTTTTAACACGATTAAATGCATTTGCATCAATGTAAAGTACCCAACACATGACAAACCACCTGAATAAAATGGAGAAGTGTGAGTTTTTTTAGAGTGCCTGGAGTGCCAATCCTGCCACCAACCCCAATGTTTTTCCTGCATGTTGGAGGGCATACCTGCAGGGCTGGATGCAGGTTAACATCATACCCAGGACAGAGCAATTGCAGGTTAAGGGCCTTGCTCATGTTTTATCACATCTGGCATTTATGGCATTTGAACCAGCAATCTTCATATTGCCAGTGCAGATCCCTAACCTCAGAGCCACCACTCCACCCATAGCAGAGCATTGGGTTATGAAAAAATTATAAATATAGGGTTGGCAAAGCTGTCATGGATTTCAGTCCCATGCTTGGTTGCTATTAGTTTAGAGTTTGTCCATTGTCTACTTATCCTGTAAGTTGGTCATCTCCAATTGTCCTCCCCCATAACAGAGATGTAAGTGTTAGTTTAAGTGATGATTTTATATTGGACTCGCGCAGTTGTGTGTACTGCAGTGGATTGATGGTCCTTTCCTGCCTGTATATATACTGTATCAGATATGAGTGTTCAATGTGTACCAAACAAAACAAGTAACAGCCAATACAAACAACTGAACTGTAGAATGATCAGTAACATTGACCTGATTAGTAGTGCAGTGCCTTACTGTTACTGAACTGAATTGATCTCAAATGTCTTGAATTCATGACAGAATGGCTACAGTAATAAGCTGGCTGTTTCAGTGATCCACAGCAGGGTCTTGTGATCTTACAATAACTATATACTCTTTATGGTCAAGTGAAAACAGATCTATGCAAAGTGATCTAAACTAATTACAAATATACACACAAAATAATTTATTGCGTAAGTATTCACCTTTTTACTTGACACTCCTAAATGAACACTAGTGCAGGCAGTCATACTACTTGATTATATTATAAATGCATCTCTAATTATTTAGACCACTTTGCTGAGAAGTATTTTCTCTTTGACATTAAAGAGTTATGTTCTGTTGGTCAATATCAAAGAAGACAAATTAAATCAACTGCAATTCAATGTTGTATAACAATAATTTGTGAATACTGTACTTCAAGGGGGTGAACGCTTTTTTATTAGCATTGTATGAGTAAGTGCTTACCTCAGAAATATAAAGGAATATTTGACCAGAAACATTATTAATAAAAAAACTTTTAATGTATGTTATTCTCCTTAAGAACAAAACATCGAATGCAGAAACAAAATAATATTTAACAGCTTCTAGTGCACAACAAATGACAGAAATAATTTCAATATCAGTTTAGAAAATGTGTATTAAATACAGTGAGTTTCCTCTTAGTACCTATTGGGTTTAACAGTTCTCTGTGATGATTTATTTTTAATTTTTCCTGTTTCTGTGTAGTTATGAAAAATGTAAAAAAAAATGACTCAAAAAGTATGTCACATTAAAAAAGATATCTCACATTACTGTAATTGTATAACAGGGTAGCATGGTGGTGCATTGAGTATAATTGCAGACTTACAGATGGAATGGTAACCATTTTATCATGTTATTTGATCACCTGCAATGTACACCTAATATGAAATGTACACACGTAACCCCTTATGCTCTTTTCTTAATGGGGGATTGGAACAAATGTCAAAACTAGCTATGTATTTGTTATCTGTAACCTCTCACTTCACCCCATGTACTCAACCCTAGGGACCTCTAATGGAAGGCAGCTCTCTGACTGGGACTGACATTTATTTTCATTCCTTTACTTCCACCCAGTTTACCACCAAAAGAAAATTATACAAAGCATCATTTGTTACCACAGCTATAAAAAGAGTGATCAATTGTAGCCTTTAGGCAATGCTAGTAATCAATTGGACAGAAGCTTTGAGTTTAAGCTCTTACTTAAAAATTATGTTTATTTGCATATTAATCAATAGTAGCAAGTATAAGTTATATAAAGATTTATAAAACCTGGGTGGGTTCATTCATGCTTCATGGAGTCTTCATCCATTCCAAGAAGACACTTCTCAGTTGATTATATGTCCTTAATTGAAAAGTGAAAAAAGAAAGATTTCATGCTCGAGACAGAGCTCCTTTGCAGTATCCAGCACCTAAGCAGATAGCACATAAATATCTTTGGATTCTCTGAAAGTATCAGAAAGGCAGCAACTGAACTAACACTTCAGTACCACCTGAACTATTTTAAAAACTGAACTGCTAATTGAACTGAAGTTCATTTTGAAAAATAAAAAAGTGCCCACACTTGGCTTACTGTGTTCTTGTAAAGTGGCTAACATTTTTACAGTTTCTCAAAAAGTCACCACACAAACATAAAGTGGAATCCCATGGCAATCAAAGGCTGCGCTAAGGTGCAAACAAGCTGGCTATATCAAACACTAGCAGAATACCCACGCTTCGCAGCGGAGAAGTAGTGTATAAAAGAAGTTATGAAAAAGAAAAGGAAAAATTTTAAAAATAACGTAACATGATTGTTAATGTAATTGTTTTATCATTGTCATGAGTGCTGCTGGCATATATATATAGATATATATACATACATACATGTGTACATATATACACACACACATATACTATGGGGTGCGAAACAGGCAAATACATTGATTTTCTGAATATATAAAGTCGGCGTCAGAATATATAAAGTCAAAACTTGAATATATAAAGTCATTCCCGAATATATAAAGTCACTGTCGGAATATATAAAGTCAAAACTTGAATACATAAAGTCAGCGTCGGTATATACAAAGTCAAAACTTTTTTCTAAATATATAAAGTCAAAACTTGAATAAATAAAGTCACCGCTGGAATATATAAAGTCAAAACTTGAATATATATAGTCACCGCTGGAATATATAAAGTCAAAACTTGAATATATATAGTCATCGCTGGAATATATAAATTCAAAACTTGAATATATAAAGTCAGCGTCAGAATATATAAAGTCAGCGCTGGAATATATAAAGTGAAAACCTGAATATATAAAGTCAGCGTCGGAATTTAAAAAGTCATTCCTGATTATATAAAGTCAACATCAGAGTATATAAACTCATTCCTGAATATATAAACTCAAAGTCAAAATATATTGATTGAAACGACTCTGAACTGAAGTAAGTTAACAAAAACGTATTCAGAAAAATAAATTGAAAAAACACTGTTCGGTTAATGTTTTGAAAATGATGCATTTGCCCTGCCCAGGATTGGTTCCTGCCTTGCACCCAGTGTTGGCTGGGATTGGCTCCAGCAGACCCCCGTGACCCTGTGGTCGGATTCAACGGGTTGGGAAATGGATGGATATTGCAGCACTGACATTGTATATTCCGACGATGACTTTATATATTGAAGTTTTGACTTTATATATTCCAGCGCTTACTTTATATTGTGAGCTGGAGGGCTTTGCTATTACGTGTGGGAACGAAACTTCACTTTGGTAACTGATCATGCTCCACTTCAATGGTCATACCGACAGAAAGATACAAACTCTCGCCTCATGAGATGGTTTCTGGGCTTACAACCTTACCGTTTCACAGTAAAACATCGACCAGGTTCTGAACACGTCAACGCAGACGTATTATCAAGACTAAATGAACCTGGTACAGAGAGTCGCTTGATTCACGGAAATGTGAATAAAGCTGAGGGGGAGGGTGTGAGCTGGAGGGCTGATCGCACCCCAAGAAGATACAGACGCCTCTGGGAAAACCACAACCCCTGAAACACAGACTACCCTCACATTGCTCCTTACTTTCTCACTTGCGCTATAACGCGTAATGCAAACCTCGCGCGCTACTCCGCTAACTTAAAAGCCTTGTGCAGCGCCTGTCAGTTGAAAATTGATTGTTTGCTTGCTTTTATCGCTCTCTCTCTCTGCTCCTAGCGGAACTGTCATCTCTGACTTGTCATGGAGCACGTTTAAGCTCATGTGTTTGCAGTGTTTGAATAAAAATCCTTCTTGTTTCTACGACCTCCTGTGTCTCTGTGCAAATCTGTGACCAAAGCGTGACAATATATTCCGACGCTGACTTTATATATTCAAGATTTGACTTTATGTATTCCAGCGCTGAGTTTATATATTCCGACGCTGACTTTATATATTTAAGTTTTGACTTTATATATTCCAGCGCTTACATTATATATTCCGAAATATTCCAACGCAGTCTTTATATACTCAGGTTTTGACTTTATATATTTGGGAATGACTTTATATATTCAAGTTTTGACTTTATATATTCCAGCACTGACTTTATATATTAAAGTTTTGACTCCGCTAACTTAAAAGCCTTGTGCAGATCCTGTCAGTTGAAAATTGATTGTTTGCTTGCTTTTATCGCTCTCTCTCTCAGCTCCTAGCGGAACTGTCATCTCTGACCTGTCATGGAGCACGTTTAAGCTCATGTGTTTGCAGTGTTTGAATAAAAACCCTTCTTGTTTCTACGACCTCCTGTGTCTCTGTGCAAATCTGTGACCCAAGCGTGACAATATATTCTGACGCTGACTTTATATATTCAAGATTTGACTTTATATATTCCAGCGCTGAGTTTATATATTCCGACGCTGACTTTATATATTTAAGTTTTGACTTTATATATTCCAGCTCTTACATTATATATTCCAAAATATTCCAACGCCGTCTTTATATACTCAGGTTTTGACTTTATATATTTGGGAATGACTTTATCTATTCAAGTTTTGACTTTATATATTCCAGCGCTGACTTTATATATTAAAGTTTTGACTTTATATATTCAGAAACAAGTTTTGACTTTAAGTTTTGACTTAATTTATTCCGACAGTGACTTTATATTTTTAACGTGTTATGGAGCACATGCATCGAAGCTTCTCAGCTGTGCGATTGTCAATGTGACCTTTTGTAAGTAGTGCCTGGAGGATTCAGTGTGGAGAAACTCTAGACACAGCGTGTGTATTAACTTGGGGATTTTTCTGTATTTGGTAGCAGTGTGACGAAGTTGCTTCAGAAGACGGCGTTAGCCGCGGAGCTCAGCGCAGAGCGAAATGAGGTAAATGGGAGGGGAGATGATGACGTGACTCCCCCACCCGCCTTAACTGTCAATCCCCCACAAACACAGTCTCTCGGAATTTGCATAAGCACAGCCCTTCACCTGCAATTTTAACTTAGTTACAAAGTGATCAAAACTCTCGTTTATATCCTGCGTCCTCTCATTAAACTTGTATCCCGCATTACCCGTGGGCATGAAAAACGCCAGCGGCAGCCTGTCTATTAACTTAATTTAAAGTTTAGGTTTACACCTTGCTTTGTTTCCGAAGTAGCAGCACTCATGAATATGGTAGTATATAGTCACTCGCTCGCTTCTTATTGTTTCGCTGCCTTCTCAATTATATAATGCATGTTTTCTTCAGTGCATTTTGGAGCTCTTCCTGGTTTTCTACACACTGCGTTGACAGTCAGTTCACGTGATTACGCGGGAGGCGTGATGATATCACACGAAACTCCGCCCCCACGGCTTTCAAGCTCAACTCCATTACAGTAAATGGAGAAAAATACTTTCCAGTTATGACCATTACGCGTAGAATTTCGAAATGAAACCTGCCCAACTTTTGTAAGGAAGCTGTAAGGAATGAGCCTGCCAAATTTCAGCCTTCTACCTACACGGGAAGTTGGAGAATTAGTGATGAGTCAGTCAGTCAGTCAGTCAGTCAGT